>CALNHX010000102.1:0-525131 GCA_940337035.1 Agriotes lineatus | reverse complement strand
GGTCTTGCAATGTGTTCTACAGATTGAAAATTATATAAAATCGTATTAATAGCGTCTACAAATGCCAATTGACACGTTTGAATTAGTTTGAATATGACACGAAATAAAAGAAAATTTAAATGCACAATATCATTCTAAATGGTCTTGCAATGTCTTCTACAGATTGAAAATTATATAAAATCGTATTAATAGCGTCTACAAATGCCAATTGACACGTTTGAATTAGTTTGAATATGACACGAAATAAAAGAAAATTTAAATGCACAATATCATTCTAAATGGTCTTGCAATGTGTTCTACAGATTGAAAATTATATAAAATCGTATTAATAGCTTCTACAAGTGCCAATTGACACGTTTGAATTAGTTTGAATATGACACGAAATAAAAGAAAATTTAAATGCACAATATTCTAAATGGTCTTGCAATGTGTTCTACAGATTGAAAATTATATAAAATCGTATTAATAGCGTCTACAAATGCCAATTGACACGTTTGAATTAGTTTGAATATGACACGAAATAAAAGAAAATTTAAATGCACAATATCATTCTAAATGGTCTTGCAATGTCTTCTACAGATTGAAAATTATATAAAATCGTATTAATAGCGTCTACAAATGCCAATTGACACGTTTGAATTAGTTTGAATATGACACGAAATAAAAGAAAATTTAAATGCACAATATCATTCTAAATGGTCTTGCAATGTCTTCTACAGATTGAAAATTATATAAAATCGTATTAATAGCGTCTACAAATGCCAATTGACACGTTTGAATTAGTTTGAATATGACACGAAATAAAAGAAAATTTAAATGCACAATACCATTCTAAAATGGTCTTGCAATGTGTTCTACAGATTGAAAATTATATAAAATCGTATTAATAGCGTCTACAAATGCCAATTGACACGTTTGAATTAGTTTGAATATGACACGAAATAAAAGAAAATTTAAATGCACAATATCATTCTAAATGGTCTTGCAATGTGTTCTACAGATTGAAAATTATATAAAATCGTATTAATAGCTTCTACAAGTGCCAATTGACACGTTTGAATTAGTTTGAATATGACACGAAATAAAAGAAAATTTAAATGCACAATATTCTAAATGGTCTTGCAATGTGTTCTACAGATTGAAAATTATATAAAATCGTATTAATAGCGTCTACAAATGCCAATTGACACGTTTGAATTAGTTTGAATATGACACGAAATAAAAGAAAATTTAAATGCACAATATCATTCTAAATGGTCTTGCAATGTGTTCTACAGATTGAAAATTATATAAAATCGTATTAATAGCGTCTACAAATTCCAATTGATACGTTTGAATTAGTTTGATATGACACGAAATAAAAGAAAATTTAAATGCACAATATCATTCTAAATGGTCTTGCAATGTGTTCTACAGATTGAAAATTATATAAAATCGTATTAATAGCTTCTACAAGTGCCAATTGACACGTTTGAATTAGTTTGAATATGACACGAAATAAAAGAAAATTTAAATGCACAATATTCTAAATGGTCTTGCAATGTGTTCTACAGATTGAAAATTATATAAAATCGTATTAATAGCGTCTACAAATGCCAATTGACACGTTTGAATTAGTTTGAATATGACACGAAATAAAAGAAAATTTAAATGCACAATATCATTCTAAATGGTCTTGCAATGTCTTCTACAGATTGAAAATTATATAAAATCGTATTAATAGCGTCTACAAATGCCAATTGACACGTTTGAATTAGTTTGAATATGACACGAAATAAAAGAAAATTTAAATGCACAATATCATTCTAAATGGTCTTGCAATGTGTTCTACAGATTGAAAATTATATAAAATCGTATTAATAGCTTCTACAAGTGCCATTTGACACGTTTGAATTAGTTTGAATATGACACGAAATAAAAGAAAATTTAAATGCACAATATTCTAAATGGTCTTGCAATGTGTTCTACAGATTGAAAATTATATAAAATCGTATTAATAGCGTCTACAAATGCCAATTGACACGTTTGAATTAGTTTGAATATGACACGAAATAAAAGAAAATTTAAATGCACAATATCATTCTAAATGGTCTTGCAATGTCTTCTACAGATTGAAAATTATATAAAATCGTATTAATAGCGTCTACATATGCCAATTGACACGTTTGAATTAGTTTGAATATGACACGAAATAAAAGAAAATTTAAATGCACAATATCATTCTAAATGGTCTTGCAATGTGTTCTACAGATTGGAAATTATATAAAATCGTATTAATAGCTTCTACAAGTGCCATTTGACACGTTTGAATTAGTTTGAATATGACACGAAATAAAAGAAAATTTAAATGCACAATATTCTAAATGGTCTTGCAATGTGTTCTACAGATTGAAAATTATATAAAATCGTATTAATAGCGTCTACAAATGCCAATTGACACGTTTGAATTAGTTTGAATATGACACGAAATAAAAGAAAATTTAAATGCACAATATCATTCGAAATGGTCTTGCAATGTCTTCTACAGATTGAAAATTATATAAAATCGTATTAATAGCGTCTACATATGCCAATTGACACGTTTGAATTAGTTTGAATATGACACGAAATAAAAGAAAATTTAAATGCACAATATCATTCTAAATGGTCTTGCAATGTGTTCTACAGATTGAAAATTATATAAAATCGTATTAATAGCTTCTACAAGTGCCATTTGACACGTTTGAATTAGTTTGAATATGACACGAAATAAAAGAAAATTTAAATGCACAATATTCTAAATGGTCTTGCAATGTGTTCTACAGATTGAAAATTATATAAAATCGTATTAATAGCGTCTACAAATGCCAATTGACACGTTTGAATTAGTTTGAATATGACACGAAATAAAAGAAAATTTAAATGCACAATATCATTCTAAATGGTCTTGCAATGTCTTCTACAGATTGAAAATTATATAAAATCGTATTAATAGCGTCTACATATGCCAATTGACACGTTTGAATTAGTTTGAATATGACACGAAATAAAAGAAAATTTAAATGCACAATATCATTCTAAATGGTCTTGCAATGTGTTCTACAGATTGGAAATTATATAAAATCGTATTAATAGCGTCTACAAATGCCAATTGACACGTTTGAAATAGTTTGAATATGACACGCAATAAAAGAAAATTTAAATGCACAATATCATTCTAAATGGTCTTGCAATGTGTTCTACAGATTGAAAATTATATAAAATCGTATTAATAGCGTCTACAAATGTCAATTGACACGTTTGAATTAGTTTGAATATGACACGAAATAAAAGAAAATTTAAATGCACAATATCATTCTAAATGGTCTTGCAATGTGTTCTACAGATTGAAAATTATATAAAATCGTATTAATAGCGTCTACAAATGCCAATTGACACGTTTGAATTAGTTTGAATATGACACGAAATAAAAGAAAATTTAAATGCACAATATCATTCTAAATGGTCTTGCAATGTGTTCTACAGATTGAAAATTATATAAAATCGTATTAATAGCGTCTATAAATGCCAATTGACACGTTTGAATTAGTTTGAATATGACACGAAAAAAAAGAAAATTTAAATGCACAATATCATTCTAAATGGTCTTGCAATGTGTTCTACAGATTGAAAATTATATAAAATCGTATTAATAGCTTCTACAAATGCCAATTGACACGTTTGAATTAGTTTGAATATGACACGAAATAAAAGAAAATTTAAATGCACAATATCATTCTAAATGGTCTTGCAATGTGTTCTACAGATTGAAAATTATATAAAATCGTATTAATAGCGTCTACAAGTGCCAATTGACACGTTTGAATTAGTTTGAATATGACACGAAATAAAAGAAAATTTAAATGCACAATATTCTAAATGGTCTTGCAATGTGTTCTACAGATTGAAAATTATATAAAATCGTATTAATAGCGTCTACAAATGCCAATTGACACGTTTGAATTAGTTTGAATATGACACGAAATAAAAGAAAATTTAAATGCACAGTACCATTCTAAAATGGTCTTGCAATGTGTTCTACAGATTGAAAATTATATAAAATCGTATTAATAGCGTCTACAAATGCCAATTGACACGTTTGAATTAGTTTGAATATGACACGAAATAAAAGAAAATTTAAATGCACAATATCATTCTAAATGGTCTTGCAATGTGTTCTACAGATTGAAAATTATATAAAATCGTATTAATAGCTTCTACGAGTGCCAATTGACACGTTTGAATTAGTTTGAATATGACACGAAATAAAAGAAAATTTAAATGCACAATATTCTAAATGGTCTTGCAATGTGTTCTAAAGATTGAAAATTATATAAAATCGTATTAATAGCGTCTACAAATGCCAATTGACACGTTTGACTTAGTTTGAATATGACACGAAATAAAAGAAAATTTAAATGCACAATATCATTCTAAATGGTCTTGCAATGTCTTCTACAGATTGAAAATTATATAAAATCGTATTAATAGCGTCTACAAATGCCAATTGACACGTTTGAATTAGTTTGAATATGACACGAAATAAAAGAAAATTTAAATGCACAATACCATTCTAAAATGGTCTTGCAATGTGTTCTACAGATTGAAAATTATATAAAATCGTATTAATAGCGTCTACAAATGCCAATTGACACGTTTGAATTAGTTTGAATATGACACGAAATAAAAGAAAATTTAAATGCACAATATCATTCTAAATGGTCTTGCAATGTGTTCTACAGATTGAAAATTATATAAAATCGTATTAATAGCTTCTACAAGTGCCAATTGACACGTTTGAATTAGTTTGAATATGACACGAAATAAAAGAAAATTTAAATGCACAATATCATTCTAAATGGTCTTGCAATGTGTTCTACAGATTGAAAATTATATAAAATCGTATTAATAGCGTCTACAAATGCCAATTGACACGTTTGAATTAGTTTGAATATGACACGAAATAAAAGAAAATTTAAATGCACAATATCATTCTAAATGGTCTTGCAATGTGTTCTACAGATTGAAAATTATATAAAATCGTATTAATAGCGTCTACAAATGCCAATTGACACGTTTGAATTAGTTTGAATATGACACGAAATAAAAGAAAATTTAAATGCACAATATCATTCTAAATGGTCTTGCAATGTGTTCTACAGATTGAAAATTATATAAAATCGTATTAATAGCTTCTACAAATGCCAATTGACACGTTTGAATTAGTTTGAATATGACACGAAATAAAAGAAAATTTAAATGCACAATATCATTCTAAATGGTCTTGCAATGTGTTCTACAGATTGAAAATTATATAAAATCGTATTAATAGCGTCTACAAATGCCAATTGACACGTTTGAATTAGTTTGAATATGACACGAAATAAAAGAAAATTTAAATGCACAATATCATTCTAAATGGTCTTGCAATGTGTTCTACAGATTGAAAATTATATAAAATCGTATTAATAGCGTCTACAAATGCCAATTGACACGTTTGAATTAGTTTGAATATGACACGAAATAAAAGAAAATTTAAATGCACAATATCATTCTAAATGGTCTTGCAATGTCTTCTACAGATTGAAAATTATATAAAATCGTATTAATAGCGTCTACAAATGCCAATTGACACGTTTGAATTAGTTTGAATATGACACGAAATAAAAGAATATGGGACATCTAAAATGTCTGGGACGTCTGGGACGTTAGGGACATACCAAACAGCTGGGACGTCTGAGACGGTAGGGACATATGGGACATTTATTACGTCTGGGATGTTAGGGATATATGCGACATCTAGGACGTCTGGGACGTCTGGGACGTGAGGGACATATGGGACATCTAAGACGCCTGGGACGTTAGAGACATATGGGACGTCTGGGACGTCTGAGACGTTAGGGAGATATGGGACATCTGGAACGTCTGGGACGTTAAGAACATATGGGATATCTGGGACGTCTGGGACGTTAAGGACATATGGGACATCTAGGACGTCTGGGACGTTAGAAACATATAGGACATCTAGGACATTTGAGACGTCTGCGACGTTTGTTAAGTCTGGGATATCTGGGACGTCTGGGACGTCTGGAACGTTAGGGACATATAGGACATTTAGGACGTCTGGGACGTTAAGGACATATGGGAGATATAGGAAGTCTGGGACGGTAGGGACATTTGGGACATCTGGGACGTATGGGACGTTAGGGACATATGGGACATATGGCACAACTGGGACGTCTGGGACGTTAGAGACATATGGGACGTCTGGGACGTCTGGGACGTTAGGGACATATGTGACATCTGGAACGTCTGGGACGTTAAGAACATATGGGACATCTGGGACGTCTGGGACGTTAAGAACATATAGGACATCTAGGACGTCTGGGACGTTAGGAACATATAGGACATCTAGGACATTTGAGACGTCTGCGACGTTTGGGAAGTCTGGGATATCTGGGACGTCTGGGACGTCTGGAACGTTAGGGACATATGGGACATCTGGGACGTCTGGGACGTTAGGGACATATGGGACATTTGAGAAGTCTGAGACGTTAAAGACATATAGGACATTTAGGACGTCTGGGACGTTAAGGACATATGGGACATATAGGACGTCTGGGACGTTAGGGACATTTGGGACATCTGGGACGTATGGGACGTTAGGGACATATGGGACATATGGCACAACTGGGACGTCTGGGACGTTAGGGACATATGGGACATCTGGGACGTCTGGGACGTTAGGGACATATTGGACATCTGGAACGTTAAGGACATTTAGGACATCTAGAACGTCTGGGACGTTAGGGACATATGGGACATATGGCACAACTGGGACGACTGGGACTTTAGGGACATATGGGACATCTGGGACGTCTGGAACGTTAGGGACATATGGGGCATTTAGGACGTCTGGGACGTTAAGGACATATGGAACATCTAGGACGTCTGGGACGTTAGGGACATATGGGACATATGGCACAACTGGGACGTCTGGGACGTTAGGGACATATGGGACATCTGGGACGTCTGGAACGTTAGGGACATATGGGGCATTTAGGACGTCTGGGACGTCTAGGACGTTAGGGACATATGGGGCATCTAGAACGCCTGGGACGTTAGGGACATATGGGGCATCTAGAACGCCTGGGACGTGAGGGACGTATGCGACATCTGGGACGTCTGGGACGTTCGGGACATATGGGACATATAGGACGTCTAAGACGTCTGGGACGTTTGGGACATATGGAACATCTAGGACGTCTGGGACGTCTGGGACGTTTGGGAAGTCTGGGATATCTGGGACATCTGGGACGTCTGGGACGTTAGGGACAAATGGGACATCTGGGACTTCTGGGACGTCTGGGACGTTTAGGACATATGGAACATCTAGGACGTCTGGGACGTTAGGGACATATGGGACATATGGGACATCTAGGACATCTGAGACGTCTGCGACGTTTGGGAAGTCTGGGATATCTGGGACGTCTGGGACGTCTGGGACGTTTGGGACATATGGGACATCTAGGACGTCTGGGACGTCTGGGACGTTTTGGAAGTCTGGGATATCTGGGACATCTGGGACGTTAGGGACAAATGGGACACTTGGGACGTCTGGGACGTCTGGGACGTTTGGGACATATGGAACATCTAGGACGTCTGGGACGTTAGGGACATATGGGACATATGGGACATCTAGGACATCTGAGACGTCTGCGACGTTTGGGAAGTCTGGGATGTCTGGGACGTCTGGGACGTCTGGGACGTCTGGGACATCTGGGACGTTTGGGACATATGAAACATCTAGGACGTCTGGGACGTTAGTGACATATGCAACATCTGGGACCTCTGGAACGTTAAGAACATATGGGACATCTGGGACGTATGGGACGTTAGGGATACATAGGACATCTAGGACGTCTGGAACGTTAGGAGCATATGGGACATCTAGGACATCTGAGACGTCTGCGACGTTTGGAAAGTCTGGGATATCTGGGACGTCTGGGACGTCTGGGAAGTTTGGGACATATGGAACATCTAGGACGTCTGGGACGTTAGGGACATATGGGACATATGGGACATCTGGGACATCTGAGACGTCTGCGACGTTTGGGAAGTCTGGAATATCTTTGAAGTCTGGGACGTCTGGGACGTTTGGGACATATGGAACATCTGGGACGTCTGGGACGTTTGGGACATATGGAACATCTAGGACGTCTGGGACGTTAGGGACATATAAGACATATGGGACATCTGGGACATCTGAGACGTCTGCGACGTTTGGAAAGTCTGGGATATCTGGGACGTCTGGGACGTCTGGGAAGTTTGGGACATATGGAACATCTAGGACGTCTGGGACGTTAGGGACATATGGGACATATGGGACATCTGGGACATCTGAGACGTCTGCGACGTTTGGAAAGTCTGGGATATCTGGGACGTCTGGGACGTCTGGGACGTTTGGGACATATAGAACATCTAGGACGTCTGGGACGTTAGGGACATATGGGACATATGGGACATCTAGGAAATCTGAGACGTCTGCGACGTTTGGGAAGTCTGGGATATCTGGGACGTCTGGGACGTCTGGGACGTTTGGGACATATGGAACATCTGGGACGTCTGGGACGTTTGGGACATATGGAACATCTAGGACGTCTTGGACGTTAGGGACATATGGGACATATAGGACATCTGGGACATCTGAGACGTCTGCGACGTTTGGAAAGTCTGGGATATCTGGGACGTCTGGGACGTCTGGGACGTTTGGGACATATGGAACATCTAGGACGTCTTGAACGTTAGGGACATATGGGACATATGGGACATCTAGGACATCTGAGAGGTCTGCGACGTTTGGGAAGTCTGGGGTATCTGGAACGTCTGGGACATATGGGACATCTGGGACGTTAAGGACATTTAGGACATCTAGAACGTCTGGGACGTTAGGGACATATGGGACATATGGCACAACTGGGACGACTGGGACTTTAGGGACATATGGGACTTCTGGAACGTCTGGAACGTTAGGGACATATGGGGCATTTAGGACGTCTGGGACGTTAAGGACATATGGAACATCTAGGACGTCTGGGACGTTAGGGACATATGGGACATATGGCACAACTGGGACGTCTGGGACGTTAGGGACATATGGGACATCTGGGAGGTCTGGAACGTTAGGGACATATGGGGCATTTAGGACGTCTGGGACGTCTGGGACGTTAGGGACATATGGGGCATCTAGAACGCCTGGGACGTTAGGGACATATGGGGCATCTAGAACGCCTGGGACGTGAGGGACATATGGGACATCTGGGACGTCTGGGACGTTCGGGACATATGGGACATATAGGACGTCTAAGACGTCTGGGACGTTTGGGACATATGGAACATCTAGGACGTCTGGGACGTCTGGGACGTTTGGGAAGTCTGGAATATCTGAGACATCTGGGACGTCTGGGACGTTAGGGACAAATGGGACATCTGGGACTTCTGGGACGTCTGGGACGTTTAGGACATATGGAACATCTAGGACGTCTGGGACGTTAGGGACATATGGGACATATGGGACATCTAGGACATCTGAGACTTCTGCGACGTTTGGGAAGTCTGGGATATCTGGGACGTCTGGGACGTCTGGGACGTTTGGGACATATGGAACATCTAGGACGTCTGGGACATTAGGGACATATGGGACATATGGGACATCTAGGACATCTGAGACGTCTGCGACGTTTGGGAAGTCTGGGATGTCTGGGACGTCTGGGACGTCTGGGACGTCTGGGACATCTGGGACGTTTGGGACATATGAAACATCTAGGACGTCTGGGACGTTAGGGACATATGCAACATCTGGGACCTCTGGAACGTTAAGAACATATGGGACATCTGGGACGTATGGGACGTTAGGGATACATAGGACATCTAGGACGTCTGGAACGTTAGGAACATATGGGACATCTTGGACATCTGAGACGTCTGCGACGTTTGGAAAGTCTGGGATATCTGGGACGTCTGGGACGTCTGGGAAGTTTGGGACATATGGAACATCTAGGACGTCTGGGACGTTAGGGACATATGGGACATATGGGGCATCTGGGACATCTGAGACGTCTGCGACGTTTGGGAAGTCTGGAATATCTGGGAAGTCTGGGACGTCTGGGACGTTTGGGACATATGGAACATCTGGGACGTCTGGGACGTTTGGGACATACGGAACATCTAGGACGTCTGGGACGTTAGGGACATATAAGTCATATGGGACATCTGGGACATCTGAGACGTCTGCGACGTTTGGAAAGTCTGGGATATCTGGGAGGTCTGGGACGTTTGGGACATATGGAACATCTAGGACGTCTGGGACGTTTGGGACATATGGAACATCTAGGACGTCTGGGACGTTAGGGACATATGGGACATATGGGACATCTAGGACATCTGAGACGTCTGCGACGTTTGGGAAGTCTGGGATGTCTGGGACGTCTGGGACGTCTGGGACGTCTGGGACATCTGGGACGTTTGGGACATATGAAACATCTAGGACGTCTGGGACGTTAGGGACATATGCAACATCTGGGACCTCTGGAACGTTAAGAACATATGGGACATCTGGGACGTATGGGACGTTAGGGATACATAGGACATCTAGGACGTCTGGAACGTTAGGAACATATGGGACATCTAGGACATCTGAGACGTCTGCGACGTTTGGAAAGTCTGGGATATCTGGGACGTCTGGGACGTCTGGGAAGTTTGGGACATATGGAACATCTAGGACGTCTGGGACGTTAGGGACATATGGGACATATGGGACATCTGGGACATCTGAGACGTCTGCGACGTTTGGGAAGTCTGGAATATCTTTGAAGTCTGGGACGTCTGGGACGTTTGGGACATATGGAACATCTGGGACGTCTGGGACGTTTGGGACATATGGAACATCTAGGACGTCTGGGACGTTAGGGACATATAAGACATATGGGACATCTGGGACATCTGAGACGTCTGCGACGTTTGGAAAGTCTGGGATATCTGGGACGTCTGGGACGTCTGGGAAGTTTGGGACATATGGAACATCTAGGACGTCTGGGACGTTAGGGACATATGGGACATATGGGACATCTGGGACATCTGAGACGTCTGCGACGTTTGGAAAGTCTGGGATATCTGGGACGTCTGGGACGTCTGGGACGTTTGGGACATATAGAACATCTAGGACGTCTGGGACGTTAGGGACATATGGGACATATGGGACATCTAGGAAATCTGAGACGTCTGCGACGTTTGGGAAGTCTGGGATATCTGGGACGTCTGGGACGTCTGGGACGTTTGGGACATATGGAACATCTGGGACGTCTGGGACGTTTGGGACATATGGAACATCTAGGACGTCTTGGACGTTAGGGACATATGGGACATATAGGACATCTGGGACATCTGAGACGTCTGCGACGTTTGGAAAGTCTGGGATATCTGGGACGTCTGGGACGTCTGGGACGTTTGGGACATATGGAACATCTAGGACGTCTTGAACGTTAGGGACATATGGGACATATGGGACATCTAGGACATCTGAGAGGTCTGCGACGTTTGGGAAGTCTGGGGTATCTGGAACGTCTGGGACATATGGGACATCTGGGACGTTAAGGACATTTAGGACATCTAGAACGTCTGGGACGTTAGGGACATATGGGACATATGGCACAACTGGGACGACTGGGACTTTAGGGACATATGGGACATCTGGAACGTCTGGAACGTTAGGGACATATGGGGCATTTAGGACGTCTGGGACGTTAAGGACATATGGAACATCTAGGACGTCTGGGACGTTAGGGACATATGGGACATATGGCACAACTGGGACGTCTGGGACGTTAGGGACATATGGGACATCTGGGAGGTCTGGAACGTTAGGGACATATGGGGCATTTAGGACGTCTGGGACGTCTGGGACGTTAGGGACATATGGGGCATCTAGAACGCCTGGGACGTTAGGGACATATGGGGCATCTAGAACGCCTGGGACGTGAGGGACATATGGGACATCTGGGACGTCTGGGACGTTCGGGACATATGGGACATATAGGACGTCTAAGACGTCTGGGACGTTTGGGACATATGGAACATCTAGGACGTCTGGGACGTCTGGGACGTTTGGGAAGTCTGGAATATCTGAGACATCTGGGACGTCTGGGACGTTAGGGACAAATGGGACATCTGGGACTTCTGGGACGTCTGGGACGTTTAGGACATATGGAACATCTAGGACGTCTGGGACGTTAGGGACATATGGGACATATGGGACATCTAGGACATCTGAGACTTCTGCGACGTTTGGGAAGTCTGGGATATCTGGGACGTCTGGGACGTCTGGGACGTTTGGGACATATGGAACATCTAGGACGTCTGGGACATTAGGGACATATGGGACATATGGGACATCTAGGACATCTGAGACGTCTGCGACGTTTGGGAAGTCTGGGATGTCTGGGACGTCTGGGACGTCTGGGACGTCTGGGACATCTGGGACGTTTGGGACATATGAAACATCTAGGACGTCTGGGACGTTAGGGACATATGCAACATCTGGGACCTCTGGAACGTTAAGAACATATGGGACATCTGGGACGTATGGGACGTTAGGGATACATAGGACATCTAGGACGTCTGGAACGTTAGGAACATATGGGACATCTTGGACATCTGAGACGTCTGCGACGTTTGGAAAGTCTGGGATATCTGGGACGTCTGGGACGTCTGGGAAGTTTGGGACATATGGAACATCTAGGACGTCTGGGACGTTAGGGACATATGGGACATATGGGGCATCTGGGACATCTGAGACGTCTGCGACGTTTGGGAAGTCTGGAATATCTGGGAAGTCTGGGACGTCTGGGACGTTTGGGACATATGGAACATCTGGGACGTCTGGGACGTTTGGGACATATGGAACATCTAGGACGTCTGGGACGTTAGGGACATATGGGACATATGGGACATCTGGGACATCTGAGACGTCTGCGACGTTTGGAAAGTCTGGGATATCTGGGACGTCTGGGACGTCTGGGACGTTTGGGACATATAGAACATCTAGGACGTCTGGGACGTTAGGGACATATGGGACATATGGGACATCTAGGAAATCTGAGACGTCTGCGACGTTTGGGAAGTCTGGGATATCTGGGACGTCTGGGACGTCTGGGACGTTTGGGACATATGGAACATCTGGGACGTCTGGGACGTTTGGGACATATGGAACATCTAGGACGTCTTGGACGTTAGGGACATATGGGACATATGGGACATCTGGGACATCTGAGACGTCTGCGACGTTTGGAAAGTCTGGGATATCTGGGACGTCTGGGACGTTTGGGACATATGGAACATCTAGGACGTCTGGGACGTTAGGGACATATGGGACATATGGGACATCTAGGAAATCTGAGACGTCTGCGACGTTTGGGAAGTCTGGGATATCTGGGACGTCTGGGACGTCTGGGACGTTAGGGACAAATGGGACATCTGCGACGTCTGGGACGTTTGGGACATATGGGACATATGGGACATCTAGGAAATCTGGGAAGTCTGGGATATCTGGGACGTCTGGGACGTCTGGGACGTTAAGGACAAATGGGACATCTGAGACGTCTGGGACGTTAGGGACATATGGGACATATGGGACATCTAGGAAATCTGAGACGTCTGCGACGTTTGGGAAGTCTGGGATATCTGGGACGTCTGGGACGTCTGGGACGTTAGGGACAAATGGGACATCTGAGACGTCTGCGACATTTGGGAAGTCTGGGATATCTGGGACGTCTGGGACGTCTGGGACGCTTGGGACGTTAGAGACATATGGGGCATCTGGGACGTATTGGACGTTAAGGACATATGGGACATCTGGGACGTATTGGACATTAAGGAAATATGGGACATTTGGGACGTCTGAGACGTTAGGGACATATAAGACATCTAGGACGTCTGGGACGTTGGGGACATATGGAACACCTGGGACGTCTGGGACGTTAGAGACATATGGGCATCTGGGACGCCTGGGACGTTAGGGATATATAGGACATCTAGGACGTGTGGGACGTTAGGAACATATGGGACATCTAGGACATCTAAGACTTCTGCGACGTTTGGGAAGTCTGGGATATCTGGGACGTCTGGGACGTCTGGGACGTTTGGGACGTTAGGGATATATAGGACATCTAGGACGTCTGGGTCGTTAGGAACATATGGGACATCTAGGGCATCTAAGACGTCTGCGACGTTTGGGAAGTCTGGGATACCTGGGACGTCTGGGACGTCTGGGACGTTTTGGACATATGGCACAACTGGGACGTCTGGGACGTTAGGGACATATGGGACATCTGGGACGTCTGGAGCGTTAGGGACATATGGTTCATTTAGGACGTCTGGGACGTTAAGGACATATGGAACATCTAGGACGTCTGGGACGTTAGGGACATATGGGACATATGGCACAACTGGGACGTTTGGGACGTTAGGGACATATGGGACATCTGGGAGGTCTGGAACGTTAGGAACATATGGGGCATTTAGGACGTCTGGGACGTCTGGGACGTTAAGGACATATGGGGCATCTAGAACGCCTGGGACGTTAGGGACATATGGGACATCTGGGACGTCTGGGACGTTAAGGACATATGGGACATCTGGAACGTTAGGGACATATAGGACATCTAGGACGTCTGGGACGTTAGGGACATATGGGACATATAGGACGTCTAAGACGTCTGGGACGTTAGGGACATATGGGACTTTTAGGACGTCTGGGATGTTAAAGACATATGGAACATCAAGGACGTCTGGGACGTAAGGGACGTTAGGGACATTAGGGACATCTCGGATGCCTGGGACGTTAGGGACATATGGGACATATGGGACGTCTGGGACGTCTGGGACGTTAAGGAAATATGGGACATCAGGGACGTCTGGGACGTTTGAGACGTTAAGGACATTAGGGACATCTCGGATGCCTGGGACGTTAGGGACATATGGGACATATGGGACGTCTGGGACGTCTGGGACGTTAAGGAAATATGGGACATCAGGGACGTCTGGAACGTTAAGAACATATGGTACATCTGGGACGTCTGGGACGTTAGGAACATATGGCACATCTAACACGCCTGGGACGTTAGGGACTTATGGGACATGTGGGTCGTTTGGGACGTCTGGGACGTTAGGGACATATGGGACACTTATTACGTCTGGGACGTTAGGGACATATGGGACATCTAGGACTTCTGGGACGTTTGGGACGTTAGGGACATTAGGGACATCTCGGATGCCTGGGACGTTAGGGACATATGGGACATATGGGACGTCTGGGACGTCTGGGACGTTAAGGAAATATGGGACATCAGGGACGTCTGGAACGTTAAGAACATATGGTACATCTGGGACGTCTGGGACGTTAGGAACATATGGCACATCTAACACGCCTGGGACGTTAGGGACTTATGGGACATGTGGGTCGTTTGGGACGTCTGGGACGTTAGGGACATATGGGACATCTGGGACGTTAAGAACATATGGGACATCTGGGACGTCTGGGACGTTAAGAACATATAGTACATCAAGGGCATCTGGGACGTCTGGGACGTTAAGGACATATGAGAAATCTGGGACGTTTGGGACGTTAGGGACATATAGGGTATCTAGGACGTCTGAGACGTTAAGGGCATATTTGACATCATGGACGTCTGACACGTTATGCATATATGGAACATCTAGGACGTCTGGGACGTTAGGAATATATGGGACGTCTTTGTCGTTAGGGACATACGGGACAGCTGGGACGTTTGGGACGATAGGGACATATGGGACATTTATTACGTCTGGGACGTTAGGGATATATGGGACATCTAGGACGTCTGGGACGTTAGGAACATATGGGACATCTAGGACATCTGAGACGTCTGCGACGTTTGGGAAGACTGATATCTGGGACGTCTGGGACGTCTGGGACGTTTGGGACATATGGAACGTCTAGGACGTCTGGGACGTTAGTGACATATGGGACATCTGGGACGTCTGGGACGTTAAGAACATATGGGACATCTGGGACGAATGGGACGTTAGTGATATATAGGAAATCTAGGACGTCTGGAACGTTAGGAACATATGGGACATCTAGGACATCTGAGACGTCTGGGACGTTTGGGAAGTCTGGGATATCTGGGACGTCTGGGATGTCTGGGACGTTAGGGACAAATGGGACATCTGAGACGTCTGGGACGTCTGGGACGTTTGGGACATATGGAACATCTAGAACGTCTGGGACATATGGGACATATGGGACATATGGGACATTTAGGACATCTGAGACGTCTGCGACGTTTGGAAAGTCTGGGATGTCTGGGACGTCTGGGACGTCTGGGACGTTTGGGACATATGGAACATCTAGGACGTCTGGGACGTTAGGGACATATGGGACATCTGTGACGTCTGGGACGTTAAGAACATATGGGACATCTGAAACGTATGGGACGTTAGGGATACATAGGACATCTAGGACGTCTGAAACGTTAGGAACATATGGGACATCTAGGACATCTGAGACGACTGCGGCGTTTGGAAAGTCTGGGATATCTGGGACGTCTGGGACGTCTGGGACGTTTGGGACATATGGAACATCTAGGACGTCTGGGACGTTAGGGACATATGGGACATATGGGACATCTAGGACATCTGAGACTTCTGCGACGTTTAGGAAGTCTGGAATATCTGGGACGTCTGGGACGTCTGGGACGTTTGGGACATATGGAACATCTGGGACGTCTGGGACGTTTGGGACATATGGAACATCTAGGACGTCTGGGACGTTAGGGACATATGGGACATATGGGACATCTAGGACATCTGAGACGTCTGCGACGTTTGGGAAGTCTGGGATATCTGGGACGTCTGGGACGTCTGGGACGTTAGGGACAAATGGGACATCTGAGACGTCTGGGACGTTTGGGACATATGGAACATCTAGGACGTCTGGGACGTTAGGGACATATGGGACATATGTGACATCTAGGAAATCTGAGACGTCTGCGACGTTTGGGAAGTCTGGGATATCTGGGACGTCTGGGACGTCTGGGACGCTTGGGACGTTAGAGACATATGGGGCATCTGGGACGTATTGGACGTTAAAGACATATGGGACATCTGGGACGTATTGGACGTTAAGGACATATGGGACATCTGGGACGTCTGAGACGTTAGGGACATATCGGACATCTAGGACGTCTGGGACGTTGGGGACATATAGAACACCTGGGACGTCTGGGACGTCTTAGACGTTAGGGACCTATCAGACATCTGGGACGTCTGTGACGTTAGGGACATATAGGACGTCTAGGACGTCTGGGACGTTAGGGACATATGTGACATCTAGGACGTCTGGGACGGCTGCTACGTTATAGACATATGGGACATCTGGGACGTCTGGGACGTTAGGGACATATAGAGCATCTAAGACGTCTGGGACGTTAGGGACATATGGGACATCTAGGACGTCTAGGACGTCTGGGACGTTACAGACATATGGGACATCTAGTATGCCTGTGACGTTTGGAACATATGGGACATTTAGGATGTCTGGGACGTTAGGGACATATGGGGCATCTAAGACGTCTGGGACGTTAGGGACATGTTGGACAACTAGGACGTCTGGGACGTCTGGGACGTTACAGACATATGGGACATCTAGTATGCCTGTGACGTTTGGAACATATGGGACATTTAGGATGTCTGGGACGTTAGGGATATATGGGACATCTAAGGCGTCTGGGACGTCTGGGACGTTAGGGACATATGAGACATCTGGGACTTTTGGGACGTTAGGGACATATAGGATATTTAGGACGTCTGAGACGTTAATGGCATATGGGACATCATGGACGTCTGAGACGTTAGGGATATATGGGACATATAGGACGTCTGGGACGTTAGGAATATAAGGGACATTTAAAACGTCTGGAACGTCTGGGACGTTAAGGACATACGGGACAGCTGGGACGTCTGGGACGGTAAAGACAAATGGGACATTTATTATGTCTGGGACGTTAGGGACATATGGGACATCTAGGACGTCTGGGACGTCTGGGACGTTAGCGACATATGGGACATCTAGGACGCCTGGGACGTTAGAAACATATGGGACATATGGGACGTCTGGGACGTCTGGGACGTAAGGGACATATGGGACATCTGGGACGTCTGGGACGTTAAGAACATATGGGACATCTGGGACGTCTGAGACGCTAAGGACATATAGGACATCTAGGACGTCTGGGACGGTAGGGACATATGGGACATTTATTACGTCTGGGCCGTTAGGGACATATGGGACATTTAGGACGTCCGGGACGTCTGGGACGTTAGGGACATATGGGACATCTAGGACGCCTGGGACGTTAGGGACATATGGGACATATGGGACGTCTGGGCCGTCTGGGACGTTAAGAACATATGGTACATCTAGGACGTCTGGGACGTTAGGAACATATGGGACATCTAGGACACTGGGACGTTAAGAACATATAGGACATCTGGGACGCCTGGGACGTTAAGAACATATGGTACATCTAGGACGTCTGGGACGTTAAGGATCATATGGGACATCTAGGACGTCTGGGACGTTAGAGGACATATATGGTATCTAGGAGGTCTGAGACGTTAAGGGCATATGGGACATCATGGACGTCTGACACGTTATGCATATATGGGACATCTAGAATGTCTGGGACGTTAGGAATATATGGGACATCTAAAACGTCTGGGACGTTAGGAACATATGGGACATCTAGGATATCTGAGACGTCTGCGACGTTTGGCGAGTCTGAGATATCTGAGAGGTCTGGGACGTCTGGGACGTTTGGGACATATGGAACATCTAGGACGTCTGGGACGTTAGGGACATATGGGACATCTGGAACGTCTGAGACGTTAAGAACATATGGGACACCTGGGACGTATGGGACGTTAGGGATATATAGGACATCTAGGACGTCTGGGACGTTAGGAACATATGGGACATCTAGGACATCTGAGACGTCTGCGACGTTTGGGAAGTCTGGGATATCTGGGACGTCTGGGACGTCTGGGACGTTTGGGACATAAGGAACATCTATGACGTCTTGAACGTTAGGGACATATGGGACATCTGGGACGTCACGTTAGGGACAAATGGGACATCTGGGACGTCTGGGACGTCTGGGACGTTTGGGACATATGTAACATCTAGGACGTCTGGGACGTTAGGGAGATATGGGACATATGGAACATCTAGGACATCTGAGACGTCTGCGACGTTTGGGAAGTCTGGGATATTTGGGACGTCTGGAACGTCTGGGAAGTTTGGGACATATGGAACATCTAGGACGTCTGGGACGTTAGGGACATATGGGACATATGGGAAATCTGGGACGTCCGGGACGTTAGGGACATATGGGACATCTGGGACGTCTGAGACGTTAGGGACATATAGAACATATGGGACATCTGAGACGTCTGTTACGTTAGGGACACATGGGATATCTGGGACGTCTGGAACGTTAGGTATATATGGGACATCTAGGACGTCTGGGACGTCAAGCACGTTAGGGACATATGGGACATCTAGGACGTCTGGGACGTTAGAGACATATGGGACACATGGGACGTCTGGGACGTCTGGGACGTTAGGGACATATGGGGCATCTGGGACGTATTGGACGTTAAGGACATATGGGACATCTGGGACGTCTGGGACGTTAGGGACATATAGGACATCTAGGACGTTTGGGACGTTAGGGACATATGGAACATCTAGGACATCTGAGACGTCTGCGACGTTTGGTAAGTCTGGGATATCTGGGACGTCTGGGACGTCTGGGACGTTAAGGACATATGGAACACCTGGGACGTCTGGGACGTTAGAGACATATGGGACATCTGGGACGCCTGGGACGTTAGGAATATATAGGGTATCTAGGACGTCTGAGACGTTAAGGGCATATGGGAAATCATGGACGTCTGACACGTTATGCATATATGGGACATCTAGGACGTCTGGGACGTTAGGAATTTATGGGACATCTAAAACGTCTGGGACGTCTGGTCGTTAGGGACATACGGGACAGCTGGGACGTCTGGGACGATAGGGACATATGGGACATTTATTACGTCTGGGACGTTAGGGATATATGGGACACCTAGGACGTCTGGGACGTTAGGAACATATGGGACATTTGGGACGTCTGGGACGTTAAGAACATATGGGACATCTGGGACGTCTGGGACGTTAGGAACATATGGGACATCTAGGACGCCTGGGACGTTAAGACATATAGGACATCTGGGACGTCTGGGACGTTAAGAACATATGGTACATCTAGGGCGTCTGGGACGTCTGGGACGTTAAGGACATATGAGACATCTGGGACGTGTGGGACGTTAGAGACATATAGCGTATCTAGGACGTCTGAGACGTTAAGGGCATATGGGAAATCATGGACGTCTGACACGTTATGCATATATGGGACATCTAGGACGTCTGGGACGTTAGGAATTTATGGGACATCTAAAACGTCTGGGACGTCTGGGTCGTTAGGGACATACGGGACAGCTGGGACGTCTGGGACGATAGGGACATATGGGACATTTATTACGTCTGGGACGTTAGGGATATATAGGACATCTAAAACTTCTGGGACGTTAGGAACATATGGGACATCTAGGACATCTAAGACGTCTGCGACGTTTGGGAAGTCTGGGATATCTGGGACGTCTGGGACGTCTGGGACGTTTGGGACATATGGAACATCTAGGACGTCTGGGACGTTAGGGACATATGGGACATTTGGAACGTCTGGGACGTTAAGAACATATGGGACATCTGGGACGTATGGGACGTTAGGGATATATAGGATATAACACTCTGAACTTGCTAATTATTTACTTATTTTCGTGCCATAAATAATTACCATTGTTAAGGAAATTTTCAACATATAATTTTACAGCCAGATAAACAGATGCCAGGGTTCAGTCTGGTTAACTCAAATATACAATCAAGTACAATTCAAACAATGCGGTTTAGTTTGTATACCTATTTACATTTTTAAATAATAACTAAAATATTCCATGTATTTTCAAATAAAAGATTTGAATTTCAATGTATCACGGGCAGGCTGGCGCCTACTGGGTTAGGCAAGCCACGATGTTTCTCCGGTCGTATCTTCTCGGCTACCGGACGAGGGCGGTTCGTAGTTAGGAGAGCGTCCTCTACTCGGCTAAACTGGAAACAGAAACTAGGTTAAGTTTGTTTATTTACTTTTATCGTAGGCATGAAATAAAGTTATATTTGTTTTTATTTCGGGGGTGTTGAGATTGAACTTGATGTAAGGCGTAATCCCATTACTTCGAAGTTATTCTGCAGTGCCCGTAAAACCTCGCGTCATGCAAACACCTCGTGTGACAAGTGAAAATACGGTAGAATTAAACATCAGGTGTCAACTAATGAGTTTTAAGCCAAATTTTCGTTTAAAGCTGTTACTGAAATTCCAGGGGTGTCTAGGTGATAACTAGGGGTTTTCTAATTACGTTATTCAAGGTGAGTAAAACCTCCTTTAAGCTACATGAATTACTTTTAGCTTGAAGCTAACCTCACACTTTTTTGGTTTAGATTTCGGGAAGATTATGTACTTGGGGCACTGCGGAAAGCATGAGAAATCTTCAGGACGAGGAGGTGAGTGAAGCTCTGGATTTTTACGGGTACGTTAATTACGGGAGTTTCGTGTGGGCACTTAACCTCGCTTTTAAAATGCTTTCTAAATGAATTACATGAATGTTGTCGGGAAGCGGTTTCGAGGAGGTCTAAGACTCTTATCAGGCGTACATGTACAACAAACCACGTACGAGTTTTAGACCACACCGGTTTCGAAGAGTAAACGTATATAAATTCCAGACAGGCATATATAAACAATGATCCACGTCTGAATTTTAGACAAGATAACTCCTGAATAGGCTCGACGGAGATCACAGGCATTGAAAATCAATGGGCCACTTTGATCTTTCGGGGATTTCTGGGAAAGATTGGTACTAGGACTAAAAGTCAAAAGGTTCTTCGGACGGGACCAGGATTTGGGCCCCAGGGGGCCCCAGGCAAGAAGCTGGTTCGGATCGCTGGATGCAAGTCAAGTCCTCCTCACAACGTACGATACCTCTTATTTATACCTTACCATACGCCGTAATTTGTGCAGGATTTTAGGCAGGGATGCGCTGAACGGCGACGGCTCGCGTGGTCTGCGCACCTCGATTGTTTCTTCGTGCCTCGGCGATGTTTTCGGACAATTTGTGACGAAGTTTTGGCGGCGGTAAAATTCGAACATATTCCAATACGTAAAAATACGATTTCGGCCGGCGCTAACGTCACAAGGACATCTAGGACCTCTGGGACGTTAGGAACATATAGGACATCTAGGACATCTAAGACGTCTGCGACGTTTGGGAAGTCTGGTATATCTGGGACGTCTGGGACATATGGATTATCTAGGACGTCGTTGACGTTAGGGACATATGGGACATCTGGGACATCACGTTAGGGACAAATGGGATATCTGGGACGTCTGGGACGTTTGGGACATATGGACCATCTAGGACGTCTGGGACGTTAGGGACATATGGGACATATGGGACATCTAGGATATCTGAGACGTCTGCGACGTTTGAGAAGTCTGGGGTAACTGGGACGTCTGGGACGTTCAGAACATATGGGACATCTGGGACATCTGAGACGTCTGCGACGTTTGGGAAGTCTGGGGTATCTGGGACGTCTGGGACATATGGGACATCTAGGACGCCTGGGGCGTTAGGGACATATGGGACATATGGGACATCTGAGACGCCTGGGACGTTAGGGACATATAGGACATCTAGGACGTCTGGGACGTTAGGAACATATGGGACATCTAGGACATCTGAGACGTCTGCGACGTTTGGGAAGTCTGGGGTATCTGGGACGTCTGGGACATATGGGACATCTAGGACGCCTGGGGCGTTAGGGACATATGGGACATATGGGACATCTGAGACGCCTGGGACGTTAGAGACAAATGGGACATCTGGGACGTCTGGGACGTTAGGGACATGTGGCACATATGGGAAATCTGGGATGTCTGGGACGTTAGGGACATATGGGACATCTGGGACGTCTGAGACGTTAGGGACATATGGAACATATGGGACATCTGAGACGTCTGGGACGTTAGGGACACATGGGACATCTGGGACGTCTGGAACGTTAGGGATATATGGGACATCTAAGACGTCGGGGACGTCAAGCACGTTAGGGACATATGGGACATTTAGGACGTCTGGGACGTTAGGGACATACGGGACACATGGGATGTCTGGGACGTCTGGGACGTTAGGGACATATGGGGCACCTGGGACGTATGGGACGTTAAGGACATATGGGACATCTGGGACGTCTGGGACGTTAGGGACATATAGGACATCTAGGACGTTTGGGACGTTAGGGACATATGGAACAACTAGGACATCTGAGACGTCTGCGACGTTTGGGAAGTCTGGGATATTTGGGACGTCTGGGACGTCTGGGACGTTAGGGACATATGGAACACCTGGGACGTCTGGACGTTAGGTACATATGGGACATTTGGGACGCCTGGGACGTTAGGGATATATAGGACATCTAGGACGTCTGGGACGTTTTGGACGTTAGGGACATATCAGACATCTAAGACGTCTGGGACGTTAGGGACATATAGGACGTGTATGACGTCTGGGACGTTAGGGACATATGGGACATCTAGGACGTCTGGGACGTCTGGGACGTTATAGACATATGGGACATCTAGGATGCCTGCGACGTTTGGAACATATGGGACATCTAGGACGTCTGGGACGGCTGGTACGTTATAGACATATGGGATATCTGGGACGTCTGGGACGTTAGGACATATAGGACATCTAGGACGTCTGGGACGTTAGGGACATATGGGACATCTAGGACGTCTGGGACGGCTGGTACGTTATAGACATATGGGATATCTGGGACGTCTGGGACGTTAGGACATATAGGACATCTAGGATGCCTGTGACGTTTGGAACATACGTGACATCTAGGACGTCTGGGACGGCTGGTACGTTATAGACATATGGGATATCTGGGACGTCTGGGACGTTAGGACATATAGGACATCTAGGACATCTGGGACGTCTGAAACGTTATAGACATATGGGACATCTAGGATGCCTGTGACGATTGGAACATATGGGACATCTAGGACATCTGGGACGGTAGGGACATATGGGGCATCCAAGACGTCTGGGACTTTAGGGACATGTGGGACATCTAGGACGTGTGGGACGTCTGGGACGTTAGGGATATATAGGGCATCTAAGGCGTCTGGGACGTCTGGGACGTAATAGACATATGAGACATTTGGGACTTTTGGGACGTTAGGGACATATAGGATATCTAGGACGTCTGAGACGTTAAGGGCATATGGGACATCATGGACGCCTGGGACGTTAGGGATATACGGGACATATAGGACGTCTGGGACTTTAGGAATATATGGGACATCTAAAATGTCTGGGACGTCTGGGACGTTAGGGACATACCAAACAGCTGGGACGTCTGGGACAGTAAGGACATATGGGACATTTATTACGTCTGGGACGTTAGGGATATATGGGACGTCTAGGACGTCTGGGACGTTAAGGACATATGGGACATATAGGACGTCTGGGACGGTAGGGACATTTGGGACATCTGGGACGTATGGGACGTTAGGGACATATGGGACATATGGCACAACTGGGACGTCTGGGACGTTAGGGACATATGGGACATATGGCACAACTGGGACGTCTGGGACGTTAAGGACATATGGAACATCTAGGACGTCTGGGACGTTAGGGACATATGGGACATATGGCACAACTGGGACGTCTGGGACGTTAGGGAAATATGGGGCATTTGGACGTCTGGGACGTTAAGGACATATGGAACATCTAGGACGTCTGGGACGTTAAGGACAGATGGGACATACGGCACAACTGGGACGTCTGGGACGTTAGGGACATATGGGACATCTGGGACGTATGGGACGTTAGGGACCTATGGGACATATGGCACAACTGGGACGTCTGGGACGTTAGGGACATATGGGACATCTGGGACGTCTGGGACGTTAGTGACATATGGGACATCTGGAACGTTAAGGACATATAGGACATCTAGAACGTCTGGGACGTTAGGGACATATGGGACATATGGCACAACTGGAACATCTGGGACTTTAGGGACATATGGGAAATCTGGGACGTCTGGAACGTTAGGGACATATGGGGCATTTAGGACGTCTGGGACGTTAAGGACATATGGAACATCTAGGACGTCTGGGACGTTAAGGACATATGGGACATATGGCACAACTGGGACGTCTGGGACGTTAGGGACATATGGGACATCTGGGACGTCTGGAACGTTAGGGACATATGGGGCATTTAGGACGTCTGGGACGTCTGGGACGTTAGGGACGGGGCATCTAGAACGCCTGGGACGTTAGGGACATATGGGGCATCTAGAACGCCTGGGACGTTAGGGACATATGGGACATCAGGGACGTGTGGGACGTTCGGGACATATAGTACATATAGGACGTCTAAGATATGGAACATCTAGGACGTCTGGGACGTCTGGGACGTTTGGGAAGTCTGGGATATCTGGGACATCTGGGACGTCTGGGACGTTAGGGACAAATGGGACATCTGGGACGTCTGGGACGTCTGAAACGTTTAGGACATATAGAACATCTAGGACGTCTGGGACGTTAGGGACATATGGGACATATGGGACATCTAGGACGTCTGAGACGTCTGCGACGTTTGGGAAGTCTGGGATATCTGGGACGTCTGGGACGTCTGGGACGTTTGGGACATATGGAACATCTAGGACGTCTGAGACGTCTGAGACGTTTTGGAAGTCTGGGATATCTGGGACATCTGGGACGTCTGGGACGTTAGGGACAGATGGGACACGTGGGACGTCTGGGACGTCTGGGACGTTTGGGACATATGGAACATCTAGGACGTCTGGGACGTTAGGGACATATGGGAAATATGGGACATCTAGGACATCTGAGACGTCTGCGACGTTTGGGAAGTCTGGGATGTCTGGGACGTCTGGGACGTCTGGGACGTCTGGGACGTCTGGGACGTCTGGGACGTCTGGGACGTCTGGGACATCTGGGACGTTTGGGACATATGAAACATCTAGGACGTCTGGGACGTTAGGGACATATGGGACATCTGGGACGTCTGGAACGTTAAGAACATATGGGACATCTGGGATGTATGGGACGTTAGGGATACATAGCACATATAGGACGTCTGGAACGTTAGGAACATATGGGACATCTAGGACATCTGAAACGTCTGCGACGTTTGGAAAGTCTGGGATATCTGGGACGTCTGGGACGGCTGGGACGTTTGGGACATATGGAACATCTAGGACGGCTGGGACGTTAGGGACATATGGGACATATGGGACATCTGGGACATCTGAGACGTCTGCGACGTTTGGGAAGTCTGGAATATCTGGGACGTCTGGGACGTTTGGGACATATGGAACATCTGGGACGTCTGGGACGTTTGGGACATATGGAACATCTAGGACGTCTGGGACGTTAGGGACATATAAGACATATGGGACATCTAGGAAATCTGAGACGTCTGCGACGTTTGGGAAGTCTGGGCTATCTGGGACGTCTGGGACGTCTGGGACGTTAGGGACAAATGGGACATCTGCGACGTCTGGGACGTTTGGGACATATGGAACATCTAGGACGTCTGGGACGTTAGAGACATATGGGACATATGTGACATCTAGGACATCTGAGACGTCTGCGACGTTTGGGAAGTCTGGGATATCTGGGACGTCTGGGACGTCTGGGACGCTTGGGGCGTTAGAGACATATGGGGCATCTGGGACGTATTGGACGTTAAGGACATATGGGACATCTGGGACGTATTGGACATTAAGGACATATGGGACATTTGGGACGTCTGAGACGTTAGGGACATATAGGACATCTAGGACGTCTGGGACGTTGGGGACATATGGAACACCTGGGACGTCTGGGACGTTAGAGACATATGGGCATCTGGGACGCCTGGGACGTTAGGGATATATAGGACATCTAGGACGTCTGGGACGTTAGGAACATATGGGACATCTAGGACATCTAAGACTTCTGCGACGTTTGGTAAGTCTGGAATATCTGGGACGTCTGGGACGTCTGGGACGTTTGGGACGTTAGGGATATATAGGACATCTAGGACGTCTGGGACGTTAGGAACATATGGGACATCTAGGGCATCTAAGACGTCTGCGACGTTTGGGAAGTCTGGGATACCTGGGACGTCTGGGACGTCTGGGACGTTTGGGACATATGGCACAACTGGGACGTCTGGGACGTTAGGGACATATGGGACATCTGGGACGTCTGGAACGTTAGGGACATATGGTTCATTTAGGACGTCTGGGACGTTAAGGACATATGGAACATCTAGTACGTCTGGGACGTTAGGGACATATGGGACATATGGCACAACTGGGACGTTTGGGACGTTAGGGACATATGGGACATCTGGGACGTCTCGAACGTTAGGGACATATGGGGCATTTAGGACGTCTGGGACGTCTGGGACGTTAGGGACATATGGGGCATCTAGAACGCCTGGGACGTTAGGGACATATGGGACATCTGGGACGTCTGGGACGTTAGGGCCATATGGGATATCTGGAACGTAAGGGACATATAAGACATCTAGGACGTCTGGGACGTTAGGGACATATGGGACATATAGGACGTCTAAGACGTCTGGGACGTTAGGGACATATGGGACATCTAGGACGTCTGGGACGTTAGGAACATATGGGACTTTTAGGACGTCTGGGATTTTAAAGACATATGGAACATCTAGGACGTCTGGGACGTAAGGGACATCAAGGACGTCTGGGACGTTTGGGACGGTAGGGACATATGCGACATCTAGGACGTTTGATACGTTATGGACATATGGGACATCTAAGACGTCTGGGACGTTGGGAACATGTGGGACATCTACGACGTCTGGGACGTTAGGGACATGTGGAACATCTAGGACTTCTGGGACGTGTGGGACGTTAGGGACGTATGGGACATCTAGGACGCCTGGGACGTTAAGGACGTATGAGACATGTGGGACGTCTGGGACGTCTGGGACGTCTGAAACGTTATGGACATATGGGACATCTAGGACGCCTGGGACGTTAGGGACATATGGGACATATGGGACGTCTGGGACGTTAGGGACATACGGGACAGCTGGAACGTTTGGGACGGTAGGGACATATGGGGCACTTATTACGTCTGGGACGTTAGGGACATATAGGACATCTAGGACGTCTGGGACGCATGGCACGTTAGGGACATATGGGACATCTAGGATGCCTGGGACGTTAGGGACATATGGGACATATGGGACGTCTGGGACGTCCGGGACGTTAAGGAAATATGGGACATCAGGGACGTCTGGAACGTTAAGAACATATGGTACATCTGGGACGTCTGGGACGTTAGGGACTTATGGGACATGTGGGTCGTTTGGGACGTCTGGGACGTTAGGGACATATGGGACATCTGGGACGTCTGGGACGTTAAGAACATATGGGACATCTGGAACGTCTGGGACGTTAAGAACATATAGTACATCTAGGGCATCTGGGACGTCTGGGACGTTAAGGACATATGAGAAATCTGGGACGTTTGGGACGTTAGGGACATATAGGGTATCTAGGACGTCTGAGACGTTAAGGGCATATTTGAAATCATGGACGTCTGACACGTTATGCATATATGGAACATCTAGGACGTCTGCGACGTTAGGAATATATGGGACGTCTTTGTCGTTAGGGACATACGGGACAGCTGGGACGTCTGGGACGATAGGGACATATGGGACATTTATTACGTCAGGGACGTTAGGGATATATGGGACATCTAGGACGTCTGGGACGTTAGGAACATATGGGACATCTAGGACATCTGAGACGTCTGCGACGTTTGGGAAGTCTGATATCTGGGACGTCTGGGACGTCTGGGACGTTTGGGACATATGGAACGTCTAGGACGTCTGGGACGTTAGTGACATATGGGACATCTGGGATGTCTGGGACGTTAAGAACATATGGGACATCTGGGACGAATGGGACGTTAGTGATATATAGGACATCTAACACGTCTGGGGCGTTAGGAACATATGGGACATCTAGGACATCTGATACGACTGGGACGTTTGGGAAGTCTGGGATATCTGGGACGTCTGGGACGTCTGGGACGTTTGGGACATATGGAACATCTAGGACGTCTGGGACGTCTGGGACGTTTGGGAAGTCTGGGATATCTGGGACATCTGGGACGTCTGGGACGTTAGGGACAAATGGGACATCTGGGACGTCTGGAACGTCTGGGACGTCTGGGACGTTTGGGACATATTGAACATCTAGGACGTCTGGGACGTTAGGGACATATGGGACATATGGGACATTTAGGACATCTGAGACGTCTGCGACGTTTGGGAAGTCTGGGATGTCTGGGACGTCTGGGACGTCTGGGACGTTTGGGACATATGGAACATCTAGGACGTCTGGGACATTAGGGACATATGGGACATCTGGGACGTCTGGGACGTTAAGAACATATGGGACATCTGGGACGTATGGGACGTTAGGGATACATAGGACATCTAGGACGTCTGAAACGTTAGGAACATATGGGACATCTAGGACATCTGAGACGACTGCGACGTTTGGAAAGTCTGGGATATCTGGGACGTCTGGGACGTCTGGGACGTTTGGGACATATGGAACATCTAGGACGTCTGGGACGTTAGGGACATATGGGACATATGGGACATCTAGGACATCTGAGACGTCTGCGACGTTTAGGAAGTCTGGAATATCTGGGACGTCTGGGACGTCTGGGACGTTTGGGACATATGGAACATCTGGGACGTCTGGGACGTTTGGGACATAATGGAACATCTAGGACGTCTGGGACGTTAGGGACATATGGGACATATGGGACATCTAGGACATCTGAGACGTCTGCGACGTTTGGGAAGTCTGGGATATCTGGGACGTCTGGGACGTCTGGGACGTTAGGGACAAATGGGACATCTGGGACGTCTGGGACGTTTGGGACATATGGAACATCTAGGACGTCTGGGACGTTAGGGACATATGGGACATATGTGACATCTAGGACATCTGAGACGTCTGCGACGTTTGGGAAGTCTGGGATATCTGGGGCGTCTGGGACGTCTGAGACGCTTGGGACGTTAGAGACATATGGGGCATATGGGACGTATTGGACGTTAAAGATATATGCGACATCTGGGACGTATTGGACGTTAAGGACATATGGGACATTTGGGACGTCTGAGACGTTAGGGACATATCGGACATCTAGGACGTCTGGGACGTTGGGGACATATGGAACACCTGGGACGTCTGGGACGTTAGAGACATATGGGCATCTGGGACGCCTGGCACGTTAGGGATATATAGGACATCTAGAATGTCTGGGACGTCTTGGACGTTAGGGACCTATCAGACATCTGGGACGTCTGGGACGTTAGGGACATATAGGACGTCTAGGACGTCTGGACGTTAGGGACATATGTGACATCTAGGACGTCTGGGACGGCTGCTACGTTATAGACATATGGGACATCTGGGACGTCTGGGACGTTAGGGACATATAGGGCATCTAAGACGTCTGGGACGTTAGGGACATATGGGACATCTAGGACGTCTGGGACGTCTGGGACGTTACAGACATATGGGACATCTAGTATGCCTGTGACGTTTGGAACATATGTGGCATCTAGGACGTCTGGGACGGCTGCTACGTTATAGACATATGGGACATCTGGGACGTCTGGGACGTTAGGGACATATAGGGCATCTAAGACGTCTGGGACGTTAGGGACATATGGGGCATCTAAGACGTCTGGGACGTTAGGGACATGTGAGACATCTAGGACGTGTGGGACGTCTGGGACGTTAGAGATATATGGGACATCTAAGGCGTCTGGGACGTCTGGGACGTTAGGGACATATGAGACATCTGGGACTTTTGGGACGTTAGGGACATATAGGATATTTAAAACGTCTGAGACGTTAATGGCATATGGGACATCATGGACGTCTGAGACGTTAGGGATATATGGGACATATAGGACGTCTTGGACGTTAGGAATATATGGGACATTTAAAACGTCTGGAACGTCTGGGACGTTAGGGACATACGGGACAGCTGGGACGTCTGGGACGGTAGAGACATATGGGACATTTATTATATCTGGGACGTTAGGGACATATGGGACATCTAGGACGTCTGGGACGTCTGGGACGTTAGCGACATATGGGACATCTAGGACGCCTGGGACGCTAAGGACATATAGGATATCTAGGACGTCTGGGACGGTAGGGACATATGGGACATTTATTACGTCTGGGCCGTTAGGGACATATGGGACATTTAGGACGTCTGGGACGTCTGGGACGTTAGGGACATATGGGACATCTAGGACGCCTTGGACGTTAGGGACATATGGGACATATGGGACGTCTGTCACGTCTGGGACGTTAAGGACATATGGGACATCAGGGACGTCAGGGACGTTAAGAACATATGGTACATCTAGGACATCTGGGACGTTAGGAACATATGGGACATCTAGGACGCCTGGGACGTTAAGAACATATAGGACATCTGGGACGTCTGGGACGTTAAGAACATATTGTACATCTAGGACGTCTGGGACGTTAAGAACATATGGGACATCTAGGACGTCTGGGACGTTAAGGACATATGAGACATCTGGGACGTTTGGGACGTTAGAGACATATAGGGTATCTAGGACGTCTGAGACGTTAAGGGCATATGGGACATCATGGACGTCTGACACGTTATGCATATATGGGACATCTAGAATGTCTGGGACGTTAGGAATATATGGGACATCTAAAACGTCTGGGACGTTAGGAACATATGAAACATCTAGGATATCTGAGACGTCTGCGACGTTTGGCGAATCTGAGATATCTGAGAGGTCTGGGACGTCTGGGACGTTTGGGACATATAGAACATCTAGGACGTCTGGGACGTTAGGGACATATGGGACATCTGGAACGTCTGAGACGTTAAGAACATATGGGACACCTGGGACGTATGGGACGTTAGGAATATATAGGACATCTAGGACGTCTGGGACGTTAGGAACATATGGGACATGTAGGACATCTGAGACGTCTGCGACGTTTGGGAAGTCTGGGATATCTGGGACGTCTGGGACGTCTGGGACGTTTGGGACATAAGGAACATCTAGGACGTCTTGAACGTTAGGGACATATGGGACATCTGGGACGTCACGTTAGGGACAAATGGGACATCTGGGACGTCTGGGACGTCTGGGACGTTTGGGACATATGTAACATCTAGGACGTCTGGGACGTTAGGGAGATATGGGACATATGGGACATCTAGGACATCTGAGACGTCTGCGACGTTTGGGAGGTCTGTGATATTTGGGACGTCTGGAACGTCTGGGACGTTTGGGACATATGGAACATCTAGGACGTTTGGGACGTTAGGCACATATGGGACATATGGGAAATCTGGGACGTCCGGGACGTTAGGGACATATGGGACATCTGGGACGTCTGAGACGTTAGGAACATATAGAACATATGGGACATCTGAGACGTCTGGGACGTTAGGGACACATGGGATATCTGGGACGTCTGGAACGTTAGGTATATATGGGACATCTAGGACGTCTGGGACGTCAAGCACGTTAGGGACATATGGGACATCTAGGACGTCTGGGACGTTAGAGACATATGGGACACATGGGACGTCTGGGACGTCTGGGACGTTAGGGACATATGGGGCATCTGGGACGTATTGGACGTTAAGGACATATGGGACATCTGGGACGTCTGGGACATTAGGGACATATAGGACATCTAGGACGTCTGGGACGTTAGAGACATATGGGACACATGGGACGTCTGGGACGTGTGGGACGTTAGGGACATATGGGGCATCTGGCACGTATTGGACGTTAAGGACACATGGGAAGTCTGGGACGTCTGGGACGTTAGGGACATATGGGGCATCTGGGACGTATTGGACGTTAAGGACATATGGGACATCTGGGACGTCTGTTACGTTAGGGACATATAGGACATCTAGGACGTCTGGGACGTTAGGGACATATAGGACGTCTGGGACGTCTGGTACGTTAAGGACATATGGAACACCTGGGACGTCTGGGACGTTAGAGACATATGTGACATCTGGGACGCCTGGGACGTTAGGAATATATGGGACATCTAAAACGTCTGGGACGTCTGGGTCGTTAAGGACATACGGGACAGTTGAGACTTCTGGGACGATAGGGACATATGGGACATTTATTACGTCTGGGACGTTAGGGATATATGGGACATCTAGGACGTCTGGGACGTTAGGAACATATGGGATATCTAGGACATCTGAGACGTCTGCGACGTTTGGGGAGTCTGAGAAATCTAGGACGTTAGGGACATATGGAACATCTAGGACATCTGAGGCGTCTGCGACGTTTGGTAAGTCTGGGATGTCTGGGACGTCTGGGACGTCTGGGACGTCTGGGACGTTAGGGACATATGGAACACCTGGGACGTCTGGGACGTTAGAGACATATGGTACATCTGGGACGCCTGGGACGTTAGGGATATATAGGACATCTAGAATGTCTGGGACGTCTTAGACGTTAGGGACATATCAGACATCTGGGACGTCTGGGACGTTAGGGACATATAGGACGTCTAGGACGTCTGGGACGTTAGGGACATACGGGACAGCTGGGACGTCTGGGACGGTAGAGACATATGGGACATTTATTATATCTGGGACGTTAGGGACATATGGGACATCTAGGACGTCTGGGACGTCTGGGACGTTAGCGACATATGGGACATCTAGGACGCCTGGGACGCTAAGGACATATAGGACATCTAGGACGTCTGGGACGGTAGGGACATATGGGACATTTATTACGTCTGGGCCGTTAGGGACATATGGGACATTTAGGACGTCTGGGACGTCTGGGACGTTAGGGACATATGGGACATCTAGGACGCCTTGGACGTTAGGGACATATGGGACATATGGGACGTCTGTCACGTCTGGGACGTTAAGGACATATGGGACATCAGGGACGTCAGGGACGTTAAGAACATATGGTACATCTAGGACATCTGGGACGTTAGGAACATATGGGACATCTAGGACGCCTGGGACGTTAAGAACATATAGGACATCTGGGACGTCTGGGACGTTAAGAACATATTGTACATCTAGGACGTCTGGGACGTTAAGAACATATGGGACATCTAGGACGTCTGGGACGTTAAGGACATATGAGACATCTGGGACGTTTGGGACGTTAGAGACATATAGGGTATCTAGGACGTCTGAGACGTTAAGGGCATATGGGACATCATGGACGTCTGACACGTTATGCATATATGGGACATCTAGAATGTCTGGGACGTTAGGAATATATGGGACATCTAAAACGTCTGGGACGTTAGGAACATATGAAACATCTAGGATATCTGAGACGTCTGCGACGTTTGGCGAATCTGAGATATCTGAGAGGTCTGGGACGTCTGGGACGTTTGGGACATATGGAACATCTAGGACGTCTGGGACGTTAGGGACATATGGGACATCTGGAACGTCTGAGACGTTAAGAACATATGGGACACCTGGGACGTATGGGACGTTAGGAATATATAGGACATCTAGGACGTCTGGGACGTTAGGAACATATGGGACATGTAGGACATCTGAGACGTCTGCGACGTTTGGGAAGTCTGGGATATCTGGGACGTCTGGGACGTCTGGGACGTTTGGGACATAAGGAACATCTAGGACGTCTTGAACGTTAGGGACATATGGGACATCTGGGACGTCACGTTAGGGACAAATGGGACATCTGGGACGTCTGGGACGTCTGGGACGTTTGGGACATATGTAACATCTAGGACGTCTGGGACGTTAGGGAGATATGGGACATATGGGACATCTAGGACATCTGAGACGTCTGCGACGTTTGGGAGGTCTGTGATATTTGGGACGTCTGGAACGTCTGGGACGTTTGGGACATATGGAACATCTAGGACGTTTGGGACGTTAGGCACATATGGGACATATGGGAAATCTGGGACGTCCGGGACGTTAGGGACATATGGGACATCTGGGACGTCTGAGACGTTAGGAACATATAGAACATATGGGACATCTGAGACGTCTGGGACGTTAGGGACACATGGGATATCTGGGACGTCTGGAACGTTAGGTATATATGGGACATCTAGGACGTCTGGGACGTCAAGCACGTTAGGGACATATGGGACATCTAGGACGTCTGGGACGTTAGAGACATATGGGACACATGGGACGTCTGGGACGTCTGGGACGTTAGGGACATATGGGGCATCTGGGACGTATTGGACGTTAAGGACATATGGGACATCTGGGACGTCTGGGACATTAGGGACATATAGGACATCTAGGACGTCTGGGACGTTAGAGACATATGGGACACATGGGACGTCTGGGACGTGTGGGACGTTAGGGACATATGGGGCATCTGGCACGTATTGGACGTTAAGGACACATGGGAAGTCTGGGACGTCTGGGACGTTAGGGACATATGGGGCATCTGGGACGTATTGGACGTTAAGGACATATGGGACATCTGGGACGTCTGTTACGTTAGGGACATATAGGACATCTAGGACGTCTGGGACGTTAGGGACATATAGGACGTCTGGGACGTCTGGTACGTTAAGGACATATGGAACACCTGGGACGTCTGGGACGTTAGAGACATATGTGACATCTGGGACGCCTGGGACGTTAGGAATATATGGGACATCTAAAACGTCTGGGACGTCTGGGTCGTTAAGGACATACGGGACAGTTGAGACTTCTGGGACGATAGGGACATATGGGACATTTATTACGTCTGGGACGTTAGGGATATATGGGACATCTAGGACGTCTGGGACGTTAGGAACATATGGGATATCTAGGACATCTGAGACGTCTGCGACGTTTGGGGAGTCTGAGAAATCTAGGACGTTAGGGACATATGGAACATCTAGGACATCTGAGGCGTCTGCGACGTTTGGTAAGTCTGGGATGTCTGGGACGTCTGGGACGTCTGGGACGTCTGGGACGTTAGGGACATATGGAACACCTGGGACGTCTGGGACGTTAGAGACATATGGTACATCTGGGACGCCTGGGACGTTAGGGATATATAGGACATCTAGAATGTCTGGGACGTCTTAGACGTTAGGGACATATCAGACATCTGGGACGTCTGGGACGTTAGGGACATATAGGACGTCTAGGACGTCTGGGACGTTATTTTATTTTATTTTATTTAAGAGAATATCACATGGTCAACCAACAGGTAAGAACCCAATTACAGGTTGACACGAATTACAAGATATTATTATTCTGCCGCACTTAGTCAAACAGCAGCATCTCCAATGTTCACCAATGGAAACACTACTCTCCAGCCAAGCACGGCAGCATTGTGGTACTAGTAGTACAATAAAATGAAAATAAAAAACTATAAGTAATGAAAACAAAAAACAAAGCAAATTTAGGGACATATGTGACATCTTGGACGTCTGGGACTTCTGGTACGTTATAGACATATGGGACATCTGGGACGTCTGGGACGTTAGGGAAATATAGGACATCTAGGACGTCTGGGACGTTAGGGACATATGGGACATCTGGGACGTCTGGGACGTCTGGGACGTTACAGACATATGGGACATCTAGGATGCCTGTGACGTTTGGCACATATGGGACATTTAGGATGTCTGGGACGTTAGGGACATATGGGGCATCTAAGACGTTTGGGACGATAGGGACATATAGGATATCTAGGTCGTCAGAGACGTTAATGGCATATGGGACATTATGGACGTCTGGGACGTTAGGGACATATAGGACGTCTAGGACGTCTGGGACGTTAGGGACATATGTGACATCTAGGACGTGTGGGACGTCTAGGACGTTATTGATATATGGGACAGCTAAGGCGTCTGGGACGTTAGGGACATATGAGACATCTGGGACTTTTGGGACGTTAGGGACATATAGGATATCTAGGTCGTCAGAGACGTTAATGGCATATGGGACATTATGGATGTCTGAGACGTTAGGGATATATGGGACATATAGGACGTCTGATACGTTAGGAATATATGGGACATTTAAAACGTCTGGGACGTCTGGGACGTTAGGGACATACGGGACAGCTGGATCGTCTGGGACGTCTGGGACGTTAGCGACATATGGGACATCTAGGACGCTTGGGACGTTAGAGACATATGGGACATCTGGGACGTCTAAGACGTTAAGGACATATAGGACATCTAGGACCTCTGGGACGTTAGGAACATATGGGACATCTTGGACATCTGAGACGTCAGCGACGTTTGAGAGGTCTGGGATATCTGGGACGTCTGGGAAGTCTGGGACGTTAGGGACATATGGGACATCTGGGACATCTGGGACGTTAGAGACATATGGGACATCTGGGACGTCTGAGACGTTAAGGACATATAGGACATTTAGGACGACTGGGACGTTAAGGACATATGGGACATATAGGACGTCTGGGACGTTAGGAACATTTGGGACATCTGGGACGTATGGGACGTTAGGGACATATGGGACATCTAGGACGTCTGTGACGTTAGGGACATATGGGACATATGGGACATATGGCACAACTGGGACGTCTGGGACGTTAGGAAAATATGGGACATCTGGAACGTCTGGACGTTAAGAACATATGGGACATCTGGGACGTCTGGGACGTTAAGGACATATAGGATATCTAGGACCTCTGGGACGTTAGGGACATATGGGACATCTGGAACGTCTGGGACGTTAGGGACATATGGGACATCTGGGACGTCTGAGACGTTTAGGACATATAGGACATTTAGGACGTCTGGGACGTTAAGGACATATGGGACATATAGGACGTCTGGGACGTTAGGAACATTTGGGACATCTGAGACGTATGGGACGTTAGGGACATATGGGACATCTAGGACGTCTGAGACGTTAAGGACATATAGGACATTTAGGACGTCTGGGACGTTAAGGACATATGGGACATATAGGACGTCTGGGACGTTAGGAACATTTGGGACTTCTGGGACGTATGGGACGTTAGGGACATATGGGACATCTAGGACGTCTGAGACGTTAAGGACATATAGGACATTTAGGACGTCTGGGACGTTAAGGTCATATGGGACATATAGGCCGTCCGGGACGTTAGAAACATTTGGGACATCTGGGACGTATGGGAAGTTAGGGACATATGGGACATATAGGACGTTTGGGACGTTAGGAACATTTGGGACATCTAGGACGTATGGGACGTTAGGGACATATGGGACATCTAGGACGTCTGGGACGTTAGGGACATATGGGACATATGGCACAGCTGGGACGTCTGGGACGTTAGGGAAATATGGGACATCTTGGACGTCTGGCACGTTAGGGACATATGGGGCATCTAGGACGCCTGGGACGTTAGGGACATATGGGACATATGAGACGTCTGGGACGTCTGGGATGTTAAGGACATATGGGACATCAGGGACGTCTGGGACGTTAAGAACATATGGTACATCTGGGACGTCTGGGACGTTAGGAACATATGGGACATCTAGGACGCCTGGGACGTTAGGGACGTATGGGACATGTGGGACGTCTGGGACGTCTGGGACGTTAGAGACATATGGGACATCTGGGACGTCTGGGACGTTAAGGACATATGAGACATCTGGGACGTTTGGGACGTTAGGGACATATAGGGTATCTAGGACGTCTGAGACGTTAAGGGCATACGGGACATCATGGACGTCTTACACGTTATGCATATATGGGACATCTAGGACGTCTGGGACGTTAGGAATATATGGGACATCTAAAACGTCTGGGACGTCTGGGTCGTTAGGGACATACGGGACAGCTGGGACGTCTGGGACGATAGGGACATATAGGAAATTTATTACGTCTGGGACGTTAGGGATATATGGGACATATAGGACATCTGAGACGTCTGCGACGTTTGGGAAGTCTGGGATATCTGGGACGTCTGGGACGTCTGGGACGTCTGGGACGTTTGGGACATATGGAACATCTAGGACGTCTGGGACGTTAAGGACATATGGGACATCTGGGACGTCTGGGACGTTAAAAACATATGGGACATCAGGGACGTATGGGACGTTAGGGATATATAGGACATTTGGGACGTCTGGGACGTTAGGAACATATGTGACATCTAGGACGTCTAGGACGTTAGGGACATATGTGACATCTAGGACGTCTGGGACGGCTGGTACGTTATAGACATATGGGACATCTGGGACGTTTGGAGCGTCTGGGACGTTACAGACATATGGGACATCTAGGATGCCTGTGAAGTTTGGAACATATGGGACATTTAGGATGTCTAAGACGTTAGGAACATATGGGGCATCTAAGACGTCTGGGACGTTAGCGACATGTGGGACATCTAGGACGTGTGGGACGTCTGGGACGTTATTGATATATGAGACATCTAAGGCGTCTGGGACGTCTGGGACGTTAGGGACATATGAGACAGACAGATGCCCTAGATGTCCCATATGTCATTAACGTCCCGGACGTCCCAGATGTCCCATATGTCCCTAACGTCCCAGACGTCCCAGCTGTCCCGTATGTCCCTAACGCCCCTGACGTCCCAGACGTCCTAGAGTTCCTATATGTCCCTAACGTCCAAGACGTCCCTGATGTCCCATATGTCCCACATGTCCCTAATGTCCCAGGCGTCCCAGATGTCGCATATGTCCCATACTTACCTAATGTCCCAGGCGTCCTAAATGTCGCATATGTCTCTAACGTCCCAGACGTCTCAGCTGTCCCGTATGTCCCTAACGTCCTAGACATCCGAGATGTCCTAGATGTCCCATATGTCTCTAACGTCACAGACGTCCTAGATGTCCTATATATTCCTAACGTCCCAGATGTCCCATATGTCCCTAAAGTCCCAGACGTCCCAGATGTCCCATATGTCCCTAACGTCCCAGACGTCCTAGATGTCCCATATGTCCTTAACGTCCCAGACGTCCCAGATGAGCCATATGTCCCTAACGCCCCAGACGTCCCAGATGTCCCAAAGGTCTTATATATCCTTAATGTCTCAGGCGTATTAGATGTCCCATATGTCCCTAATGTGCCAGGCGTCCTAAATGTCCCATATGTCTTTACCGTCCCGGAAGTCCCAGACGTCCTAGATGTCCCATATGTCCTTAACGTCCCAGACGTCCCAGATGTCCCGAATGTCCCTAACGTCCCAGACGTCCCAGATGTCCCATATGTCCCATATGTCCCTAATGTCCCAGGCGTCCTAGATATTCCATATGTCCCTAACGTCCCAGACGTCCTAAGTGTCCCATATGTCCCTAACGTCCCAGACGTCCCATATGTCCTTAACGTCCCAGACGTCCCAGACGTCCTAAATGTCCCATATGTCCCTAACGTCCCAGACGTCTCAGACGTCCTAGATGTCCTATATGTCCCTAACGTCCCAGACGTCTCAGCCGTCATAAATGTCCCATATGTCCCTAACGTCCCAGACGTCCCATATGTCCTTAACGTCCCAGACGTCCCTGACGTCCTAAATGTCCCATATGTCCCTAGCGTCCCAGACGTCTCAGACGTCCTAGATGTGTTATATGTCCCTAACGTCCCAGACGTCCCAGACGTCCTAGATGTCCCATATGTCCCTAGCGTCCCAGACGTCTCAGACGTTTTAGATGTCCTATATGTCCCTAACGTCCCAGACGTCCCAGATGTCCCATATGTCCCTAACGTCTCAGACGTCCCTGATGTCCCATATGTCCTTAACGTCCCAGACGTCCCAGATGTCCCATATGTCTCATATGTCCCTAATGTTCCAGGCGTCCCAGATGTCCCATATGTCCCATATGTCCCTAATGTCCCAGACGTTTTAAATGTCCCATATGTACTTAAAGTTTCAGACGTCCCAGACGTCCTAGATGTCCCATATGTCCTTAACGTCCCAGACGTCCCAGATGTCCCATATGTCCGATATGTCCCTAATGTCCCAGGCGCCCTAAATGTCCCATATGTCCTTAACGTCCCAGACGTCCCAGACGTCCTAGATGTGACATATGTCCTTAACGTCCCAGACGTCCCAGATGTCCCATATGTCTCTAACGTCCCAGACGTCCCATATGTCCCATATGTCCCATATGTCCTTAATGTCCCAGGCGTCCCAAATGTCCCATATGTCCCTAACGTCCCAGACGTCCTAGATGTCCCATATATCCTTAACGTCCCAGACGTCCCAGATATCCCATATGTCCTATATCTCAATAATGTCCCAGACGTCCCAGATGTCCCATATGTAACTAACGTCCCAGATGTTCCATATGTCCCTAACGTCCCAGACGTCCTAGATGTCCTATATGTCCCTAACGTCCGAGACGTCCCAGATCTCCCATATGTCCCTAACGTCCCAGACGTTCTAGATGTCCCTTATATCCTTAACGTCCTAGACGTCCCAGATGTCCCATATGTCCCTAACGTCCCAGACGTCCCAGATGTCCTATATGTCCCATATATCCCTAATGTCCCAGGCGTCCCAGATCTCCCATATGTCCCAAATGTCCCTAATGTTCCAGGCGTCCTAAATGTCCCACATGTCCTTAACGTCCCAGACCTCCCAGACGTCCTAGATGTCCCAAATATCCTTAACGTCCCAGACGTCCCAGATATCCCATATGTCCCTAAAGTCCCAGACGTCCCAGATGTCCCATATGTCCCTAACGTCCCAGACGTCCTAGATGTCCCATATGTCCTTAACGTCCCAGACGTCCCAGATGAGGCATATGTCCCTAACATCCCAGACGTCGCAGATGTCCCAAACGTCTTATATATCCTTAATGTCCCAAGCGTATTAGATGTCCCATATGTCCCTAATGTGCCAGGCGTCCTAAATGTCCCATATGTCTTTAACGTCCCGGAAGTCCCAGACGTCCTAGATGTCCCATATGTCCTTAACGTCCCAGACGTCCCAGATGTTTCATATGTCCCTAACGTCCCAGACGTCCCAGATGTCCCATATGTCCCATATGTCCCTAATGTCCAAGGCGTCCTAGATATTCCATATGTCCTTAACCTCCCAGACGTCCTAAATGTCCCATATGTCCCTAACGTCCCTGACGTCCCATATGTCCTTAACGTCCCAGATGTCCCAGACGTCCTAAATGTCCCATATGTCCCTAACGTCCCAGACGTCTCAGACGTCCTAGATGTCCTATATGTCCCTAACGTCCCAGACGTCTCAGACGTCCTAAATGTCCCATATGTCCCTAACGTCCCAGATGTCCCATATGTCCTTAACGTCCCAGACGTCCCAGACGTCCTAAATGTCTCATATGTCCCTAATGTCCCAGACGTCCTAGATGTCCCATATGTCCCTAACGTTCCAGACGTCTCAGACGTCCTAGATGTCCTATATGTACCTAACGTTCCAGACGTCCCAGATGTCCCATATGTCCCTAACGTCTCAGACGTCCCAGATGTCCCATATGTCCTTAACGTTCCAGACGTCCCAGATGTCCCATATGTCTCATATGTCCCTAATGTTCCAGGCGTCCCAGATGTCCCATATGTCCCATATGTCCCTAATGTCCCAGACGTTTTAAAAGTCCCATATGTACTTAAAGTTTCAGACGTCCCAGACGTCCTAGATGTCCCATATGTCCTTAACGTCCCAGGCGTCCCAGATGTCCCATATGTCCCTAATGTCCCAGGCGCCCTAAATGTCCCATATGTCCTTAACGTCCCAGACGTTCCAGACGTCCTAGATGTGACATATGTCCTTAACGTCCCCAGACCTCCCAGATGTCCCATATGTCTCTAACGTCCCAGACGTCCCATATGTCCCATATGTCCCATATGTGCTTAATGTCCCCAGGCGTCCCAAATGTCCCATATGTCCCTAACGTCCCAGACGTCCTAGATGTTCCATATATCCTTAACGTCCCAGACGTCCCAGATGTCCCATATGTCTCTAACGTCCCAGACGTCCCATATGTCCCATATGTCCCATATGTGCTTAATGTCCCAGGCGTCCCAAATGTCCCATATGTCCCTAACGTCCCAGACGTCCTAGATGTCCCATATATCCTTACCGTCCCAGACGTCCCAGATATCCCATATGTCCTATATCTCAATAACGTCCCAGACGTCCCAGATGTCCCATATGTCCCTAACGTCCCAGATGTTCCATATGTCCCTAACGTCCCAGACGTCCTAAATGTCCTATATGTCCCTAACGTCCCAGACGTCCCAGATCTCCCATATGTCCCTAACGTCCCAGACGTTCTAGATGTCCCTTATATCCTTAACGTCCCAGACGTCCCAGATGTCCCATATGTCCCTAACGTCCCAGACGTCCCAGATGTCCTATATGTCCCATATATCCCTAATGTCACAGGCGTCCCAGATCTCCCACATGTCCCAAATGTCCCTAATGTCCCAGGCGTCCTAAATGTCCCATATGTCCTTAACGTCCCAGAACTCCCAGACGTCCTAGATGTCCCAAATGTCCTTAACGTCCCAGACGTCCCAGATGTCCCATATGTTTCATATGTTTCTAATGTCCCAGGCGTCCTGGATGTTCCATATGTCCCTAACGTCCCAGACGTCCCAGATGTCCTAGATGTCCCATATGTCCTTAACGTCCCAGACGTCACAGATGTCCCATATGTCCCTAACGTCCCAGACGGCCCAGATGTCCCATATGTCCTTAATATCCCAGGCGTAGTAAATGTCCCATATGTCCTTAACGTCCCAGACGTTCCAGACGCCCTAGATGTCCCATATGTCCTTAACGTCTCAGACCTTCTAGATGTCCCATATGTCCTTAACGTCCCAGACGTCCCAGATGTCCCATATGTAACTAACGTCCCAGACGTCCCAGATGTCCCATATGTCCCATATGTCCCTGATGTCCCTGGCGTCCCAGATTTCCCATATGTCCCATATGTCCCTTATGTCCCAGGCGTCCTAAATGTCCCATATGTCCCTAACGTCCCAGACGTCTCAGACGTCCTAGATGTCCCATATGTCCCTAACGTCCCACACGTCCTAGACGTCCCATATGTCCCTAACGTCCCAGACGTCTCAGACGTCCTAGAGGTCCCATATGTCCCTAACGTCCCACACGTCCTAGATGTCCCATATGTCCCTAACGTACCAGACGTCTCAGACGTCCTAGATGTCCTATATGTCCCTAACGTCCTAGACGTACCGGATGTCCCATATGTTTCTAACGTCTCAGACGTCCCAGATGTCCCATATGTCCCTAACGTCCCAGACGTCTCAGACGTCCTAGATGTCCTATATGTCCCTAACGTCCTAGACGTACCAGATGTCCCATATGTTTCTAACGTCTCAGACGTCCCAGATGTCCCATATCTCCCATATGTCCCTAATGTCCCAGGCGCCCTAAATGTCCCATATGTCCTTAACGTCCCAGACGTCCCAGACGTCCTAGATGTGACATATGTCCCTAACGTCCCAGACGGCCCAGATGTCCCATATGTCCTTAATATCCCAGGCGTCCCAGACGTCCCAGATGTCCCATATGTCTCTAACGTCCCAGACGTCCCATATGTCCATTATGCCCCATATGTCCTTAATGTCCCAGGCGTCCCAAATATCCCATATGTCCCTAACGTCCAAGACGTCCTAGATGTCCCATATATCCTTAACGTCCCAGACGTCCCAGATATCCCATATGTCCTATATCTCAATAACGTCCCAGACGTCCCAGATGTCCCATATGTCCCTAACGTCCCATATGTTCCATATGTCCCTAACGTCCCAGACGTCCTAGATGTCCTATATGTCCCTAACGTTCCAGACGTCCTAGATGTCCCTTATATCCTTAACGTCCCAGACGTCCCAGATGTCTCACATGTCCCTAACGTCCCAGACGTCCCAGATGTCCTATATGTCCCATCTGTCCCTAATGTCCCAGGCGTCCCAGATCTCCCATATGTCCCAAATGTCCCTAATGTCCCAGGCGTCCTAAATGTCCCATATGTCCTTAACGTCCCAGACGTCCCAGACGTCCTAGATGTCCCAAATGTCCTTAACGTCCCAGACGTCCCAGATGTCCCATATGTTTCATATGTTTCTACTGTCCCAGGCGTCCTGGATGTTCCATATGTCCCTAACGTCCCAGACGTCCCAGATGTCCTAGATGTCCCATATGTCCTTAACGTCCCAGACGTCCCAGATGTCCCATATGTCCCTAACGTCCCAGACGTCCCAGATGTCCCATATGTCCCTAATATCCCAGGCGTAGTAAATGTCCCATATGTCCTTAACGTCCCAGACGTCCCAGACGCCCTAGATGTCCCATATGTCCTTAACGTCCCAGACGTCCTAGATGTCCCATATGTCCTTAACGTCCCAGACGTCCCAAATGTCCCATATGTAACTAACGTCCCAGACGTCCCAGATGTCCCATATGTCCCATATGTCCCTAATGTCCCAGGCGTCCCAGATTTCCCATATATCCCATATGTCCCTTATGTCCCAGGCGTCCTAAATGTCCCATATGTCTTTAACGTCCCAGACGTCCCAGAGGTCCTAGATGTCCCATATGTCCTTAACGTCCCAGACATCCCAAATGTCCAATATGTCCCATGTGTCCCTAATGTCCCAGGCGTCCTAGATGTTCCATATGTTTCTAACGTCCAAACCGTCCTAAATGTGCCATATGTCCCTAATGTCTCAGGCGTCCCAGATGTCGCATATGTCCCATATGTCCCTAATATCCCATGCGTCCCAAATGTCCCATATGTCCATAACGTCCCAGACGTCTCAGCTGTCCCGTATGTCCCTAACGTCCCAGACGTCCGAGATGTCCTAGATGTCCCATACGTCTCTAACGTCACAGACGTCCTAGATGTCCTATATGTTCCTAACGTCCCAGATGTCCAATATGTCCCTAAAGTCCCAGACGTCCCAGATGTCCCATATGTCCTTAACGTCCCAGACGTCCTAGATGTCCCATATGTCCTTAACGTCCCAGACGTCCCAGATGACCCATACGTCCCTAACGTCCCAGACGTCCCAGATGTCCCAAAATTCTTATATATCCCTAATGTCCCAGGCGTATTAAATGTCCCATATGTCCCATATGTCCCTAATGTGCCAGGCGTCCTAAATGTCCCATATGTCCTTAACGTCCCGGACGTCCCAGACGTCCTAGATGTCCCATATGTCCTTAACGTCCCAGACGTCCCAGATGTTTCATATGTCCCTAACGTCCCAGACGTCCCAGATGTCCCATATGTCCCATATGTCCCTAATGTCCCAGGCTTCCTTGATATTCCATATGTCCCTAATGTGCCAGGCGTCCTAAATGTCCCAAATGTCCTTAACGTCCCGGACGTCCCAGACGTCCTAAATGTCCCATATGTCCCTAACGTCCCAGACGTCCCAGATGTCCCATATGTCATTGACGTCCCAGGCGTCCAGACGTCCTAAATGTCCCATATGTCCCTAATGTCCCAGACGTCCTAGATGTCCCATATGTCCCTAACGTCCCAGACGTCTCAGACGTCCTAGATGTCCCATATGTCCCTAACGTTACAGACGTCTCAGACGTCCTAGATGTCATATATGTCCCTAACGTCCTAGACGTACCAGATGTCCCATATGTCCCATATGTCCCTAACGTCCCAGGCGTCCCAGATGTCCCGTATGTCCCCATATGTCCCTAATGTCCCAGGCGTCCTAAATGTCCCATATGTCCTTAACGTCCCAGACGTCCCAGACGTCCTAGATGTCCCATATGTCCTTAACGTCCCAGACGTCCCAGATGTACCATATGCCCCTAACGTCCCAGACGTCCCAGATGTCCCATATGTCCTATATGTCCCTAATGTCTCAGACGTCCTAGATGTCCCATATATCCTTAACGTCCCAGACGTCCCAGTATATCCCATATGTGCTATACCTCCCTAACGTCCCAAACGTCCCAGATGTCCCATATGTCCCTAACGTCCCAGATGTTCCATATGTCCCTAAAGTCCCAGAAGTCCCAGATGTCTTATATGTCCCTAACGTCCCAGACGTCCCAGATCTCCCATATGTCCCTAACGTCCCAGACGTCCTAGATGTCCCTTATATCCTTAACGTCTCAGACGTCCCAGATGTCCCATATGTCAATAACGTCCCAGACGTCCCAGATGTCCTATATGTCCCATATGTCCCTAATGCCCCAGGCGTCCCAGACCTCCCATATGTCCCATATGTCCCTAATCTCCAGGGCGTCCTATATGTCCCATATGTCCTTAACGTCCCAGACGTCCCAGACGTCCTAGATGTCCCATATATCCTAAACGTCCCAGACGTCCCAGATATCCCATATGTCCCATATGTCCCTAATGTCCCAGGCCTCCTAAATGTCAAATATGTCCTTAACGTCCTAGGCGTCCCAGATGTCCCATATGTCCGTAACGTCCCAGACGTACCAGATGTTCAATGTGTCCCATATGTCCCTAATGTCCTAGGCGTCCCAGATGTCCCATATGTCCCAAATGTCCCTAATGTCCCAGGCGTCCTAAATGTCCCATATGTCCTTAACGTTCCAGACGTCCCAGACGTCTTAGATGTCCCAAATGTCCTTAACGTCCCAGACGCCCCAGATGTCCCATATGTCCCATATGTTTCTAATGTCCCAAGCGTCCTAGATGTTCCATATGTCCCTAACGTCCCAGACGTCGCAGATGTCCTACATGTCCCATATGTCCTTAACGTCCCAGACGTCCTAGTTGTCCCATATTTCCTTAACGTCCCAGACGTCCCAAATGTCCCATATGTCCCTAATGTCCCAGGCGTCCTAAATGTCCCATATGTCCTTAACGTCCCAGACGTCCTAGATGCCCTAGATGTCCCATATGTCATTAACGTCCCGGACGTCCCAGATGTCCCATGTGTCCCTAACGTCCCAGACGTCCCAGATGTCCCATATGTCCCATATGTCCCTAATGTCCGAGGCGTCCCAGATGTCCCATATGTCCCATATGTCCCTAATGTCCCAGGCGTCCTAAATGTCCCATATGTCCTTAACGTCCCTGACGTCCCAGACGTCCTAGATGTCCCATATGTCCTTAAAGTCCCAGACGTCCCAGATGTCCCATATGTCCCATGTGTCCCTAATGACCCAGGCGTCCTAGATGTTCCATATGTCCCTAACGTCCAAGACGTCCTAAATGTCCCATATGTCCCTAACGTCCCAGACGTCCCAGCTGTCCCGTATGTCCCTAACGCCCCTGACGTCCCAGACGTCCTAGATGTCCTATATGTCCCTAACGTCCCAGACGTCCCTGATGTCCCATATGTCCCACATGTCCCTAATGTCCCAGGCGTCCCAGGTGTCGCATATGTCCCATATTTACCTAATGTCCCAGGCGTCCTAAATGTCCCACATGTCCATAACGTCCCAGACGTCCCGGACGTCCTAAATGTCGCATATGTCTCTAACGTCCCACACGTCTCAGCTGTCCCGTATGTCCCTAACGTCCTAGACGTCCGAGATGTCCTAAATGTCCTATATGTCTCTAACGTCACAGACGTCCTAGATGTCCTATATATTACTAACGTCCCAGATGTCCCATATGTCCCTAAACTCCCAGACGTCCCAGATGTCCCATATGTCCCTAACGTCCCAGACGTCCTAGATGTCCCATATGTCCTTAACGTCCCAGACGTCCCAGATGAGCCATATGTCCCTAACGTCCCAGACGTCCCAGATGTCCCAAAGGTCTTATATATCCTTAATGTCCCAGGCGTATTAGATGTCCCATATGTCCCTAATGTGCCAGGCGTCCTAAATGTCCCATATGTCTTTAACGTCCCGGAAGTCCCAGACGTCCTAGATGTCCCATATGTCCTTAACGTCCCAGACGTCCCAGATGTCCCGTATGTCCCTAACGTCCCAGACGTCCCAGATGTCCCATATGTCCCATATGTCCCTAATGTCCCAGGCGTCCTAGATATTCCATATGTCCCTAACGTCCCAGACGTCCTAAATGTCCCATATGTCCCTAACGTCCCAGACGTCCCATATGTCCTTAACGTCCCAGACGTCCCAGACGTCCTAAATGTCCCATATGTCCCTAACGTCCCAGACGTCTCAGACGTCCTAGATGTCCTATATGTCCCTAACGTCCCAAACGTCTCAGACGTCCTAAATGTCCAATATGTCCCTAACGTCCCAGACGTCCCATATGTCCTTAACGTCCCAGACGTCCCAGACGTCCTAAATGTCCCATATGTCCCTAATGTCCCAGACGTCCTAGATGTCCCATATGTCCCTAGCGTCCCAGACGTCTCAGACGTCCTAGATGTCCTATATGTCCCTAACGTCCCAGACGTCCCAGATGTCCCATATGTCCCTAACGTCTCAGACGTCCCAGATGTCCCATATGTCCTTAACGTCCCAGACGTCCCAGATGTCCCATATGTCTCATATGTCCCTAATGTTCAAGGCGTCCCAGATGTCCCATATGTCCCATATGTCCCTAATGTCCCAGACGTTTTAAATGTCCCATATGTACTTAAAGTTTCAGACGTCCCAGACGTCCTACATGTCCCATATGTCCTTAACGTCCCAGACGTCCCAGATGTCCCATATGTCCCAAATGTCCCTAATGTTCCAGGCGCCCTAAATGTCCCATATGTCCTTAACGTCCCAGACGTCCTAGATGTGACATATGTCCTTAACGTCCCAGACGTCCCAGATGTCCCATATGTCTCTAACGTCCCAGACGTCCCATATGTCCCATATGTCCCATATGTCCTTAATGTCCCAGGCGTCCCAAATGTCCCATATGTCCTTAACGTCCCAGACGTCCTAGATGTCCAATATATCCTTAACGTCCCAGACGTCCCAGATATCCCATATGTCCTATATCTCAATAACGTCCCAGACGTCCCAGATGTCCCATATGTCCCTAACGTCCCAGATGTTCCATATGTCCCTAACGTTCCAGACGTCCTAGATGTCCTATATGTCCCTAACGTCCCAGACGTCCCAGATCTCCCATATGTCCCTAACGTCCCAGACGTTCTAGATGTCCCTTATATCCTTAACGTCCCAGACGTCCCAGATGTCCCATATGTCCCTAACGTCCCAGACGTCCTAGACGTCCGAGATGTCCTATATGTCCCATACATCCCTATTGTCCCAGGCGTCCCAGATCTGCCATATGTCCCAAATGTCCCTAATGTCCCAGGCGTCCTAAATGTCCCATATGTCCTTAACGTCCCAGACCTCCCAGACGTCCTAGATGTCCCAAATATCCTTAACGTCCCAGACGTCCCAGATGTCCCATATGTCCCTAAAGTCCCAGATGTCCCAGATGTCCCATATGTCCCTAACGTCCCAGACGTTTTAGATGCCCCATATGACCTTAACGTCCCAGGCGTCCCAGATGAGGCATATGTCCCTAACGTCCCAGACGTCCCAGATGTCCCAAAGGTCTTATATATCCTTAATGTCCCAGGCGTATTAGATGTTTCATATGTCCCTAATGTGCCAGGCGTCCTAAATGTCCCATATGTCTTTAACGTCCCGGAAGTCCCAGACGTCCTATATGTCCCATATGTCCTTACCGTCCCAGACGTCCCAGATGTCCCATATGTCCCTAACGTCCCAGACGTCCCAGATGTCCCATATGTCCCATATGTCCCTAATGTCCAAGGCGTCCTAGATATTCCATATGTCCTTAACCTCCCAGACGTCCTAAATGTCCCATATGTCCCTAACGTCCCGGACGTCCCATATGTCCTTAACGTCCCAGACGGCCTAAATGTCTCATATGTCCCTAACGTCCCAGACGTCTCAGACGTCCTAGATGTCCTATATGTCCCTAACGTCCCAGACGTCTCAGACGTCCTAAATGTCCCATATGTCCCTAACGTCCCAAACGTCCCATATGTTCTTAACGTCCCAGACGTCCCAGACGTCCTAAATGTCCCATATGTCCCTAATGTCCCAGACGTCCTAGATGTTCCATATGTCCCTAACGTCCCAGACGTCTCAGACGTCGTAGATGTCCTATATGTCCCTAACGTTCCAGACGTCCCAGATGTCCCATATGTCCCTAACGTCTCAGACGTCCCAGATGTCCCATATGTCCTTAACGTCCCAGATGTCCCATATGTATCATATGTCCCTAATGTTCCAGGCGTCCCAGATGTCCCATATGTCCCATATGTCCCTAATGTGCCAGACGTTTTAAATGTCCCATATGTACTTAAAGTTTCAGACGTCCCAGACGTCTAGATGTCCCATATGTCCTTAACGTCCCAGGCGTCCCAGATGTCCCATATGTCCCTAATGTCCCAGGCGCCCTAAATGTCCCATATGTCCTTAACGTCCCAGACGTCCCAGACGTCCTAGATGTGACATATGTCCTTAACGTCCCAGACGTCCCTGATGGCCCACATGTCTCTAACGTCCCAGACGTCCCATATGTCCCATATGTCCCATATGTCCCTAACGTCCCAGACGTCCTAGATGTCCCATATATCCTTAACGTCCAGACGTCCCAGATGTCCCATATGTCTCTAACGTCCCAGACGTCCCATATGTACCATATGTCCCATATGTCCTTAACGTCCCAGGCGTCCCAGATGTCCCATATGTCCCTAATGTCCCAGGCGCCCTAAATGTCCCATATGTCCTTAACGTCCCAGACGTCCCAGATGTCCCATATGTCTCTAAACGTCTCAGACGTCCCAGATGTCCCATATGTCCCTAACGTCCCCAGACGTCTCAGACGTCCTAGATGTCCTATATGTCCCTAACGTCCTAGACGTCTAGATGTCCCATATATCCTTAACGTCCCAGACGTCCCAGATGTCCCCATATGTCTCTAACGTCCCAGACGTCCCATATGTACCATATGTCCCATATGTCCTTAACGTCCCAGACGTCCCATATGTCCCATATGTCCCATATGTCCCTAACGTCCCAGACGTCCTAGATGTCCCATATATCCTTAACGTCCCAGACGTCCCAGATGTCCCATATGTCTCTAACGTCTCAGACGTCCCAGATGTCCCATATGTCTCTAACGTCTCAGACGTCCCAGATGTCCTATATGTCCCTAACGTCCTAGACGTACCAGATGTCCCATATGTTTCTAACGTCTCAGACGTCCCAGATGTCCCATATCTCCCATATGTCCCTAATGTCCCAGGCGCCTAAATGTCCCATATGTCCTTAACGTCCCAGACGTCCCAGATGTCCCATATGTCTCTAACGTCTCAGACGTCCCAGATGTCCCATATGTCCCTAACGTCCCAGACGTCTCAGACGTCCTAGATGTCCTATATGTCCCTAACGTCCCAGACGTCCTAGATGTCCCATATATCCTTAACGTCCCAGACGTCCCCAGATGTCCCATATGTCTCTAACGTCCCAGACGTCCCATATGTACCATATGTCCCATATGTCCTTAACGTCCCAGACGTCCCATATGTCCCATATGTCCCATATGTCCCTAACGTCCCAGACGTCCTAGATGTCCCATATATCCTTAACGTCCCAGACGTCCCAGATGTCCCATATGTCTCTAACGTCTCAGACGTCCCAGATGTCCCATATGTCCCTAACGTCCCAGACGTCTCAGACGTCCTAGATGTCCTATATGTCCCTAACGTCCTAGACGTACCAGATGTCCCATATGTTTCTACGTCTCAGACGTCCCAGATGTCCCATATCTCCCATATGTCCCTAATGTCCCAGGCGCCCTAAATGTCCCATATGTCCTTAACGTCCCCAGACGTCCCAGACGTCCTAGATGTGACATATGTCCCCTAACGTCCCAGACGGCCCAGATGTCCCATATGTCCTTAATATCCCAGGCGTCCCAGACGTCCCAGATGTCCCATATGTCTCTAACGTCCCAGACGTCCCATATGTCCATTATGTCCCATATGTCCTTAATGTCCCAGGCGTCCCAAATATCCCATATGTCCCTAACGTCCAAGACGTCCTAGATGTCCCATATATCCTTAACGTCCCAGACGTCCCAGATATCCCATATGTCCTATATCTCAATAACGTCCCAGACGTCCCAGATGTCCCATATGTCCCTAACGTCCCATATGTTCCATATGTCCCTAACGTCCCAGACGTCCTAGATGTCCTATATGTCCCTAACGTTCCAGACGTCCTAGATGTCCCTTATATCCTTAACGTCCCAGACGTCCCAGATGTCTCACATGTCCCTAACGTCTCAGACGTCCCAGATGTCCTATATGTCCCATCTGTCCCTAATGTCCCAGGCGTCCCAGATCTCCCATATGTCCCAAATGTCCCTAATGTCCCAGGCGTCCTAAATGTCCCATATGTCCTTAACGTCCCAGACGTCCCAGACGTCCTAGATGTCCCAAATGTCCTTAACGTCCCAGACGTCCCAGATGTCCCATATGTTTCATATGTTTCTACTGTCCCAGGCGTCCTGGATGTTCCATATGTCCCTAACGTCCCAGACGTCCCAGATGTCCTAGATGTCCCATATGTCCTTAACGTCCCAGACGTCCCAGATGTCCCATATGTCCCTAACGTCCCAGACGTCCCAGATGTCCCATATGTCCCTAATATCCCAGGCGTAGTAAATGTCCCATATGTCCTTAACGTCCCAGACGTCCCAGACGCCCTAGATGTCCCATATGTCCTTAACGTCCCAGACGTCCTAGATGTCCCATATGTCCTTAACGTCCCAGACGTCCCAAATGTCCCATATGTAACTAACGTCCCAGACGTCCCAGATGTCCCATATGTCCCATATGTCCCTAATGTCCCAGGCGTCCCAGATTTCCCATATATCCCATATGTCCCTTATGTCCCAGGCGTCCTAAATGTCCCATATGTCTTTAACGTCCCAGACGTCCCAGAGGTCCTAGATGTCCCATATGTCCTTAACGTCCCAGACATCCCAAATGTCCAATATGTCCCATGTGTCCCTAATGTCCCAGGCGTCCTAGATGTTCCATATGTTTCTAACGTCCAAACCGTCCTAAATGTGCCATATGTCCCTAATGTCTCAGGCGTCCCAGATGTCGCATATGTCCCATATGTCCCTAATATCCCATGCGTCCCAAATGTCCCATATGTCCATAACGTCCCAGACGTCTCAGCTGTCCCGTATGTCCCTAACGTCCCAGACGTCCGAGATGTCCTAGATGTCCCATATGTCTCTAACGTCACAGACGTCCTAGATGTCCTATATGTTCCTAACGTCCCAGATGTCCAATATGTCCCTAAAGTCCCAGACGTCCCAGATGTCCCATATGTCCTTAACGTCCCAGACGTCCTAGATGTCCCATATGTCCTTAACGTCCCAGACGTCCCAGATGACCCATACGTCCCTAACGTCCCAGACGTCCCAGATGTCCCAAAATTCTTATATATCCCTAATGTCCCAGGCGTATTAAATGTCCCATATGTCCCATATGTCCCTAATGTGCCAGGCGTCCTAAATGTCCCATATGTCCTTAACGTCCCGGACGTCCCAGACGTCCTAGATGTCCCATATGTCCTTAACGTCCCAGACGTCCCAGATGTTTCATATGTCCCTAACGTCCCAGACGTCCCAGATGTCCCATATGTCCCATATGTCCCTAATGTCCCAGGCTTCCTTGATATTCCATATGTCCCTAATGTGCCAGGCGTCCTAAATGTCCCAAATGTCCTTAACGTCCCGGACGTCCCAGACGTCCTAAATGTCCCATATGTCCCTAACGTCCCAGACGTCCCAGATGTCCCATATGTCATTGACGTCCCAGGCGTCCCAGACGTCCTAAATGTCCCATATGTCCCTAATGTCCCAGACGTCCTAGATGTCCCATATGTCCCTAACGTCCCAGACGTCTCAGACGTCCTAGATGTCCCATATGTCCCTAACGTTACAGACGTCTCAGACGTCCTAGATGTCATATATGTCCCTAACGTCCTAGACGTACCAGATGTCCCATATGTCCCATATGTCCCTAACGTCCCAGGCGTCCCAGATGTCCCGTATGTCCCATATGTCCCTAATGTCCCAGGCGTCCTAAATGTCCCATATGTCCTTAACGTCCCAGACGTCCCAGACGTCCTAGATGTCCCATATGTCCTTAACGTCCCAGACGTCCCAGATGTACCATATGCCCCTAACGTCCCAGACGTCCCAGATGTCCCATATGTCCTATATGTCCCTAATGTCTCAGACGTCCTAGATGTCCCATATATCCTTAACGTCCCAGACGTCCCAGTATATCCCATATGTGCTATACCTCCCTAACGTCCCAAACGTCCCAGATGTCCCATATGTCCCTAACGTCCCAGATGTTCCATATGTCCCTAAAGTCCCAGAAGTCCCAGATGTCTTATATGTCCCTAACGTCCCAGACGTCCCAGATCTCCCATATGTCCCTAACGTCCCAGACGTCCTAGATGTCCCTTATATCCTTAACGTCCCAGACGTCCCAGATGTCCCATATGTCAATAACGTCCCAGACGTCCCAGATGTCCTATATGTCCCATATGTCCCTAATGCCCCAGGCGTCCCAGACCTCCCATATGTCCCATATGTCCCTAATCTCCAGGGCGTCCTATATGTCCCATATGTCCTTAACGTCCCAGACGTCCCAGACGTCCTAGATGTCCCATATATCCTAAACGTCCCAGACGTCCCAGATATCCCATATGTCCCCATATGTCCCTAATGTCCCAGGCCTCCTAAATGTCAAATATGTCCTTAACGTCCTAGGCGTCCCAGATGTCCCATATGTCCGTAACGTCCCAGACGTACCAGATGTTCAATGTGTCCCATATGTCCCTAATGTCCCAGGCGTCCCAGATGTCCCATATGTCCCAAATGTCCCTAATGTCCCAGGCGTCCTAAATGTCCCATATGTCCTTAACGTTCCAGACGTCCCAGACGTCTTAGATGTCCCAAATGTCCTTAACGTCCCAGACGCCCCAGATGTCCCATATGTCCCATATGTTTCTAATGTCCCAAGCGTCCTAGATGTTCCATATGTCCCTAACGTCCCAGACGTCGCAGATGTCCTACATGTCCCATATGTCCTTAACGTCCCAGACGTCCTAGTTGTCCCATATTTCCTTAACGTCCCAGACGTCCCAAATGTCCCATATGTCCCTAATGTCCCAGGCGTCCTAAATGTCCCATATGTCCTTAACGTCCCAGACGTCCTAGATGCCCTAGATGTCCCATATGTCATTAACGTCCCGGACGTCCCAGATGTCCCATGTGTCCCTAACGTCCCAGACGTCCCAGATGTCCCATATGTCCCATATGTCCCTAATGTCCGAGGCGTCCCAGATGTCCCATATGTCCCATATGTCCCTAATGTCCCAGGCGTCCTAAATGTCCCATATGTCCTTAACGTCCCTGACGTCCCAGACGTCCTAGATGTCCCATATGTCCTTAAAGTCCCAGACGTCCCAGATGTCCCATATGTCCCATGTGTCCCTAATGACCCAGGCGTCCTAGATGTTCCGTATGTCCCTAACGTCCAAGACGTCCTAAATGTCCCATATGTCCCTAACGTCCCAGACGTCCCAGCTGTCCCGTATGTCCCTAACGCCCCTGACGTCCCAGACGTCCTAGATGTCCTATATGTCCCTAACGTCCCAGACGTCCCTGATGTCCCATATGTCCCACATGTCCCTAATGTCCCAGGCGTCCCAGGTGTCGCATATGTCCCATATTTACCTAATGTCCCAGGCGTCCTAAATGTCCCACATGTCCATAACGTCCCAGACGTCCCGGACGTCCTAAATGTCGCATATGTCTCTAACGTCCCACACGTCTCAGCTGTCCCGTATGTCCCTAACGTCCTAGACGTCCGAGATGTCCTAAATGTCCTATATGTCTCTAACGTCACAGACGTCCTAGATGTCCTATATATTACTAACGTCCCAGATGTCCCATATGTCCCTAAACTCCCAGACGTCCCAGATGTCCCATATGTCCCTAACGTCCCAGACGTCCTAGATGTCCCATATGTCCTTAACGTCCCAGACGTCCCAGATGAGCCATATGTCCCTAACGTCCCAGACGTCCCAGATGTCCCAAAGGTCTTATATATCCTTAATGTCCCAGGCGTATTAGATGTCCCATATGTCCCTAATGTGCCAGGCGTCCTAAATGTCCCATATGTCTTTAACGTCCCGGAAGTCCCAGACGTCCTAGATGTCCCATATGTCCTTAACGTCCCAGACGTCCCAGATGTCCCGTATGTCCCTAACGTCCCAGACGTCCCAGATGTCCCATATGTCCCATATGTCCCTAATGTCCCAGGCGTCCTAGATATTCCATATGTCCCTAACGTCCCAGACGTCCTAAATGTCCCATATGTCCCTAACGTCCCAGACGTCCCATATGTCCTTAACGTCCCAGACGTCCCAGACGTCCTAAATGTCCCATATGTCCCTAACGTCCCAGACGTCTCAGACGTCCTAGATGTCCTATATGTCCCTAACGTCCCAAACGTCTCAGACGTCCTAAATGTCCAATATGTCCCTAACGTCCCAGACGTCCCATATGTCCTTAACGTCCCAGACGTCCCAGACGTCCTAAATGTCCCATATGTCCCTAATGTCCCAGACGTCCTAGATGTCCCATATGTCCCTAGCGTCCCAGACGTCTCAGACGTCCTAGATGTCCTATATGTCCCTAACGTCCCAGACGTCCCAGATGTCCCATATGTCCCTAACGTCTCAGACGTCCCAGATGTCCCATATGTCCTTAACGTCCCAGACGTCCCAGATGTCCCATATGTCTCATATGTCCCTAATGTTCAAGGCGTCCCAGATGTCCCATATGTCCCATATGTCCCTAATGTCCCAGACGTTTTAAATGTCCCATATGTACTTAAAGTTTCAGACGTCCCAGACGTCCTAGATGTCCCATATGTCCTTAACGTCCCAGACGTCCCAGATGTCCCATATGTCCCAAATGTCCCTAATGTTCCAGGCGCCCTAAATGTCCCATATGTCCTTAACGTCCCAGACGTCCTAGATGTGACATATGTCCTTAACGTCCCAGACGTCCCAGATGTCCCATATGTCTCTAACGTCCCAGACGTCCCATATGTCCCATATGTCCCATATGTCCTTAATGTCCCAGGCGTCCCAAATGTCCCATATGTCCTTAACGTCCCAGACGTCCTAGATGTCCAATATATCCTTAACGTCCCAGACGTCCCAGATATCCCATATGTCCTATATCTCAATAACGTCCCAGACGTCCCAGATGTCCCATATGTCCCTAACGTCCCAGATGTTCCATATGTCCCTAACGTTCCAGACGTCCTAGATGTCCTATATGTCCCTAACGTCCCAGACGTCCCAGATCTCCCATATGTCCCTAACGTCCCAGACGTTCTAGATGTCCCTTATATCCTTAACGTCCCAGACGTCCCAGATGTCCCATATGTCCCTAACGTCCCAGACGTCCTAGACGTCCGAGATGTCCTATATGTCCCATACATCCCTATTGTCCCAGGCGTCCCAGATCTGCCATATGTCCCAAATGTCCCTAATGTCCCAGGCGTCCTAAATGTCCCATATGTCCTTAACGTCCCAGACCTCCCAGACGTCCTAGATGTCCCAAATATCCTTAACGTCCCAGACGTCCCAGATGTCCCATATGTCCCTAAAGTCCCAGATGTCCCAGATGTCCCATATGTCCCTAACGTCCCAGACGTTTTAGATGCCCCATATGACCTTAACGTCCCAGGCGTCCCAGATGAGGCATATGTCCCTAACGTCCCAGACGTCCCAGATGTCCCAAAGGTCTTATATATCCTTAATGTCCCAGGCGTATTAGATGTTTCATATGTCCCTAATGTGCCAGGCGTCCTAAATGTCCCATATGTCTTTAACGTCCCGGAAGTCCCAGACGTCCTATATGTCCCATATGTCCTTAACGTCCCAGACGTCCCAGATGTCCCATATGTCCCTAACGTCCCAGACGTCCCAGATGTCCCATATGTCCCATATGTCCCTAATGTCCAAGGCGTCCTAGATATTCCATATGTCCTTAACCTCCCAGACGTCCTAAATGTCCCATATGTCCCTAACGTCCCGGACGTCCCATATGTCCTTAACGTCCCAGACGGCCTAAATGTCCCATATGTCCCTAACGTCCCAGACGTCTCAGACGTCCTAGATGTCCTATATGTCCCTAACGTCCCAGACGTCTCAGACGTCCTAAATGTCCCATATGTCCCTAACGTCCCAAACGTCCCATATGTTCTTAACGTCCCAGACGTCCCAGACGTCCTAAATGTCCCATATGTCCCTAATGTCCCAGACGTCCTAGATGTTCCATATGTCCCTAACGTCCCAGACGTCTCAGACGTCGTAGATGTCCTATATGTCCCTAACGTTCCAGACGTCCCAGATGTCCCATATGTCCCTAACGTCTCAGACGTCCCAGATGTCCCATATGTCCTTAACGTCCCAGATGTCCCATATGTATCATATGTCCCTAATGTTCCAGGCGTCCCAGATGTCCCATATGTCCCATATGTCCCTAATGTGCCAGACGTTTTAAATGTCCCATATGTACTTAAAGTTTCAGACGTCCCAGACGTCCTAGATGTCCCATATGTCCTTAACGTCCCAGGCGTCCCAGATGTCCCATATGTCCCTAATGTCCCAGGCGCCCTAAATGTCCCATATGTCCTTAACGTCCCAGACGTCCCAGACGTCCTAGATGTGACATATGTCCTTAACGTCCCAGACGTCCCTGATGGCCCACATGTCTCTAACGTCCCAGACGTCCCATATGTCCCATATGTCCCATATGTCCCTAACGTCCCAGACGTCCTAGATGTCCCATATATCCTTAACGTCCCAGACGTCCCAGATGTCCCATATGTCTCTAACGTCCCAGACGTCCCATATGTACCATATGTCCCATATGTCCTTAACGTCCCAGGCGTCCCAGATGTCCCATATGTCCCTAATGTCCCAGGCGCCCTAAATGTCCCATATGTCCTTAACGTCCCAGACGTCCCAGACGTCCTAGATGTGACATATGTCCTTAACGTTCAGACGTCCCAGACGTCTTAGATGTCCCAAATGTCCTTAACGTCCCAGACGCCCCAGATGTCCCATATGTCCCATATGTTTCTAATGTCCCAAGCGTCCTAGATGTTCCATATGTCCCTAACGTCCCAGACGTCGCAGATGTCCTAGATGTCCCATATGTCCTTAACGTCCCAGACGTCCTAGTTGTCCCATATTTCCTTAACGTCCCAGACGTCCCAAATGTCCCATATGTCCCTAATGTCCCAGGCGTACTAAATGTCCCATATGTCCTTAACGTCCCAGACGTCCTAGATGCCCTAGATGTCCCATATGTCATTAACGTCCCGGACGTCCCAGATGTCCCATGTGTCCCTAACGTCCCAGACGTCCCAGATGTCCCATATGTCCCATATGTCCCTAATGTCCGAGGCGTCCCAGATGTCCCATATGTCCCATATGTCCCTAATGTCCCAGGCGTCCTAAATGTCCCATATGTCCTTAACGTCCCTGACGTCCCAGACGTCCTAGATGTCCCATATGTCCTTAAAGTCCCAGACGTCCCAGATGTCCCATATGTCCCATGTGTCCCTAATGACCCAGGCGTCCTAGATGTTCCATATGTCCCTAACGTCCAAGACGTCCTAAATGTCCCATATGTCCCTAACGTCCCAGACGTCCCAGCTGTCCCGTATGTCCCTAACGCCCCTGACGTCCCAGACGTCCTGGATGTCCTATATGTCCCTAACGTCCCAGACGTCCCTGATGTCCCATATGTCCCACATGTCCCTAATGTCCCAGGCGTCCCAGGTGTCGCATATGTCCCATATTTACCTAATGTCCCAGGCGTCCTAAATGTCCCACATGTCCATAACGTCCCAGACGTCCCGGACGTCCTAAATGTCGCATATGTCTCTAACGTCCCACACGTCTCAGCTGTCCCGTATGTCCCTAACGTCCTAGACGTCCGAGATGTCCTAAATGTCCTATATGTCTCTAACGTCACAGACGTCCTAGATGTCCTATATATTACTAACGTCCCAGATGTCCCATATGTCCCTAAACTCCCAGACGTCCCAGATGTCCCATATGTCCCTAACGTCCCAGACGTCCTAGATGTCCCATATGTCCTTAACGTCCCAGACGTCCCAGATGAGCCATATGTCCCTAACGTCCCAGACGTCCCAGATGTCCCAAAGGTCTTATATATCCTTAATGTCCCAGGCGTATTAGATGTCCCATATGTCCCTAATGTGCCAGGCGTCCTAAATGTCCCATATGTCTTTAACGTCCCGGAAGTCCCAGATGTCCCGTATGTCCCTAACGTCCCAGACGTCCCAGATGTCCCATATGTCCCATATGTCCCTATTGTCCCAGGCGTCCTAGATATTCCATATGACCCTAACGTCCCAGACGTCCTAAATGTCCCATATGTCCCTAACGTCCCAGACGTCCCATATGTCCTTAACGTCCCAGACGTCCCAGACGTCCTAAATGTCCCATATGTCCCTAACGTCCCAGACGTCTCAGACGTCCTAGATGTCCTATATGTCCCTAACGTCCCAAACGTCTCAGACGTCCTAAATGTCCCATATGTCCCTAACGTCCCAGACGTCCCATATGTCCTTAACGTCCCAGACGTCCCAGACGTCCTAAATGTCCCATATGTCCCTAATGTCCCAGACGTCCTAGTTGTCCCATATGTCCCTAGCGTCCCAGACGTCTCAGACGTCCTAGATGTCCTATATGTCCCTAACGTCCCAGACGTCCCAGATGTCCCATATGTCCCTAACGTCTCAAACGTCCCAGATGTCCCATATGTCCTTAACGTCCCAGACGTCCCAGATGTCCCATATGTCTCATATGTCCCTAATGTTCAAGGCGTCCCAGATGTCCCATATGTCCCATATGTCCCTAATGTCCCAGACGTTTTAAATGTCCCATATGTACTTAAAGTTTCAGACGTCCCAGACGTCCTAGATGTCCCATATGTCCTTAACGTCCCAGACGTCCCAGATGTCCCATATGTCCCAAATGTCCCTAATGTTCCAGGCGCCCTAAATGTCCCATATGTCCTTAACGTCCCAGACGTCCTAGATGTGACATATGTCCTTAACGTCCCAGACGTCCCAGATGTCCCATATGTCTCTAACGTCCCAGACGTCCCATATGTCCCATATGTCCCATATGTCCTTAATGTCCCAGGCGTCCCAAATGTCCCATATGTCCTTAACGTCCCAGACGTCCTAGATGTCCAATATATCCTTAACGTCCCAGACGTCCCAGATATCCCATATGTCCTATATCTCAATAACGTCCCAGACGTCCCAGATGTCCCATATGTCCCTAACGTCCCAGATGTTCCATATGTCCCTAACGTCCCAGACGTCCTAGATGTCCTATATGTCCCTAACGTCCCAGACGTCCCAGATCTCCCATATGTCCCTAACGTCCCAGACGTTCTAGATGTCCCTTATATCCTTAACGTCCCAGACGTCCCAGATGTCCCATATGTCCCTAACGTCCCAGACGTCCTAGACGTCCGAGATGTCCTATATGTCCCATACATCCCTATTGTCCCAGGCGTCCCAGATCTGCCATATGTCCCAAATGTCCCTAATGTCCCAGGCGTCCTAAATGTCCCATATGTCCTTAACGTCCCAGACCTCCCAGACGTCCTAGATGTCCCAAATATCCTTAACGTCCCAGACGTCCCAGATGTCCCATATGTCCCTAAAGTCCCAGATGTCCCAGATGTCCCATATGTCCCTAACGTCCCAGACGTTTTAGATGCCCCATATGACCTTAACGTCCCAGGCGTCCCAGATGAGGCATATGTCCCTAACGTCCCAGACGTCCCAGATGTCCCAAAGGTCTTATATATCCTTAATGTCCCAGGCGTATTAGATGTTCCATATGTCCCTAACGTCCCAGACGTCGCAGATGTCCTAGATGTCCCATATGTCCTTAACGTCCCAGACGTCCTAGTTGTCCCATATTTCCTTAACGTCCCAGACGTCCCAAATGTCCCATATGTCCCTAATGTCCCAGGCGTACTAAATGTCCCATATGTCCTTAACGTCCCAGACGTCCTAGATGTGACATATGTCCTTAACGTCCCAGACGTCCCAGATGTCCCATATGTCTCTAACGTCCCAGACGTCCCATATGTCCCATATGTCCCATATGTCCTTAATGTCCCAGGCGTCCCAAATGTCCCATATGTCCTTAACGTCCCAGACGTCCTAGATGTCCAATATATCCTTAACGTCCCAGACGTCCCAGATATCCCATATGTCCCTAACGTCCCAGATGTTCCATATGTCCCTAACGTCCCAGACGTCCTAGATGTCCTATATGTCCCTAACGTCCCAGACGTCCCAGATCTCCCATATGTCCCTAACGTCCCAGACGTCCTAGATGTCCTATATGTCCCTAACGTCCCAGACGTCCCAGATCTCCCATATGTCCCTAACGTCCCAGACGTTCTAGATGTCCCTTATATCCTTAACGTCCCAGACGTCCCAGATGTCCCATATGTCTCTAACGTCCCAGACGTCCTAGACGTCCGAGATGTCCTATATGTCCCATACATCCCTATTGTCCCAGGCGTCCCAGATCTGCCATATGTCCCAAATGTCCCTAATGTCCCAGGCGTCCTAAATGTCCCATATGTCCTTAACGTCCCAGACCTCCCAGACGTCCTAGATGTCCCAAATATCCTTAACGTCCCAGACGTCCCAGATGTCCCATATGTCCCTAAAGTCCCAGATGTCCCAGATGTCCCATATGTCCCTAACGTCCCAGACGTTTTAGATGCCCCATATGACCTTAACGTCCCAGGCGTCCCAGATGAGGCATATGTCCCTAACGTCCCAGACGTCCCAGATGTCCCAAAGGTCTTATATATCCTTAATGTCCCAGGCGTATTAGATGTTTCATATGTCCCTAATGTGCCAGGCGTCCTAAATGTCCCATATGTCTTTAACGTCCCGGAAGTCCCAGACGTCCTATATGTCCCATATGTCCTTAACGTCCCAGACGTCCCAGATGTCCCATATGTCCCTAACGTCCCAGACGTCCCAGATGTCCCATATGTCCCATATGTCCCTAATGTCCAAGGCGTCCTAGATATTCCATATGTCCTTAACCTCCCAGACGTCCTAAATGTCCCATATGTCCCTAACGTCCCGGACGTCCCATATGTCCTTAACGTCCCAGACGGCCTAAATGTCCCATATGTCCCTAACGTCCCAGACGTCTCAGACGTCCTAGATGTCCTATATGTCCCTAACGTCCCAGACGTCTCAGACGTCCTAAATGTCCCATATGTCCCTAACGTCCCAAACGTCCCATATGTCCTTAACGTCCCAGACGTCCCAGACGTCCTAAATGTCCCATATGTACCCTAATGTCCCAGACGTCCTAGATGTTCCATATGTCCCTAACGTCCCAGACGTCTCAGACGTCGTAGATGTCCTATATGTCCCTAACGTTCCAGACGTCCCAGATTGTCCCATATGTCCCTAACGTCTCAGACGTCCCAGATGTCCCATATGTCCTTAACGTCCCAGATGTCCCATATGTATCATATGTCCTAATGTTCCAGGCGTCCCAGATGTCCCATATAGGTCCCCATATGTCCATAATGTTGCCAGACGTTTTAAATGTCCCATATGTACTTAAAGTTTCAGACGTCCCAGACGTCCTAGATGTCCCATATGTCCTTAACGTCCCAGGCGTCCCAGATGTCCCATATGTCCCTAATGTCCCAGGCGCCCTAAATGTCCCATATGTCCTTAACGTCCCAGACGTCCCAGACGTCCTAAATGTGACATATGTCCTTAACGTCCCAGACGTCCCTGATGGCCCACATGTCTCTAACGTCCCCAGACGTCCCATATGTCCCATATGTCCCATATGTCCCTAACGTCCCCAGACGTCCTAGATGTCCCATATATCCTTAACGTCCCAGACGTCCCAGATGTCCCATATGTCTCTAACGTCCCAGACGTCCCATATGTACCATATGTCCCATATGTCCTTAACGTCCCAGGCGTCCCAGATGTCCCATATGTCCCTAATGTCCCAGGCGCCCTAAATGGTCCCATATGTCCTTAACGTCCCAGACGTCCCAGACGTCCTAGATGTGACATATGTCCTTAACGTTCCCAGACGGGTCCCAGACGTCTTAGATGTCCCAAATGTCCTTAACGTCCCAGACGCCCCAGATGTCCCATATGTCCCATATGTTTTCTAATGTCCCAAGCCCATATGTCCCTAACGTCCCAGACGTCGCAGATGTCCTAGATGTCCCATATGTCCTTAACGTCCCAGACGTCCTAGTTGTCCCATATTTCCTTAACGTCCCAGACGTCCCAAATGTCCCATATGTCCCTAATGTCCCAGGCGTACTAAATGTCCCATATGTCCTTAACGTCCCAGACGTCCTAGATGCCCTAGATGTCCCATATGTCATTAACGTCCCGGACGTCCCAGATGTCCCATGTGTCCCTAACGTCCCAGACGTCCCAGATGTCCCATATGTCCCATATGTCCCTAATGTCCGAGGCGTCCCAGATGTCCCATATGTCCCATATGTCCCTAATGTCCCAGGCGTCCTAAATGTCCCATATGTCCTTAACGTCCCTGACGTCCCAGACGTCCTAGATGTCCCATATGTCCTTAAAGTCCCAGACGTCCCAGATGTCCCATATGTCCCATGTGTCCCTAATGACCCAGGCGTCCTAGATGTTCCATATGTCCCTAACGTCCAAGACGTCCTAAATGTCCCATATGTCCCTAACGTCCCAGACGTCCCAGCTGTCCCGTATGTCCCTAACGCCCCTGACGTCCCAGACGTCCTAGATGTCCTATATGTCCCTAACGTCCCAGACGTCCCTGATGTCCCATATGTCCCACATGTCCCTAATGTCCCAGGCGTCCCAGGTGTCGCATATGTCCCATATTTACCTAATGTCCCAGGCGTCCTAAATGTCCCACATGTCCATAACGTCCCAGACGTCCCGGACGTCCTAAATGTCGCATATGTCTCTAACGTCCCACACGTCTCAGCTGTCCCGTATGTCCCTAACGTCCTAGACGTCCGAGATGTCCTAAATTTCCTATATGTCTCTAACGTCACAGACGTCCTAGATGTCCTATATATTACTAACGTCCCAGATGTCCCATATGTCCCTAAACTCCCAGACGTCCCAGATGTCCCATATGTCCCTAACGTCCCAGACGTCCTAGATGTCCCATATGTCCTTAACGTCCCAGACGTCCCAGATGAGCCATATGTCCCTAACGTCCCAGACGTCCCAGATGTCCCAAAGGTCTTATATATCCTTAATGTCCCAGGCGTATTAGATGTCCCATATGTCCCTAATGTGCCAGGCGTCCTAAATGTCCCATATGTCTTTAACGTCCCGGAAGTCCCAGACGTCCTAGATGTCCCATATGTCCTTAACGTCCCAGACGTCCCAGATGTTCCGTATGTCCCTAACGTCCCAGACGTCCCAGATGTCCCATATGTCCCATATGTCCCTAATGTCCCAGGCGTCCTAGATATTCCATATGTCCCTAACGTCCCAGACGTCCTAAATGTCCCATATGTCCCTAACGTCCCAGACGTCCCATATGTCCTTAACGTCCCAGACGTCCCAGACGTCCTAAATGTCCCATATGTCCCTAACGTCCCAGACGTCTCAGACGTCCTAGATGTCCTATATGTCCCTAACGTCCCAAACGTCTCAGACGTCCTAAATGTCCCATATGTCCCTAACGTCCCAGACGTCCCATATGTCCTTAACGTCCCAGACGTCCCAGACGTCCTAAATGTCCCATATGTCCCTAATGTCCCAGACGTCCTAGATGTCCCATATGTCCCTAGCGTCCCAGACGTCTCAGACGTCCTAGATGTCCTATATGTCCCTAACGTCCCAGACGTCCCAGATGTCCCATATGTCCCTAACGTCTCAGACGTCCCAGATGTCCCATATGTCCTTAACGTCCCAGACGTCCCAGATGTCCCATATGTCTCATATGTCCCTAATGTTCAAGGCGTCCCAGATGTCCCATATGTCCCATATGTTCCTAATGTCCCAGACGTTTTAAATGTCCCATATGTACTTAAAGTTTCAGACGTCCCAGACGTCCTAGATGTCCCATATGTCCTTAACGTCCCAGACGTCCCAGATGTCCCATATGTCCCAAATGTCCCTAATGTTCCAGGCGCCCTAAATGTCCCATATGTCCTTAACGTCCCAGACGTACTAGATGTGACATATGTCCTTAACGTCCCAGACGTCCCAGATGTCCCATATATCTCTAACGTCCCAGACGTCCCATATGTCCCATATGTCCCATATGTCCTTAATGTCCCAGGCGTCCCAAATGTCCCATATGTCCTTAACGTCCCAGACGTCCTAGATGTCCAATATATCCTTAACGTCCCAGACGTCCCAGATATCCCATATGTCCTATATCTCAATAACGTCCCAGACGTCCCAGATGTCCCATATGTCCCTAACGTCCCAGATGTTCCATATGTCCCTAACGTCCCAGACGTCCTAGATGTCCTATATGTCCCTAACGTCCCAGACGTCCCAGATCTCCCATATGTCCCTAACGTCCCAGACGTTCTAGATGTCCCTTATATCCTTAACGTCCCAGACGTCCCAGATGTCCCATATGTCCCTAACGTCCCAGACGTCCTAGACGTCCGAGATGTCCTATATGTCCCATACATCCCTATTGTCCCAGGCGTCCCAGATCTGCCATATGTCCCAAATGTCCCTAATGTCCCAGGCGTCCTAAATGTCCCATATGTCCTTAACGTCCCAGACCTCCCAGACGTCCTAGATGTCCCAAATATCCTTAACGTCCCAGACGTCCCAGATGTCCCATATGTCCCTAAAGTCCCAGATGTCCCAGATGTCCCATATGTCCCTAACGTCCCAGACGTTTTAGATGCCCCATATGACCTTAACGTCCCAGGCGTCCCAGATGAGGCATATGTCCCTAACGTCCCAGACGTCCCAGATGTCCCAAAGGTCTTATATATCCTTAATATCCCAGGCGTATTAGATGTTTCATATGTCCCTAATGTGCCAGGCGTCCTAAATGTCCCATATGTCTTTAACGTCCCGGAAGTCCCAGACGTCCTATATGTCCCATATGTCCTTAACGTCCCAGACGTCCCAGATGTCCCATATGTCCCTAACGTCCCAGACGTCCCAGATGTCCCATATGTCCCATATGTCCCTAATGTCCAAGGCGTCCTAGATATTCCATATGTCCTTAACCTCCCAGACGTCCTAAATGTCCCATATGTCCCTAACGTCCCGGACGTCCCATATGTCCTTAACGTCCCAGACGGCCTAAATGTCCCATATGTCCCTAACGTCCCAGACGTCTCAGACGTCCTAGATGTCCTATATGTCCCTAACGTCCCAGACGTCTCAGACGTCCTAAATGTCCCATATGTCCCTAACGTCCCAAACGTCCCATATGTCCTTAACGTCCCAGACGTCCCAGACGTCCTAAATGTCCCATATGTCCCTAATGTCCCAGACGTCCTAGATGTTCCATATGTCCCTAACGTCCCAGACGTCTCAGACGTCGTAGATGTCCTATATGTCCCTAACGTTCCAGACGTCCCAGATGTCCCATATGTCCCTAACGTCTCAGACGTCCCAGATGTCCCATATGTCCTTAACGTCCCAGATGTCCCATATGTATCATATGTCCCTAATGTTCCAGGCGTCCCAGATGTCCCATATGTCCCATATGTCCCTAATGTGCCAGACGTTTTAAATGTCCCATATGTACTTAAAGTTTCAGACGTCCCAGACGTCCTAGATGTCCCATATGTCCTTAACGTCCCAGGCGTCCCAGATGTCCCATATGTCCCTAATGTCCCAGGCGCCCTAAATGTCCCATATGTCCTTAACGTCCCAGACGTCCCAGACGTCCTAGATGTGACATATGTCCTTAACGTCCCAGACGTCCCTGATGGCCCACATGTCTCTAACGTCCCAGACGTCCCATATGTCCCATATGTCCCATATGTCCCTAACGTCCCAGACGTCCTAGATGTCCCATATATCCTTAACGTCCCAGACGTCCCAGATGTCCCATATGTCTCTAACGTCCCAGACGTCCCATATGTACCATATGTCCCATATGTCCTTAACGTCCCAGGCGTCCCAGCTGTCCCATATGTCCCTAATGTCCCAGGCGCCCTAAATGTCCCATATGTCCTTAACGTCCCAGACGTCCCAGACGTCCTAGATGTGACATATGTCCTTAACGTTCCAGACGTCCCAGACGTCTTAGATGTCCCAAATGTCCTTAACGTCCCAGACGCCCCAGATGTCCCATATGTCCCATATGTTTCTAATGTCCCAAGCGTCCTAGATGTTCCATATGTCCCTAACGTCCCAGAAGTCGCAGATGTCCTAGATGTCCCATATGTCCTTAACGTCCCAGACGTCCTAGTTGTCCCATATTTCCTTAACGTCCCAGACGTCCCAAATGTCCCATATGTCCCTAATGTCCCAGGCGTACTAAATGTCCCATATGTCCTTAACGTCCCAGACGTCCTAGATGCCCTAGATGTCCCATATGTCATTAACGTCCCGGACGTCCCAGATGTCCCATGTGTCCCTAACGTCCCAGACGTCCCAGATGTCCCATATGTCCCATATGTCCCTAATGTCCGAGGCGTCCCAGATGTCCCATATGTCCCATATGTCCCTAATGTCCCAGGCGTCCTAAATGTCCCATATGTCCTTAACGTCCCTGACGTCCCAGACGTCCTAGATGTCCCATATGTCCTTAAATTCCCAGACGTCCCAGATGTCCCATATGTCCCATGTGTCCCTAATGACCCAGGCGTCCTAGATGTTCCATATGTGCCTAACGTCCAAGACGTCCTAAATGTCCCATATGTCCCTAACGTCCCAGACGTCCCAGCTGTCCCGTATGTCCCTAACGCCCCTGACGTCCCAGACGTCCTAGATGTCCTATATGTCCCTAACGTCCCAGACGTCCCTGATGTCCCATATGTCCCACATGTCCCTAATGTCCCAGGCGTCCCAGGTGTCGCATATGTCCCATATTTACCTAATGTCCCAGGCGTCCTAAATGTCCCACATGTCCATAACGTCCCAGACGTCCCGGACGTCCTAAATGTCGCATATGTCTCTAACGTCCCACACGTCTCAGCTGTCCCGTATGTCCCTAACGTCCTAGACGTCCGAGATGTCCTAGATGTCCTATATGTCTCTAACGTCACAGACGTCCTAGATGTCCTATATATTACTAACGTCCCAGATGTCCCATATGTCCCTAAACTCCCAGACGTCCCAGATGTCCCATATGTCCCTAACGTCCCAGACGTCCTAGATGTCCCATATGTCCTTAACGTCCCAGACGTCCCAGATGAGCCATATGTCCCTAACGTCCCAGACGTCCCAGATGTCCCAAAGGTCTTATATATCCTTAATGTCCCAGGAGTATTAGATGTCCCATATGTCAGTAATGTGCCAGGCGTCCTAAATGTCCCATATGTCTTTAACGTCCCGGAAGTCCCAGACGTCCTAGATGTCCCATATGTCCTTAACGTCCCAGACGTCCCAGATGTCCCGTATGTCCCTAATGTCCCAGACGTCCCAGATGTCCCATATGTCCCATATGTCCCTAATGTCCCAGGCGTCCTAGATATTCCATATGTCCCTAACGTCCCAGACGTCCTAAATGTCCCATATGTCCCTAACGTCCCAGACGTCCCATATGTCCTTAACGTCCCAGACGTCCCAGACGTCCTAAATGTCCCATATGTCCCTAACGTCCCAGACGTCCCAGACGTCCTAGATGTCCTATATGTCCCTAACGTCCCAAACGTCTCAGACGTCCTAAATGTCCCATATGTCCCTAACGTCCCAGACGTCCCATATGTCCTTAACGTCCCAGACGTCCCAGACGTCTTAAATGTCCCATATGTCCCTAATGTCCCAGACGTCCTAGATGTCCCATATGTCCCTAGCGTCCCAGACGTCTCAGACGTCCTAGATGTCCTATATGTCCCTAACGTCCCAGACGTCCCAGATGTCCCATATGTCCCTAACGTCTCAGACGTCCCAGATGTCCCATATGTCCTTAACGTCCCAGACGTCCCAGATGTCCCATATGTCTCATATGTCCCTAATGTTCAAGGCGTCCCAGATGTCCCATATGTCCCATATGTCCCTAATGTCCCAGACGTTTTAAATGTCCCATATGTACTTAAAGTTTCAGACGTCCCAGACGTCCTAGATGTCCCATATGTCCTTAACGTCCCAGACGTCCCAGATGTCCCATATGTCCCAAATGTCCCTAATGTTCCAGGCGCCCTAAATGTCCCATATGTCCTTAACGTCCCAGACGTCCTAGATGTGACATATGTCCTTAACGTCCCAGACGTCCCAGATGTCCCATATGTCTCTAACGTCCCAGACGTCCCATATGTCCCATATGTCCCATATGTCCTTAATGTCCCAGGCGTCCCAAATGTCCCATATGTCCCTAACGTCCCAGATGTTCCATATGTCCCTAACGTCTCAGACGTCCTAGATGTCCTATATGTCCCTAACGTCCCAGACGTCCCAGATCTCCGATATGTCCCTAACGTCCCAGACGTTCTAGATGTCCCTTATATCCTTAACGTCCCAGACGTCCCAGATGTCCCATATGTCCCTAACGTCCCAGACGTCCCAGACGTCCGAGATGTCCTATATGTCCCATACATCCCTATTGTCCCAGGCGTCCCAGATCTCCCATATGTCCCAAATGTCCCTAATGTCCCAGGCGTCCTAAATGTCCCATATGTCCTTAACGTCCCAGACCTCCCAGACGTCCTGGATGTCCCAAATATCCTTAACGTCCCAGACGTCCCAGATGTCCCATATGTCCCTAAAGTCCCAGATGTCCCAGATGTCCCATATGTCCCTAACGTCCCAGACGTTTTAGATGCCCCATATGACCTTAACGTCCCAGGCGTCCCAGATGAGGCATATATCCCTAACGTCCCAGACGTCCCAGATGTCCCAAAGGTCTTATATATCCTTAATGTCCCAGGCGTATTAGATGTTTCATATGTCCCTAATGTGCCAGGCGTCCTAAATGTCCCATATGTCTTTAACGTCCCGGAAGTCCCAGACGTCCTATATGTCCCATATGACCTTAAAGTCCCAGACGTCCCAGATGTCCCATATGTCCCTAACGTCCCAGACGTCCCAGATGTCCCATATGTCCCATATGTCCCTAATGTCCAAGGCGTCCTAGATATTCCATATGTCCTTAACCTCCCAGACGTCCTAAATGTCCCATATGTCCCTAACGTCCCGGACGTCCCATATGTCCTTAACGTCCCAGACGGCCTAAATGTCCCATATGTCCCTAACGTCCCAGACGTCTCAGACGTCCTAGATGTCCTATATGTCCCTAACGTCCCAGACGTCTCAGACGTCCTAAATGTCCCATATGTCCCTAACGTCCCAGACGTCCCATATGTCCTTAACGTCCCAGACGTCCCAGACGTCCTTAATGTCCCATATGTCCCTAATGTCCCAGACGTCCTAGATGTTCCATATGTCCCTAACGTCCCAGACGTCTCAGACGTCGTAGATGTCCTATATGTCCCTAACGTTCCAGACGTCCCAGATGTCCCATATGTCCCTAACGTCTCAGACGTCCCAGATGTCCCATATGTCCTTAACGTTCCAGATGTCCCATATGTCTCATATGTCCCTAATGTTCCAGGCGTCCCAGATGTCCCATATGTCCCATATGTCCCTAATGTGCCAGACGTTTTAAATGTCCCATATGTACTTAAAGTTTCAGACGTCCCAGACGTCCTAGATGTCCCATATGTCCTTAACGTCCCAGGCGTCCCAGATGTCCCATATGTCCCTAATTTCCCAGGCGCCCTAAATGTCCCATATGTCCTTAACGTCCCAGACGTCCCAGACGTCCTAGATGTGACATATGTCCTTAACGTCCCAGACGTCCCAGATGGCCCACATGTCTCTAACGTCCCAGACGTCCCATATGTCCCATATGTCCCATATGTCCCTAACGTCCCAGACGTCCTAGATGTCCCATATATCCTTAACGTCCCAGACGTCCCAGATGTCCCATATGTCTCTAACGTCCCAGACGTCCCATATGTACCATATGTCCCATATGTGCTTAATGTCCCAGGCGTCCCAAATGTCCCATATGTCCCTAACGTCCCAGACGTCCTAGATGTCCCATATATCCTTAACGTCCCAGACGTCCAAAATATCCCATATGTCCTATATCTCAATAACGTCCCAGACGTCCCAGATGTCCCATATGTCCCTAACGTCCCAGTTGTTCCATATGTCCCTAACGTCCTAGACGTCCTAAATGTCCTATATGTCCCTAACGTCCCAGACGTCCCAGATCTCCCATATGTCCCTAACGGCCCAGACGTTCTAGATGTCCCTTATATCCTTAACGTCCCAGACGTCCCAGATGTCCCATATGTCCCTAACGTCCCAGACGTCCCAGATGTCCTATATGTCCCATATATCCCTAATGTCCCAGGCGTCCCAGATCTCCCATATGTCCCAAATGTCCCTAAAGTCCCAGACGTCCCAGATGTCCTAGATGTCCCATATGTCCTTAACGTTCCAGACGTCCCAGATGTCCCATATGTCCCTAACGTCCCAGACGTCCCAGATGTCCTAGATGTCCCATATGTCTTTAACGTTCCAGACGTCCCAGATGTCCCATATGTCCCTACCGTCCCAGACGTCCCAGATATCCCATATGTCCTTAACGTCCCAGACGTCCCAGATGTCCCATATGTCCCTAACGGCCCAGACGTTCTAGATGTCCCTTATATCCTTAACGTCCCAGACGTCCCAGATGTCCCATATGTCCCTAACGTCCCAGACGTCCCAGATGTCCTATATGTCCCATATATCCCTAATGTCCCAGGCGTCCCAGATCTCCCATATGTCCCAAATGTCCCTAATGTCCCAGGCGTCCTAAATGTCCCATATGTCCTTAACGTCCCAGACCTCCCAGACGTCCTAGATGTCCCAAATGTCCTTAACGTCCCAGACGTCCCAGATGTCCCATATGTTTCATATGTTTCTAATGTCCCAGGCGTCCTGGATGTTCCATATGTCCTTAACGTCCCAGACGTCCCAGATGTCCTAGATGTCCTATATGTCCTTAACGTCCCAGACGTCACAGATGTCCCATATGTCCCTAACGTCCCAGACGTCCCAGATGTCCCATATGTCCTTAATATCCCAGGCGTAGTAAATGTCCTATATGTCCTTAACGTCCCAGACGTCCCAGACGCCCTAGATGTCCCATATGTCCTTAACGTCCCAGACGTCCTAGATGTCAAATATGTCCTTAACGTCCCAGACGTCCCAGATGTCCCATATGTAACTAACGTCCCAGACGTCCCAGATGTCCCATATGATCCATATGTCCCTGACGTCCCAGGCGTCCCAGACGCCCTAGATGTCCCATATGTCCTTAACGTCCCAGACGTCCTAGATGTCCCATATGTCCTTAACGTCCCAGACGTCCCAGATGTCCCATATGTCCTTAACGTCCCAGGCGTCCTAAATGTCCCATATGTCCCTAACGTCCCAGACGTCTCAGACGTCCTAGATGTCCCATATGTCCCTAACGTCCCACACGTCCTAGATGTCCCATATGTCCCTAACGTCCCAAACGTCTCAGACGTCCTAGATGTCCTATATGTCCCTAACGTCCTAGACGTACCAGATGTCCCATATGTTTCTAACGTCTCAGACGTCCCAGATGTCCCATATGTCCTTAACGTCCCAGACGTCCCAGATGTCCCATATGTCTCATATGTCCCTAATGTCCCAGGCGTCCCAGATGTCCCATATGTCCCATATGTTCCCAATATCCCAGACGTTTTAAATGTCCCATAAGTCCTTAACGTTTCAGACGTCCCAGACGTCCTAGATGTCCCATATGTCCTTAACGTCCCAGACGTCCCAGATGTCCCATATGTCCCATATGTCCCTAATGTCCCAGGCGCCCTAAATGTTCCATATGTCCTTAACGTCCCAGACGTCCCAGACGTCCTAGATGTCCCATATGTCCTTAACGTCCCAGACGTCCCAGATGTCCCATATGTCTCTAACGACCCAGACGTCCCATATGTCTCATATGTTTCATATGTCCTTAATGTCCCAGGCGTCCCAGATGTCCCATATTTCCCTAACGTCCCAGACCTCCTAGATGTCCCATATATTCTTAACGTCCCAGACGTCCCAGATATCCCATATGTCCTATATCTCCCTAACGTCCCAGACGTTCCAGATGTCCCATATGTCCCTAACGTCCAAGATGTTCCATATGTCCCTAACGTCCCAGACGTCCTAGATGTCTTATATGCCCCTAACGTCCCAGACGTCCCAGATCTTCCGTATGTCCCTAACGTCCCAGACGTCCTAGATGTCCCTTATATCCTTAACGTCCCAGACGTCCCAGATGTCCCATATGTCAATAACGTCCCAGACGTTCCAGATGTCCTATATGTCCCATATGTCCCTAATGTCCCAGGCGTCCCAGACCTCCCATATGTCCCATGTGTCCCTAATGTCCAGGGCGTCCTAAATGTCCCATATGTCCTTAACGTCCCAGACGTTTTAGATGTTCCATATGTCCTTAACGTCCCAGACGTCCCAGTTATCCCATATGTCCCATATGTCCCTAATGTCCAGGGCGTCCTAAATGTCCCATATCTCCTTAACGTCCCAGACGTCCCACACGTCCTAGATGTCCCAAATGTCCTTAACGTCCCAGACGTCCAAGATGTCCCATATGTTTCATATGTTTCTAATGTCCCAGGCGTCCTAGATGTTCCATATGTCCCTAACGTCCCAGACGTCCCAGATGTCCTAGATGTCCCATATGTCCTTAACGTCCCAGACGTCCCAGATGTCCCATATGTCCCTAACGTCCCAGACGTCCCAGATGTCCCATATGTCCCTAATATCCCAGGCGTAGTAAATGTCCCATATGTCCTTAACGTCCCAGACGTCCCAGACGCCCTAGATGTCCCATATGTCCTTAATGTCCCAGACGTCCCAGACGTCCTAGATGTCCCATATGTCTTTAACGTCCCAGACGTCCCAGATGTCCCATATGTCCCTAGCATCCCAGACGTCCCAGATGTCCCATATGTCCTTAACGTCCCAGACGTCCCAGATGTCCCATATGTAACTAACGTCCCAGACGTCCCAGATGTCCAATATGTACCATATGTCCCTAATGTCCCAGGCGTCCCAGATGTCCCAGGCGTCCCATATGTCCCTAATGTCCCAGGCGTCCTAAATGTCCCATATGTCCTTAACGTCACAGACGTCCCAGACGTCCTAGATGTCCCATATGTCCTTAACGTCCCAGACGTCCCAGATGTACCATATGTCCCTAACGTGCCAGACGTCCCAGACGTCCCATATGTCCCATATGTCCCTAATGTCCCAGACGTCCCAGATTTCTCATATGTCCCATATGTCCTTTATGTCCCAGGCGTCTTAAATGTCCCATATGTCCTTAACGTCCCAGACGTCCCAGACGTCCTAGATGTCCCATATGTCTTTAACGTCCCAGATGTCCTATATATCCCATGTGTCCCTAATGTCCCAGGCGTCCTAGATGTTCCATAGGTCCCTAACGTCCAAACGGTCATAAATGTGCCATATGTGCCTAACGTCCCAGCCGTCCCAGCTGTCCCGTAAGTCCCTAACGTCCCTGACGTCCCAGACGTCCTAGATGTGCCATATGTCCCTAACGTCCCAGACGTCCTAGATGTCCCATATGTCTTTAACGTCCCAGATGTCCTATATGTCCCATGTGTCCCTAATGTCCCAGGCGTCCTAGATGTTCCATAGGTCCCTAACGTCCAAACCGACATAAATGTCCCATATGTCCTTAACGTCCCAGACGTCCCAGACGTCCTAGATGTCCCATATGTCCTTAACGTCCCAGACGTCCCAGATGTACCATATGTCCCTAACGTGCCAGACGTCCCAGACGTCCCATATGTCCCATATGTCCCTAATGTCCCAGACGTCCCAGATTTCTCATGTGTCCCATATGTCCTTTATGTCCCAGGCGTCTTAAATGTCCCATATGTCCTTAACGTCCCAGACGTCCCAGACGTCCTAGATGTCCCATATGTCCTTAACGTCCCAGATGTCCTATATGTCCCATGTGTCCCTAATGTCCCAGGCGTCCTAGATGTTCCATAGGTCCCTAACGTCCAAACCGTCATAAATGTGCCATATGTGCCTAACGTCCCAGACGTCCCAGCTGTACCGTATGTCCCTAACGTCCCTGACGTCCCAGACGTCCTAGATGTCCCATATGTCCCTAACGTCCCAGGCGTCCCAGATGTCCTATATGTCCCACATGTCCCTAATGTCCCAGGCGTCCCAGATGTCCCATTTGTCCCATATGTCCCTAATATCCCAGGCGTCCTAAATGTCCCATATGTCCATAACGTCCCAGACGTCCCAGCTGTCCCGTATGTTCCTAACGTCCCAGACGTCCGAGATGTCCTAGATGTTCCATATGTCTCTAACGTCACAGACGTCCTAGATGTCCTATATGTACCTAACGTCCCAGATGTCCAATATGTCCCTAAAGTCCCAAACGTCCTAGATGTCCCATATGTCCCTAAAGTCCCAGACGTTCCAGATGTCCCATATGTCCCTAACGTGCCAGACGCGACAGATGTCCCGTATGTCCCTAATGTCCCAGGGCTTACAGTTGTCCCATATGTCCCATATGTCCCTAATGTCCCAGGAGTCCTAAATGCCCCATATGTCCCATATGTCCCTAATGTCCCAGGTGTCCTAGATGTCCCATATGTCCCTAATGTCCCAGGCGTCCTAAATGTCCCATATGTCCTTAACGTCCCAGACGTCCTAAACGTCCTAGATGTCCCATATGTCCTTAACGTGCCACACGTCCCAGATGTCCTTTATGTCCCTAACGTCCCAGACGTCCCAGATGTCCCATATGTCCCTAATGTCCCAGGCGTCCCAGATGTCCTAGATGTCCCATATGTCCTTAACGTCCCAGACGTCCCAGATGTCCCATACCTATGTTTCATATGTTTCTAATGTGTCAGCCGTCTTAGATGTTCCATATGTCCCTAACGTCCCAGACGTCCAAGATGTCCTAGATGTCCCATATGTCCTTAACGTCCCAGACGTCCCAGATGTCCCATATGTCCCTATCGTCCCAGACGTCCCAGATGTCCCATATGTCCCTAATGTCCCAGGCGTCCTAAATATCCCATATGCCCTTAACGTCCCAGACGTTCCAGATGTCCCATATGTCCTTAACGTCCAAGACGTCCCAGATGTCTCATATGTACCTAACGTATTAGGCGTTGCAGATGTCCCATATGTCCCTAATGTCCCAGGCGTCCTAAATTTCCCATATGTCCTTAACTTGCCAGACGTCCCAGATGTCCTATATGTCCCTAACTTCCCAGACGTCCCAGATGTCCCATATGTCCCTAATGTCCCAGACGTCCCAGATGTCCCATATGTCCCTAACGTCCCAGACGTCCCAGATGTCCCATATGTCCCTAATGTCCCAGGCGTCCCAGATGTCCTAGATGTCCCATATGTCCTTAACGTCCCAGACGTCCCAGATGTCCCATATGTCCCTATCGTCCCACATGTCCCAGATGTCCCATATGTCCCTAATGTCCCAGGCGTCCTAAATATCCCATATGCCCTTAACGTCCCAGACATCCCAGAGGCCCTAGATGTCCCATTTGTCTTTAACGTCCCAGACGTCCCAGACGTTCTAGATTTCCCATATGCCCTTAACGTCCCAGACGTCCCAGATGTCCCATATGTCCCAAGCATCCCAGACGTCCCAGATGTCCCATATGTTCTTAACGTCCCAGACGTTCCAGATGTCCCGTATGTCCTTAACGTCCAAGACGTCCCAGATGTCTCATATGTACCTAACGTATTAGGCGTTGCAGATGTCCCATATGTCCCTAATGTCCCAGGCGTCCTAAATGTCCCATATGTCCTTAACGTCGCAGACGTCTTAAACGTCCTAGATGTCCCATATGTCCTTAACTTGCCAGACGTCCCAGATGTCCTATATGTCCCTAACTTCCCAGACGTCCCAGATGTCCCATATGTCCCTAATTTCCCAGGCGTCCCAGATGTCCTAGATGTCCCATATGTCCTTAACGTCCCAGACGTCCCAGATGTCCCATATGTCCCTAACGTCCCAGACGTCCCAGATGTCCCATATGTTTCATATGTTTCTAATGTGTCAGCCGTCTTAGATGTTCCATATGTCCCTAACGTCCCAGACGTCCCAGATGTCCTAGATGTCCCATATGTCCTTAACGTCCCAGACGTCCCAGACGTCCCAGATGTCCCATATGTCCCTAACGTCCCAGACGTCCCAGATGTCCCATATGTCCCTAATGTCCCAGGCGTCCTAAATATCCCATATGTCCTTAACGTCCCAGACGCCCTAGATGTCCCATATGTCTTTAACGTCCCAGACGTCCCAGACGTCCTAGATTTCCCATATGCCCTTAACGTCCCAGGCGTCCCAGATGTCCCATATGTCCCTAGCATCCCAGACGTCCCAGATGTCCCATATGTTCTTAACGTCCCAGACGTTCCAGATGTCCCATATGTCCTTAACGTCCAAGACGTCCCAGTTGTCTCATATGTACCTAACGTATTAGGCGTCCCAGATGTCCCATATGTCCCATATGTACCTAACGTCCCAAACGTCCAAAACGTCTCAGATGTCCGATATGTATCTAACGTCTTAGACGTCCCAGATGTCCCATATGTCCCATATGTACCTAACGTCCCAGACGTCCAAGACGTCTCAGATGTCCCATATGTACCTAACGTCTTAGACGTCCCAGATGTCCCATATGTCCCATATGTACCTAAAGTCCCAGACGTCCCAAACGTCCCAGATGTCCCATATCTCCCTAACGTCCCAGACGTCCCAGATGTCCCATATGTCCCATATGTACCTAACGTCCCAGACGTCCAAGACGTCCCAGATATCCCGTATGTACCTAACGTCTTAGACGTCCCAGATGTCCCATATGTACCTAACGTCCTAGACGTCCCAGGCGTCCCAGATGTACCATATGCCCCACATGTCCCAGGCGTCCTAAATATCCTATATGTCCTTAACCTCCCAGACGTCCCGAACGTCCTAGATGTCCCATATGTCCTTAACGTCCCAGACGTCCTAGATGTTCCACATGTCCTTAACGTCCCATACGTCCCAGATGTCCCATATGTTCCATATGTCCCTAATGTCCCAGGCGTCCTAAATGTCCCATATGTTCTTAACGTGGGAGACGTCCCAAACGTCCTAGATGTCCCATATGTCCTTAACGTCCCAGACGTCCTAGATGTCCCACATGTCCTTAACGTCCCATACGTCCCAGATGTCCCATATGTCCCATATGTCCCTAACGTCCCAGGCGTCCTAAATGTCCCATATGTCCTTAACGTCCCAGACGTCCCAAACGTCCTAGATGTCCCATATGTCCTTAACGTCCCATACGTTTCAGATGTCCCATATGTCCCTAACGTGCCAGACGTCCTAGATGTTCCATATGTCCTTAACGTCCCATACGTTCCAGATGTCCCATATGTCCTTAACGTCCCAGACGTCCCAAACGTCCCAGATGTCCCATATGTCCTTAACGTCCCATACGTTCCAGATGTCCCATATGTCCCTAACGTGCCAGACGTCCCAGATGTCCCATATGTCCCTAATGTCCTAAGCCTTACAGATGTCCCATATGTCCCATATGTCCCTAATGTCCCAGGCGTCCTAAACGCCCCATATGTCCCATATGTCCTTAACGTCCCAGACGTCCTAGATGTCCCACATGTTTTTAACGTCCCATACGTCCCAGATGTCCCATATGTCCTATATGTCCCTAACGTCCAAGGCGTCCTAAATGTCCCATATGTCCTTAACGTCCCAGACGTCCCAAACGTCCTAGATGTCCCATATGTCCTTAACGTCCTATACGTTCCAGATGTCCCATATGTCCCTAACGTGCCAGACGTCCCAGATGTCCCATATGTCCCTAATGTCCCAGGCCTTACAGATGTCCCATATTTCCCATATGTCCCTAATGTCCCAGGCGTCCTAAACGCACCATATCTCCCATATGTCCCTAATGTCCCAGGCGTCCTAGATGTTCCATATGTCCCTAATGTCCCAGGCGTCCTAAATGTCCCATATGTCCTTAACGTCCCAGACGTCCCAAACGTCCTAGATGTCCCATATGTCCTTAACGTTCCAGACGTTTCAGATGTCCTATATGTCCCTAACGTCCCAGACGTCCCAGATGTCCCATATGTCCCTAATGTCCCAGGAGTCCCAGATGTCCTAGATGTCCCATATGTCCTTAACGTCCCAATCGTCCCAGATGTCCCATATGTCGATAACGTCCCAGACGTCCCAGATGTCCCATATGTTTCATATGTTTCTAATGTGTCAGCCGTCCAAGATGTTCTATATGTCCCTAAAGTCCCAGACGTCCCAGATGTCTTAGATGTCCCATATGTCCTTAACTTCCCAGACGTCTCAGATGTCCCATATGTCCCTAACGTCCCAGACGTCCCAGATGTCCCATATGTCCCTAATGTCCCAGGCGTCCTAAATATCCCATATGTCCTTAACGTCCCAGACGTCCCAGACGCCCTAGATGTCCCATATGTCTTTAACGTCCCAGACGTCCCAGACGTCCTAGATTTCCCATATGCCCTTAACGTCCCAGACGTCCCAGATGTCCCATATGTCCCTAGCATCCCAGACGTCCCAGATGTCCCATATGTTCTTAACGTCCCAGACGTTCCAGATGTCCCATATGTCCTTAACGTCCAAGACGTCCCAGATGTCCCATTGGTACCTAACGTCTTAGACGTCCCAGATGTCCCATATGTTTCATATGTACCTAACGTCCCAGGCGTCCCAGACATCCCAGATGTCCCATATGTCCTATATGTCCCTAATGTCCCAAAAGTCCCAGATGTCCCATATGTACCGTATGTCCGTAATGTCCCAGGCGTCCTTAATGTCCCATATGTCTTTAACGTCCCAGACGTCTCAGACGTTCTAGATGTCCCATATGTCCTTAACGTCCCAGGCGTCCCAGACGTTCTAGATGTCCCATATGTCCATAACGTCCCAGGCGTCCCAGATGTTCCATATGTCCCTAACGTTCCAGACGTCCCAGATGTCCCATATGTCTCATATGTCCCTAATGTCCCAGGCGTTCCAGATGTCCCATATATCCCAGGTGTCCTAAATGTCCCATATGTCCTTAACGTCCCAGACGTCCCAGACGTTCTAGATGTCCCATATGTCCTTAACGTCCCAGGCGTCCCAGATGTTCCATATGTCCCTAACGTTCCAGACGTCCCAGATGTCCCATATGTCTCATATGTCCCTAATGTCCCAGGCGTTCCAGACGTACCATATGTCCCATATGTCCCTAATGTCCCAGACATCCTAGATGTTCCATATGTCCCTAACGTCCCAAACGTCCTAAATGTCCCATATGTCCCTAACGTCCCAGTCGTCCCAGCTGTCCCGTATGTCCCTAACGTCTCAGACGTCCTAGACGTCCTAGATGTCCCATATGTCCCTAACGTCCCAGTTGTCAAATTTTGTTTTATATATCCTTAACGTCCCAGAGGTCCCAGACGTCCCAGATGTCCCATATATTTTATACGTCCCGAATGTCCCAGGCGTACCAGATGGCCCATATGTACCATATTTCCCTAATGTCCCAGGCGTCCTAAATGTCCCATATGTCCTTAACGTCCCACACGTTCCAGACGTCCTAGATGTCCCATATGTCCTTAACGTCCTAGACGTCCCAGATGTCCCATATGTCCCTAACGTCCACACGTCCCAGATGTCCCATATGTCCCATATGTCCCTAATGTCCCAGGCGTCCTAAATGTTCCATATGTCTCTAACGTCCCAGACGTCCTAAATGTCCCATATGTCCCTAACGTCTCAGACGTCCCAGCTGTCCCGTATGTCCCTAACGTCCCAGACGTCCCAGACGTCCTAGATGTCCCATATGTCCCTAACGTCCCTAACTTCCTAGATGTCCTATATGTCCCTAACGTCCCAGACGTTCCAGATGTCCCATATGTCCCTAACGTCCCAGACGTCCCAGATGTCCCATATGCCCTTAACGTCCCAGACGTCCTAGATGTCCCATATGTCCTTAACGTCCCAGACGTCCCAGATGTCACATATGTCCCATATGTCCCTAACCTCCCAGGCGTCCCAGACGTCCCAGCTGTCTCGTATGTCCCTAACGTCCCAGACGTCTCAGACGTCCTAGATGTCCCATATGTCACTAACGTCCCAGACGTCCTAGATGTCCCATATGTCCCTAACATCCCAGACGTCTCAGACGTCGTAGATGTCCTATATGTCCTTAACGTCCCTGACGTCCCAGATGTTCCATATGTCCCTAACGTCCCAGACGTCCCAGATTTCCCATATGTCCTCAACGACCCAGACGTCCCAGATGTCCCATATGTCTCATATGTCCCTAATGTCCCAGGCGTCCCAGATGTCCCATATGTCCCATATGTCGCTAATGTCCCAAACGTTTTAAATGTCCCATATGTCCTTAACGTTTCAGACGTCCCAGTCGTCCTAGATGTCCCATATGTCCTTAACGTCCCAGACGTCCCAGATGTCCCATATGTCCCATATGTCCCTAAAGTCCCCGGCGTCCTAAATGTCCCATATGTCCTTTACGTCCCAGACGTCCCAGACGTCCTAGATGTCCCATATGTCCTTAACGTCCCAGACGTAACAGATGTCCCATATGTCCCTAACGTCCCAGAAGTCCCATATGTCCCATATGTCCCATATGTCCCTAATGTCCCAGGCGTCCCAGATGTGCATATGTCCCTAACGTCCCATACGTCCCAGACGTCCTAGATGTCCCATATGTCCTTAACGTCCCAGACGTCCCAGATGTTCCATATATCCCTAACGTCCCAGACGTCCCATATGTCCTATAGGTCCTATATGTCCCTAACGTCCCAGACGTCCCAGACGTCCTAGATGTCCCATATCTCCTTAACGTCCCAGACGTCCCAGATATCCCCTATGTTCCATATATCCCTAATGTCCCAGGCGTCCTAAATGTCCCATATGTCCTTAACGTCCCAGGCGTCCCAGATGTCCCATATGTCCGTAACGTCCCAGACGTCCCAGATGTTCAATATGTCCCATATGTCCCTAATGTCCCAGGCGTCCCAGACGTCCTAGATGTCCCAAATGTCCTTAACGTCCCAGACGTCCCAGATGTCCCATATGTCCCATATGTTTCTATTGTCCCAGGCGTCCTAGATGTTCCATATGTCCCTAAAGTCCCAGACGTACCAGATGTCCTAGATGTCCCATATGTACTTAACGTCCCAGACGTCCCAGATGTCCCATATGTCCTTAACGTTCTAGACGTCCCAGATGTCCCATAGGTCCCTAACGTCCCAGACGTCCTAGATGTCCTATATGTCCCATATGTCCCTAATGTCCCAGGCGTCCAAGACCTCCCATATGTCCCATATGTCCCTAATGTCCAGGGCGTCCTAAATGTTCCATATGTCATTAACGTCCCAGACGTCCCAGTTGTCCCATATGTCCCTAATGTCCGAGATGTTCTATATTTCCCTAACACCCCAGACGTCCTAGATGTCCCATATGTCCTTAACGTCCCACACGTTCCAGACGTCCTAGATGTCCCATATGTCCTTAACGTCCTAGACGTCCCAGATGTCCCATATGTCCCATATGTCCCTAACGTCCCAGGCGTCCTAAATGTTCCATATGTCTCTAACGTCCCAGACGTCCTAAATGTCCCATATGTCCCTAACGTCTCAGACGTCCCACCTGTCCCGTATGTCCCTAACGTCCCAGACGTCCCAGACGTCCTAGATGTCCCATATGTCCCTAACGTCCCAAACGTCCTAGATGTCCTATATGTCCCTAACGTCCCATACGTTCCAGATGTCCCATATGTCCCTAACGTCCCAGACGTCCCAGATGTCCCATATGCCCTTAACGTCCCAGACGTCCTAGATGTCCCATATGTCCTTAACGTCCCAGACGTCCCAGATGTCCCATATGTCCCATATGTCCCTAATCTCCCAGGCGTCCCAGGCGTCCCAGACGTCCCAGCTGTCTCGTATGTCCCTAACGTCCCAGACGTCTCAGACGTCCTAGATGTCCCATATGTCACTAACGTCCCAGACGTCCCAGATGTCCCATATGCCCTTAACGTCCCAGACGTCCTAGATGTCCCATATGTCCTTAACGTCCCAGACGTCCCAGATGTCCCATATGTCCCATATGTCCCTAATCTCCCAGGCGTCCCAGGCGTCCCAGACGTCCCAGCTGTCTCGTATATCCCTAACATCCCAGACGTCTCAGACGTCGTAGATGTCCTATATGTCCTTAACGTCCCTGACGTCCCAGATGTTCCATATGTCCCTAACGTCCCAGACGTCCCAGATGTCCCATATGTCCTCAACGACCCAGACGTCCCAGATGTCCCATATGTCTCATATGTCCCTAATGTCCCAGGCGTCCCAGATGTCCCATATGTCCCATATGTCGCTAATGTCCCAAACGTTTTAAATGTCCCATATGTCCTTAACGTTTCAGACGTCCCAGTCGTCCTAGATGTCCCATATGTCCTTAACGTCCCAGACGTCCCAGATGTCCCATATGTCCCATATGTCCCTAAAGTCCCAGGCGTCCTAAATGTCCCATATGTCCTTTACGTCCCAGACGTCCCAGACGTCCTAGATGTCCCATATGTCCTTAACGTCCCAGACGTCCCATATGTCCCATATGTCCCATATGTCCCTAATGTCCCAGGCGTCCCAGATGTGCATATGTCCCTAACGTCCCATACGTCCCAGACGTCCTAGATGTCCCATATGTCCTTAACGTCCCAGACGTCCCAGATGTTCCATATATCCCTAACGTCCCAGACGTCCCATATGTCCTATAGGTCCTATATGTCCCTAACGTCCCAGACGTCCCAGACGTCCTAGATGTCCCATATCTCCTTAACGTCCCAGACGTCCCAGATATCCCCTATGTTCCATATATCCCTAATGTCCCAGGCGTCCTAAATGTCCCATATGTCCTTAACGTCCCAGGCGTCCCAGATGTCCCATATGTCCGTAACGTCCCAGACGTCCCAGATGTTCAATATGTCCCATATGTCCCTAATATCCCAGGCGTCCCAGACGTCCTAGATGTCCCAAATGTCCTTAACGTCCCAGACGTCCCAGATGTCCCATATGTCCCTAACGTCCCAGACGTCCCAGATGTCCCATATGTCCCATATGTCCCTAATGTCCAAGGCGTCCTAGATATTCCATATGTCCTTAACCTCCCAGACGTCCTAAATGTCCCATATGTCCCTAACGTCCCAGACGTCTCAGACGTCCTAGATGTCCTATATGTCCCTAACGTCCCAGACGTCTCAGACGTCCTAAATGTCCCATATGTCCCTAACGTCCCAGACGTCCCATTAGTCCTTAACGTCCCAGACGTCCCAGACGTCCTAAATGTCCCATATGTCCCTAATGTCCCAGACGTCCTAGATGTTCCATATGTCCCAAACGTCCCAGACGTCTCAGACGTCGTAGATGTCCTATATGTCCCTAACGTTCCAGACGTCCCAGATGTCCCATATGTCCCTAACTACTCAGACGTCCCAGATGTCCCATATGTCCTTAACGTCCCAGATGTCCCATATGTCTCATATGTCCCTAATGTTCCAGGCGTCCCAGATGTCCCATATGTCCCATATGTCCCTAACGTGCCAGACGTTTTAAATGTCCCATATGTACTTAAAGTTTCAGACGTCCCAGACGTCCTAGATGTCCCATATGTCCTTAACGTCCCAGGCGTCCCAGATGTCCCATATGTCCCTAATGTCCCAGGCGCCCTAAATGTCCCATATGTCCTTAACGTCCCAGACGTCCCAGACGTCCTAGATGTGACATATGTCCTTAACGTCCCAGACGTCCCAGATGGCCCACATGTCTCTAACGTCCCAGACGTCCCATATGTCCCATATGTCCCATATGTCCCTAACGTCCCAGACGTCCTAGATGTCCCATATATCCTTAACGTCCCAGACGTCCCAGATGTCCCATATGTCTCTAACGTCCCAGACGTACCATATGTACCATATGTCCCATATGTGCTTAATGTCCCAGGCGTCCCAAATGTCCCATATGTCCCTAACGTCCCAGACGTCCTAGATGTCCCAAATGTCCTTAACGTCCCAGACGTCCCAGATGTCCCATATGTTTCATATGTTTCTAATGTCCCAGGCGTCCTGGATGTTCCATATGTCCTTAACGTCCCAGACGTCCCAGATGTCCTAGATGTCCTATATGTCCTTAACGTCCCAGACGCCCTAGATGTCCCATATGTCCTTAACGTCCCAGACGTCCTAGATGTCCCATATGTCCTTAACGTCCCAGACGTCCCAGATGTCCCATATGTAACTAACGTCCCAGACGTCCCAGATGTCCCATATGTTCCATATGTCCCTGACGTCCCAGGCGTCCCAGACGCCCTAGATGTCCCATATGTCCTTAACGTCCCAGACGTCCTAGATGTCCCATATGTCCTTAACGTCCCAGACGTCCCAGATGTCCCATATGTCCTTAACGTCCCAGGCGTCCTAAATGTCCCATATGTCCCTAACGTCCCAGACGTCTCAGACGTCCTAGATGTCCCATATGTCCCTAACGTCCCACACGTCCTAGATGTCCCATATGTCCCTAACGTCCCAGACGTCTCAGACGTCCTAGATGTCCTATATGTCCCTAACGTCCTAGACGTACCAGATGTCCCATATGTTTCTAACGTCTCAGACGTTCCAGATGTCCCATATGTCCCTAACGTCCCAGATGTCCCATATGTCTCATATGTCCCTAATGTCCCAGGCGTCCCAGATTTCCCATATGTCCCATATGTTCCCAATATCCCAGACGTTTTAAATGTCCCATATGTCCTTAACGTTTCAGACGTCCCAGACGTCCTAGATGTCCCATATGTCCTTAACGTCCCAGACGTCCCAGATGTCACATATGTCCCATATGTCCTTAACGTCCCAGACGTCCCAGATGTCCCATATGTCTCTAACGACCCAGACGTCCCATATGTCTCATATGTTTCATATGTCCTTAATGTCCCAGGCGTCCCAGATGTCCCATATTTCCCTAACGTCCCAGACCTCCTAGATGTCCCATATATCCTTAACGTCCCAGACGTCCCAGATATCCCATATGTCCTATATCTCCCTAACGTCCCAGACGTTCCAGATGTCCCATATGTCCCTAACGTCCAAGATGTTCCATATGTCCCTAACGTCCCAGACGTCCTAGATGTCTTATATGCCCCTAACGTCCCAGACGTCCCAGATCTTCCGTATGTCCCTAACGTCCCAGACGTCCTAGATGTCCCTTATATCCTTAACGTCCCAGACGTCCCAGATGTCCTATATGTCCCATATGTCAATAACGTCCCAGACGTTCCAGATGTCCTATATGTCCCATATGTCCCTAATGTCCCAGGCGTCCCAGACCTCCCATATGTCCCATGTGTCCCTAATGTCCAGGGCGTCCTAAATGTCCCATATGTCCTTAACGTCCCAGACGTTTTAGATGTTCCATATGTCCTTAACGTCCCAGACGTCCCAGTTATCCCATATGTCCCATATGTCCCTAATGTCCAGGGCGTCCTAAATGTCCCATATCTCCTTAACGTCCCAGACGTCCCAGACGTCCTAGATGTCCCAAATGTCCTTAACGTCCCAGACGTCCAAGATGTCCCATATGTTTCATATGTTTCTAATGTCCCAGGCGTCCTAGATGTTCCATATGTCCCTAACGTCCCAGACGTCCCAGATGTCCTAGATGTCCCATATGTCCTTAACGTCCCAGACGTCCCAGATGTCCCATATGTCCCTAACGTCCCAGACGTCCCAGATGTCCCATATGTCCCTAATATCCCAGGCGTAGTAAATGTCCCATATGTCCTTAACGTCCCAGACGTCCCAGACGCCCTAGATGTCCCATATGTCCTTAATGTCCCAGACGTCCCAGACGTCCTAGATGTCCCATATGTCTTTAACGTCCCAGACGTCCCAGATGTCCCATATGTCCCTAGCATCCCAGACGTCCCAGATGTCCTATATGTCCTTAACGTCCCAGACGTCCCAGATGTCCCATATGTAACTAACGTCCCAGACGTCCCAGATGTCCAATATGTACCATATGTCCCTAATGTCCCAGGCGTCCCAGATGTCCCAGGCGTCCCATATGTCCCTAATGTCCCAGGCGTCCTAAATGTCCCATATGTCCTTAACGTCCCAGACGTCCCAGACGTCCTAGATGTCCCATATGTCCTTAACGTCCCAGACGTCCCAGATGTACCATATGTCCCTAACGTGCCAGACGTCCCAGACGTCCCATACGTCCCATATGTCCCTAATGTCCCAGACGTCCCAGATTTCTCATATGTCCCATATGTCCCTAATGTCCCAGGCGTCTTAAATGTCCCATATGTCCTTAACGTCCCAGACGTCCCAGACGTCCTAGATGTCCCATATGTCTTTAACGTCCCAGATGTCCTATATATCCCATGTGTCCCTAATGTCCCAGGCGTCCTAGATGTTCCATAGGTCCCTAACGTCCAAACCGTCATAAATGTGCTATATGTGCCTAACGTCCCAGACGTCCCAGCTGTCCCGTAAGTCCCTAACGTCCCTGACGTCCCAGACGTCCTAGATGTCCCATATGTCCCTAACGTCCCAGACGTCCTAGATGTCCCATATGTCCTTAACGTCCCAGATGTCCTATATGTCCCATGTGTCCCTAATGTCCCAGGCGTCCTAGATGTTCCATAGGTCCCTAACGTCCAAACCGTCATAAATGTCCCATATGTCCTTAACGTCCCAGACGTCCCAGACGTCCTAGATGTCCCATATGTCCTTAACGTCCCAGACGTCCCAGATGTACCATATGTCCCTAACGTGCCAGACGTCCCAGACGTCCCATATGTCCCATATGTCCCTAATGTCCCAGACGTCCCAGATTTCTCATATGTCCCATATGTCCTTTATGTCCCAGGCGTCTTAAATGTCCCATATGTCCTTAACGTCCCAGACGTCCCAGACGTCCTAGATGTCCCATATGTCCTTAACGTCCCAGATGTCCTATATGTCCCATGTGTCCCTAATGTCCCAGGCGTCCTAGATGTTCCATAGGTCCCTAACGTCCAAACCGTCATAAATGTGCCATATGTGCCTAACGTCCCAGACGTCCCAGCTGTCCCGTATGTCCCTAACGTCCCTGACGTCCCAGACGTCCTAGATGTCCCATATGTCCCTAACGTCCCAGCCGTCCCAGATGTCCTATATGTCCCACATGTCCCTAATGACCCAGGCGTCCCAGATGTCCCATTTGTCCCATATGTCCCTAATATCCCAGGCGTCCTAAATGTCCCATATGTCCATAACGTCCCAGACGTCCCAGCTGTCCCGTATGTTCCTAACGTCCCAGACGTCCGAGATGTCCTAGATGTTCCATATGTCTCTAACGTCACAGACGTCCTAGATGTCCTATATGTACCTAACGTCCCAGATGTCCAATATGTCCCTAAAGTCCCAAACGTCCTAGATGTCCCATATGTCCCTAAAGTCCCAGACGTTCCAGATGTCCCATATGTCCCTAACGTGCCAGACGCGTCAGATGTCCCGTATGTCCCTAATGTCCCAGGGCTTACAGATGTCCCATATGTCCCATATGTCCCTAATGTCCCAGGAGTCCTAAATGCCCCATATGTCCCATATGTCCCTAATGTCCCAGGTGTCCTAGATGTCCCATATGTCCCTAATGTCCCAGGCGCCCTAAATGTCCCATATGTCCTTAACGTCCCAGACGTCCTAAACGTCCTAGATGTCCCATATGTCCTTAACGTGCCACACGTCCCAGATGTCCTTTATGTCCCTAACGTCCCAGACGTCCCAGATGTCCCATATGTCCCTAATGTCCCAGGCGTCCCAGATGTCCTAGATGTCCCATATGTCCTTAACGTCCCAGACGTCCCAGATGTCCCATATGTCCCTAACGTCCCAGACGTCCCAGATGTCCCATACCTATGTTTCATATGTTTCTAATGTGTCAGCCGTCTTAGATGTTCCATATGTCCCTAACGTCCCAGACGTCCAAGATGTCCTAGATGTCCCATATGTCCTTAACGTCAAAGACGTCCCAGATGTCCCATATGTCCCTATCGTCCCACACGTCCCAGATGTCCCATATGTCCCTAATGTCCCAGGCGTCCTAAATATCCCATATGCCCTTAACGTCCCAGACATCCCAGAGGCCCTAGATGTCCCATTTGTCTTTAACGTCCCAGACGTCCCAGACGTTCTAGATTTCCCATATGCCCTTAACGTCCCAGACGTCCCAGATGTCCCATATGTCCCAAGCATCCCAGACGTCCCAGATGTCCCATATGTTCTTAACGTCCCAGACGTTCCAGATGTCCCATATGTCCTTAACGTCCAAGACGTCCCAGATGTCTCATATGTACCTAACGTATTAGGCGTTGCAGATGTCCCATATGTCCCTAATGTCCCAGGCGTCCTAAATGTCCCATATGTCCTTAACGTCGCAGACGTCTTAAACGTCCTAGATGTCCCATATGTCCTTAACTTGCCAGACGTCCCAGATGTCCTATATGTCCCTAACTTCCCAGACGTCCCAGATGTCCCATATGTCCCTAATGTCCCAGGCGTCCCAGATGTCCTAGATGTCCCATATGTCCTTAACGTCCCAGACGTCCCAGATGTCCCATATGTCCCTAACGTCCCAGACGTCCCAGATGTCCCATATGTCCCTAATGTCCCAGGCGTCCCAGATGTCCTAGATGTCCCATATGTCCTTAACGTCCCAGACGTCCCAGATGTCCCATATGTCCCTATCGTCCCACACGTCCCAGATGTCCCATATGTCCCTAATGTCCCAGGCGTCCTAAATATCCCATATGCCCTTAACGTCCCAGACATCCCAGAGGCCCTAGATGTCCCATTTGTCTTTAACGTCCCAGACGTCCCAGACGTTCTAGATTTCCCATATGCCCTTAACGTCCCAGACGTCCCAGATGTCCCATATGTCCCAAGCATCCCAGACGTCCCAGATGTCCCATATGTTCTTAACGTCCCAGACGTTCCAAATGTCCCGTATGTCCTTAACGTCCAAGACGTCCCAGATGTCTCATATGTACCTAACGTATTAGGCGTTGCAGATGTCCCATATGTCCCTAATGTCCCAGGCGTCCTAAATGTCCCATATGTCCTTAACGTCGCACACGTCTTAAACGTCCTAGATGTCCCATATGTCCTTAACTTGCCAGACGTCCCAGATGTCTTATATGTCCCTAACTTCCCAGACGTCCCAGATGTCCCATATGTCCCTAATGTCCCAGGCGTCCCAGATGTCCTAGATGTCCCATATGTCCTTAACGTCCCAGACGTCCCAGATGTCTCATATGTCCCTAACGTCCCAGACGTCCCAGATGTCCCATATGTTTCATATGTTTCTAATGTGTCAGCCGTCTTAGATGTTCCATATGTCCCTAACGTCCCAGACGTCCCAGATGTCCTAGATGTACCATATGTCCTTAACGTCCCAGACGTCCCAGACGTCCCAGATGTCCCATATGTCCCTAACGTCCCAGACGTCCCAGATGTCCCATATGTCCCTAATGTCTTAGGCGTCCTAAATATCCCATATGTTCTTAACGTCCCAGACGCCCTAGATGTCCCATATGTCTTTAACGTCCCAGACGTCCCAGACGTCCTAGATTTCCCATATGCCCTTAACGTCCCAGGCGTCCCAGATGTCCCATATGTCCCTAGCATCCCAGACGTCCCAGATGTCCCATATGTTCTTAACGTCCCAGACGTTCCAGATGTCCCATATGTCCTTAACGTCCAAAACGTCCCAGTTGTCTCATATGTACCTAACGTATTAGGCGTCCCAGATGTCCCATATGTCCCATATGTACCTAACGTCCCAAACGTCCCAAACGTCCCAGATGTCCCATATCTCCCTAACGTCCCAGACGTCCAAGACGTCTCAGATGTCCCATATGTACCTAACGTCTTAGACGTCCCAGATGTCCCATATGTCCCATATGTACCTAAAGTCCCAGACGTCCCAAACGTCCCAGATGTCCCATATCTCCCTAACGTCCCAGACGTCCCAGATGTCCCATATGTCCCATATGTACCTAACGTCCCAGACGTCCAAGACGTCCCAGATATCCCGTATGTACCTAACGTCTTAGACGTCCCAGATGTCCCATATGTCCCATATGTACCTAACGTCCTAGACGTCCCAGGCGTCCCAGATGTACCATATGCCCCACATGTCCCAGGCGTCCTAAATATCCTATATGTCCTTAACCTCCCAGACGTCCCGAACGTCCTAGATGTCCCATATGTCCTTAACGTCCCAGACGTCCTAGATGTTCCACATGTCCTTAACGTCCCATACGTCCCAGATGTCCCATATGTTCCATATGTCCCTAATGTCCCAGGCGTCCTAAATGTCCCATATGTTCTTAACGTGGGAGACGTCCCAAACGTCCTAGATGTCCCATATGTCCTTAACGTCCCACACGTCCTAGATGTCCCACATGTCCTTAACGACCCATACGTCCCAGATGTCCCATATGTCCCATATGTCCCTAACGTCCCAGGCGTCCTAAATGTCCCATATGTCCTTAACGTCCCAGACGTCCCAAACGTCCTAGATGTCCCATATGTCCTTAACGTCCCATACGTTTCAGATGTCCCATATGTCCCTAACGTGCCAGACGTCCTAGATGTTCCATATGTCCTTAACGTCCCATACGTTCCAGATGTCCCATATGTCCTTAACGTCCCAGACGTCGCAAACGTCCTAGATGTCCCATATGTCCTTAACGTCCCATACGTTCCAGATGTCCCATATGTCCCTAACGTGCCAGACGTCCCAGATGTCCCATATGTCCCTAATGTCCTAAGCCTTACAGATGTCCCATATGTCCCATATGTCCCTAATGTCCCAGGCGTCCTAAACGCCCCATATGTCCCATATGTCCTTAACGTCCCAGACGTCCTAGATGTCCCACATGTCCTTAACGTCCCATACGTCCCAGATGTCCCATATGTCCCATATGTCCCTAACGTCCAAGGCGTCCTAAATGTCCCATATGTCCTTAACGTCCCAGACGTCCCAAACGTCCTAGATGTCCCATATGTCCTTAACGTCCTATACGTTCCAGATGTCCCATATGTCCCTAACGTGCCAGACGTCCCAGATGTCCCATATGTCCCTAATGTCCCAGGCCTTACAGATGTCCCATATTTCCCATATGTCCCTAATGTCCCAGGCGTCCTAAACGCCCCATATGTCCCATATGTCCCTAATGTCCCAGGCGTCCTAGATGTCCCATATGTCCCTAATGTCCCAGGCGTCCTAAATGTCCCATATGTCCTTAACGTCCCAGACGTCCCAAACGTCCTAGATGTCCCATATGTCCTTAACGTTCCAGACGTTTCAGATGTCCTATATGTCCCTAACGTCCCAGACGTCCCAGATGTCCCATATGTCCCTAATGTCCCAGGAGTCCCAGATGTCCTAGATGTCCCATATGTCCTTAACGTCCCAATCGTCCCAGATGTCCCATATGTCGATAACGTCCCAGACGTCCCAGATGTCCCATATGTTTCATATGTTTCTAATGTGTCAGCCGTCCAAGATGTTCTATATGTCCCTAAAGTCCCAGACGTCCCAGATGTCCTAGATGTCCCATATGTCTTTCACTTCCCAGACGTCTCAGATGTCCCATATGTCCCTAACGTCCCAGACGTCCCAGATGTCCCATATGTCCCTAATGTCCCAGGCGTCCTAAATATCCCATATGTCCTTAACGTCCCAGACGTCCCAGACGCCCTAGATGTCCCATATGTCTTTAACGTTCCAGACGTCCCAGACGTCCTAGATTTCCCATATGCCCTTAACGTCCCAGACGTCCCAGATGTCCCATATGTCCCTAGCATCCCAGACGTCCCAGATGTCCCATATGTTCTTAACGTCCCAGACGTTCCAGATGTCCCATATGTCCTTAACGTCCAAGACGTCCCAGATGTCCCATTGGTACCTAACGTCTTAGACGTCCCAGATGTCCCATATGTTTCATATGTACCTAACGTCCCAGACGTCCCAGACATCCCAGATGTCCCATATGTCCTATATGTCCCTAATGTCCCAAGCGTCCCAGATGTCCCATATGTACCGTATGTCCGTAATGTCCCAGGCGTCCTTAATGTCCCATATGTCTTTAACGTCCCAGACGTCTCAGACGTTCTAGATGTCCCATATGTCCTTAACGTCCCAGGCGTCCCAGACGTTCTAGATGTCCCATATGTCCATAACGTCCCAGGCATCCCAGATGTTCCATATGTCCCTAACGTTCCAGACGTCCCAGATGTCCCATATGTCTCATATGTCCCTAATGTCCCAGGCGTTCCAGATGTCCCATATATCCCAGGTGTCCTAAATGTCCCATATGTCCTTAACGTCCCAGACGTCCCAGACGTTCTAGATGTCCCATATGTCCTTAACGTCCCAGGCGTCCCAGATGTTCCATATGTCCCTAACGTTCCAGACGTCCCAGATGTCCCATATGTCTCATATGTCCCTAATGTCCCAGGCGTTCCAGACGTACCATATGTCCCATATGTCCCTAATGTCCCAGACATCCTAGATGTTCCACATGTCCCTAACGTCCCAAACGTCCTAAATGTCCCATATGTCCCTAACGTCCCAGTCGTCCCAGCTGTCCCGTATGTCCCTAACGTCTCAGACGTCCTAGACGTCCTAGATGTCCCATATGTCCCTAACGTCCCAGTTGTCAAATTTTGTTTTATATATCCCTAACGTCCCAGAGGTCCCAGACGTCCCAGATGTCCCATATATTTTATACGTCCCGAATGTCCCAGGCGTACCAGATGGCCCATATGTACCATATTTCCCTAATGTCCCAGGCGTCGTAAATGTCCCATATGTCCTTAACGTCCCACACGTTCCAGACGTCCTAGATGTCCCATATGTCCTTAACGTCCTAGACGTCCCAGATGTCCCATATGTCCCTAACGTCCACACGTCCCAGATGTCCCATATGTCCCATATGTCCCTAATGTCCCAGGCGTCCTAAATGTTCCATATGTCTCTAACGTCCCAGACGTCCTAAATGTCCCATATGTCCCTAACGTCTCAGACGTCCCAGCTGTCCCGTATGTCCCTAACGTCCCAGACGTCCCAGACGTCCTAGATGTCCCATATGTCCCTAACGTCCCTAACGTCCTAGATGTCCTATATGTCCCTAACGTCCCAGACGTTCCAGATGTCCCATATGTCCCTAACGTCCCAGACGTCCCAGATGTCCCATATGCCCTTAACGTCCCAGACGTCCTAGATGTCCCATATGTCCTTAACGTCCCAGACGTCCCAGATGTCCCATATGTCCCATATGTCCCTAATCTCCCAGGCGTCCCAGGCGTCCCAGACGTCCCAGCTGTCTCGTATGTCCCTAACGTCCCAGACGTCTCAGACGTCCTAGATGTCCCATATGTCACTAACGTCCCAGACGTCCTAGATGTCCCATATGTCCCTAACATCCCAGACGTCTCAGACGTCGTAGATGTCCTATATGTCCTTAACGTCCCTGACGTCCCAGATGTTCCATATGTCCCTAACGTCCCAGACGTCCCAGATTTCCCATATGTCCTCAACGACCCAGACGTCCCAGATGTCCCATATGTCTCATATGTCCCTAATGTCCCAGGCGTCCCAGATGTCCCATATGTCCCATATGTCGCTAATGTCCCAAACGTTTTAAATGTCCCATATGTCCTTAACGTTTCAGACGTCCCAGTCGTCCTAGATGTCCCATATGTCCTTAACGTTTCAGACGTCCCAGATGTCCCATATGTCCCATATGTCCCTAAAGTCCCCGGCGTCCTAAATGTCCCATATGTCCTTTACGTCCCAGACGTCCCAGACGTCCTAGATGTCCCATATGTCCTTAACGTCCCAGACGTCACAGATGTCCCATATGTCCCTAACGTCCCAGAAGTCCCATATGTCCCATATGTCCCATATGTCCCTAATGTCCCAGGCGTCCCAGATGTGCATATGTCCCTAACGTCCCATACGTCCCAGACGTCCTAGATGTCCCATATGTCCTTAACGTTTCAGACGTCCCAGTCGTCCTAGATGTCCCATATGTCCTTAACGTTTCAGACGTCCCAGATGTCCCATATGTCCCATATGTCCCTAAAGTCCCCGGCGTCCTAAATGTCCCATATGTCCTTTACGTCCCAGACGTCCCAGACGTCCTAGATGTCCCATATGTCCTTAACGTCCCAGACGTCACAGATGTCCCATATGTCCCTAACGTCCCAGAAGTCCCATATGTCCCATATGTCCCATATGTCCCTAATGTCCCAGGCGTCCCAGATGTGCATATGTCCCTAACGTCCCATACGTCCCAGACGTCCTAGATGTCCCATATGTCCTTAACGTCCCAGACGTCCCAGATGTTCCATATATCCCTAACGTCCCAGACGTCCCATATGTCCTATAGGTCCTATATGTCCCTAACGTCCCAGACGTCCCAGACGTCCTAGATGTCCCATATCTCCTTAACGTCCCAGACGTCCCAGATATCCCCTATGTTCCATATATCCCTAATGTCCCAGGCGTCCTAAATGTCCCATATGTCCTTAACGTCCCAGGCGTCCCAGATGTCCCATATGTCCGTAACGTCCCAGACGTCCCAGATGTTCAATATGTCCCATATGTCCCTAATGTCCCAGGCGTCCCAGACGTCCTAGATGTCCCAAATGTCCTTAACGTCCCAGACGTCCCAGATGTCCCATATGTCCCATATGTTTCTAATGTCCCAGGCGTCCTAGATGTTCCATATGTCCCTAAAGTCCCAGACGTACCAGATGTCCTAGATGTCCCATATGTACTTAACGTCCCAGACGTCCCAGATGTCCCATATGTCCTTAACGTTCTAGACGTCCCAGATGTCCCATAGGTCCCTAACGTCCCAGACGTCCTAGATGTCCTATATGTCCCATATGTCCCTAATGTCCCAGGCGTCCAAGACCTCCCATATGTCCCATATGTCCCTAATGTCCAGGGCGTCCTAAATGTTCCATATGTCATTAACGTCCCAGACGTCCCAGTTGTCCCATATGTCCCTAACGTCCCAGATGTTCTATATGTCCCTAACACCCCAGACGTCCTAGATGTCCCATATGTCCTTAACGTCCCACACGTTCCAGACGTCCTAGATGTCCCATATGTACTTAACGTCCTAGACGTCCCAGATGTCCCATATGTCCCTAACGTCCACACGTCCCAGATGTCCCATATGTCCCATATGTCCCTAATGTCCCAGGCGTCCTAAATGTTCCATATGTCTCTAACGTCCCAGACGTCCTAAATGACCCATATGTCCCTAACGTCTCAGACGTTCCAGATGTCCCATATGTCCTTAACGTCCCAGACGTCCCAGATGTCCCATATGTCCCATATGTCCCTAATCTCCCAGGCGTCCCAGGCGTCCCAGACGTCCCAGCTGTCTCGTATGTGACTAACGTCCCAGACGTCTCAGACGTCCTAGATGTCCCATATGTCACTAACGTCCCAGACGTCCCAGATGTCCCATATGCCCTTAACGTCCCAGACGTCCTAGATGTCCCATATGTCCTTAACGTCCCAGACGTCCCAGATGTCCCATATGTCCCATATGTCCCTAATCTCCCAGGCGTCCCAGGCGTCCCAGACGTCCCAGCTGTCTCGTATATCCCTAACATCCCAGACGTCTCAGACGTCGTAGATGTCCTATATGTCCTTAACGTCCCTGACGTCCCAGATGTTCCATATGTCCCTAACGTCCCAGACGTCCCAGATGTCCCATATGTCCTCAACGACCCAGACGTCCCAGATGTCCCATATGTCTCATATGTCCCTAATGTCCCAGGCGTCCCAGATGTCCCATATGTCCCATATGTCGCTAATGTCCCAAACGTTTTAAATGTCCCATATGTCCTTAACGTTTCAGACGTCCCAGTCGTCCTAGATGTCCCATATGTCCTTAACGTCCCAGACGTCCCAGATGTCCCATATGTCCCATATGTCCCTAAAGTCCCAGGCGTCCTAAATGTCCCATATGTCCTTTACGTCCCAGACGTCCCAGACGTCCTAGATGTCCCATATGTCCTTAATGTCCCAGACGTCCCAGATGTCCCATATGTCCCTAACGTCCCAGACGTCCCATATGTCCCATATGTCCCATATGTCCCTAATGTCACAGGCGTCCCAGATGTGCATATGTCCCTAACGTCCCATACGTCCCAGACGTCCTAGATGTCCCATATGTCCTTAACGTCCCAGACGTCCCAGATGTTCCATATATCCCTAACGTCCCAGACGTCCCATATGTCCTATAGGTCCTATATGTCCCCAACGTCCCAGACGTCCCAGACGTCCTAGATGTCCCATATCTCCTTAACGTCCCAGACGTCCCAGATATCCCCTATGTTCCATATATCCCTAATGTCCCAGGCGTCCTAAATGTCCCATATGTCCTTAACGTCCCAGGCGTCCCAGATGTCCCATATGTCCGTAACGTCCCAGACGTCCCAGATGTTCAATATGTCCCATATGTCCCTAATGTCCCAGGCGTCCCAGACGTCCTAGATGTCCCAAATGTCCTTAACGTCCCAGACGTCCCAGATGTTCCATATGTCCCATATGTTTCTAATGTCCCAGGCGTCCTAGATGTTCCATATGTCCCTAAAGTCCCAGACGTACCAGATGTCCTAGATGTCCCATATGTACTTAACGTCCCAGACGTCCCAGATGTCCCATATGTTTTTAACGTTCTAGACGTCCCAGATGTCCCATAGGTCCCTAACGTCCCAGACGTCCTAGATGTCCTATATGTCCCATATGTCCCTAATGTCCCAGGCGTCCAAGACCTCCCATATGTCCCATATGTCCCTAATGTCCAGGGCGTCCTAAATGTCCCATATGTCATTAACGTCCCAGACGTCCCAGATGTCCCATATGTCCCTAACGTCCCAGATGTTCTATATGTCCCTAACATCCCAGACGTCCTAGATGTCTTATATGTCCTTAACGTCCCAGACGTCCCAGATGTCCCATATGTCAATAACGTCCCAGACGTCCCAGATGTCCTATATGTCCCATATGTCCCTAATGTACCAGGCGTCAAGACCTCCCATATGTCCCATATGTCCCTAATGTCCCAGGCATCCTAAATGTCCCATATGCTCTTAACGTCCCAGACGTCCCAGACGCCCTAGATGTCCCATATGTCCTAAACGTCCCAGACGTCCCAGACGTCCTAGATGTCCCATATGTCCTAAACGTCCCAGACGTCCCAGATATCCCATATGTCCCATATGTCCCTAATGTCCCAGGCATCCTAAATGTCCCATATGTCCTTAACGTCCCAGGCGTCCCAGATGTTCCATATGCCCGTAACGTCCCAGACGTCCCAGATGTTCAATGTGTCCCATATGTCCCTAATGTCCCAGGCGTCCCAGATGTCCCATATGTCCCAAATGTCCCTAATGTCCCAGGCGTCCTAAATGTCCTATATGTCCTTAACGTTCCAGACGTCCCAGACGTCTTAGATGTCCCAAATGTCCTTAACGTCCCAGACGTCCCAGATGTCCCATATGTCCCATATGTTTCTAATGTCCCAGGTGTCCTAGATGTTCCATATGTCCCTAACGTCCCAGACGTCCCAGATGTCCTAGTTGTCCCATATGTCCTTTACGTCCCAGACGTCCCAGATGTCCCATATGACCTTAACGTCCCAGACGTCCCAGATGTCCCATATGTCCCATATGTTTCTAATGTCCCAGGCGTCCTAGATGTTCCATATGTCCCTAAAGTCAAAGACGTACCAGATGTCCTAGATGTCCCATATGTACTTAACGTCCCAGACGTCCCAGATGTCCCATATGTCCTTAACGTTCTAGACGTCCCAGATGTCCCATAGGTCCCTAATGTCCCAGGCGTCCTAATCGTCCCATATGTCCTTAACGTCACAGACGTCCCAGACGCCCTAGATGTCCCATATGTCATTAACGTCCCGGGCGTCCCAGATGTCCCATATGTCCCTAACGTCCCAGACGTCCCAGATGTCCCATATGTCCCATATGTTCCTAATGTCCGAGGCGTCCCGGATGTCCCATATGTCCCACATGTCCCTAATGTCCCAGGCGTCCTAAATGTCCCATATGTCCTTAACGTTCCAGACGTCCCAGACGTCATAGATGTCCCATATGTCCTTAAAGTCCCAGACGTCCCAGATGTCCCATAGGTCCCTATTGTCCCAGGCGTCCTAATCGTCCCATATGTCCTTAACGTCCCAGACGTCCCAGACGCCCTAGATGTCCCATATGTCATTAACGTCCCGGACGTCCCAGATGTCCCATATGTCCCTAACGTCCCAGACGTCCCAGATGTCCCATATGTCCCATATGTCCCTAATGTCCGAGGCGTCCCAGATGTCCCATATGTCCCTAATGTCCCAGGCGTCCTAAATGTCCCATATATCCTTAACGTTCCAGATGTCCCAGACGTCATAGATGTTCCATATGTCCCTAACGTCTAAGACGTCCTAAATGTCCCATATGTCCCTGACGTCCCAGACGTCCCAGCTGTCCCGTATGTCCCTAACTTCCCTGACGTCCCAGACGTCCTAAATGTCCCATATGTCGCTAACGTCCCAGACGTCCTAGATGTTTTATATGTCCCTAACGTCCCAGACGTCCCAGATGTTTCATATGTCCCACATGTCTCTAATGTCCCAGGCTTCCCAGATGTCGCATATGTCCCATATGTCCCTAATGTCCCAGGCGTCCTAAATGTCCCATATGTCCATAACGTCCCAGACGTCCCAGACGCCCTAGATGTCCCATATGCCCTTAACGTCCCAGACGTCCCAGACGTCCCAAACGTTCCATATGTTCCATATGTCCCTAATATCCCAGGCGTCTCAGATGTCCCATATGTCAATAACGTCCCAGACGTCCCAGATGTCCTATATGTCCCATATGTCCCTAATGTCCCAGGCGTCCAAGATCTCCCATATGTCCCATATGTCCCTAATGTCCAGGGCGTCCTAAATGTCCCATATGTCATTAACGTCCCAGACGTCCCAGATGTCCCATATGTCCCTAACGTCCCAGATGTTCTATATGTCCCTAACATTCCAGACGTCCTAGATGTCTTATATGTCCTTAACGTCCCAGACGTCCCAGATGTCCCATATGTCAATAACGTCCCAGACGTCCCAGATGTCCTATATGTCCCATATGTCCCTAATGTACCAGGCGTCAAGACCTCCCATATGTCCCATATGTCCCTAATGTCCCAGGCATCCTAAATGTCCCATATGCTCTTAACGTCCCAGACGTCCCAGACGCCCTAGATGTCCCATATGTCCTAAACGTCCCAAACGTCCCAGACGTCTTAGATGTCCCATATGTCCTAAACGTCCCAGACGTCCCAGATATCCCATATGTCCCATATGTCCCTAATGTCCCAGGCATCCTAAATGTCCCATATGTCCTTAACGTCCCAGGCGTCCCAGATGTTCCATATGCCCGTAACGTCCCAGACGTCCCAGATGTTCAATGTGTCCCATATGTCCCTAATGTCCCAGTCGTCCCAGATGTCCCATATGTCCCAAATGTCCCTAATGTCCCAGGCGTCCTAAATGTCCTATATGTCCTTAACGTCCCAGGCGTCCCAGATGTTCCATATGTCCCACATGTCCCTAATGTCCCAGGCATCCTAAATGTCCCATATGTCCTTAACGTCCCAGGCGTCCCAGATGTTCCATATGCCCGTAACGTTCCAGACGTCCCAGACGTCTTAGATGTCCCAAATGTCCTTAACGTCCCAGACGTCCCAGATGTCCCATATGTCCCATATGTTTCTAATGTCCCAGGTGTCCTAGATGTTCCATATGTCCCTAATGTCCCAGACGTCCCAGATGTCCTAGTTGTCCCATATGTCCTTTACGTCCCAGACGTCCCAGATGTCCCATATGACCTTAACGTCCCAGACGTCCCAGATGTCCCATATGACCTTAACGTCCCAGACGTCCCAGATGTCCCATATGTCCCATATGTTTCTAATGTCCCAGGCGTCCTAGATGTTCCATATGTCCTTAAAGTCCCAGACGTACCAGATGTCCTAGATGTCCCATATGTACTTAACGTCCCAGACGTCCTAGATGTCCCATATGTCCTTAACGTTCTAGACGTCCCAGATGTCCCATAGGTCCCTAATGTCCCAGGCGTCCTAATCGTCCCATATGTCCTTAACGTCACAGACATCCCAGACGCCCTAGATGTCCCATATGTCATTAACGTCCCGGGCGTCCCAGATGTCCCATATGTCCCTAACGTCCCAGACGTCCCAGATGTCCCATATGTCCCATATGTTCATAATGTCCGAGGCGTCCCAGATGTCCCATATGCCCCATATGTCCCTAATGTCCCAGGCGTCCTAAATGTCCCATATGTCCTTAACGTTCCAGACGTCCCAGACGTCATAGATGTCCCATATGTCCTTAAAGTCCCAGACGTCCCAGATGTCCCATAGGTCCCTATTGTCCCAGGCGTCCTAATCGTCCCATATGTCCTTAACGTCCCAGACGTCCCAGACGCCCTAGATGTCCCATATGTCATTAACGTCCCGGACGTCCCAGATGTCCCATAAGTCCCTAACGTCCCAGACGTCCCAGATGTCCCATATGTCCCATATGTCCCTAATGTCCGAGGCGTCCCAGATGTCCCATATGTCCCTAATGTCCCAGGCGTCCTAAATGTCCCATATATCCTTAACGTTCCAGACGTCCCAGACGTCATAGATGTTCCATATGTCCCTAACGTCTAAGACGTCCTAAATGTCCCATATGTCCCTAACGTCCCAGACGTCCCAGCTGTCCCGTATGTCCCTAACTTCCCTGACGTCCCAGACGTCCTAAATGTCCCATATGTCGCTAACGTCCCAGACGTCCTAGATGTTTTATATGTCCCTAACGTCCCAGACGTCCCAGATGTTTCATATGTCCCACATGTCCGTAATGTCCCAGGCTTCCCAGATGTCGCATATGTCCCATATGTCCCTAATGTCCCAGGCGTCCTAAATGTCCAATATGTCCATAACGTCCCAGACGTCCCAGACGCCCTAGATGTCCCATATGCCCTTAACGTCCCAGACGTCCCAGACGTCCCAAATGTTCCATATGTTCCATATGTCCCTAATATCCCAGGCGTCTCAGATGTCCCATATGTCCCTAACGACCTAGGCGTCCTAAATGTCCCATATGTCCTTAACGTCCCAGACGTCCCGGGCGTCCTAAATGTCGCTTATGTCTCTAATGTCCCAGACGTCTCAGCTGTCGCGTATGTCCCTAACGTCCCAGACGTCCGAGATGTCCTAGATATCATATATGTCTCTAACGTCACAGACGTCCTAGATGTCCTATATGTTCCTAACGTCCCAGATGTCCCATATGTCAATAAAGTCCCAGACGTCCCAGATGTCCAATATGTCCCTAAAATCCCAGACGTCCTAGATGTCCCATATGTCCATAACGTCCCAGACGTCCCAGATGACCCATACGTCCCTAATGTCCCAGACGTCCCAGATGCCCCAAAGGTCTTATATATCCCTAATGTCCCAGGCGTATTAGATGTCCCATATGTCCCATATGTCCCTAATGTGCCAGGCGTCCTAAATGTCCCATATGTCCTTAACGTCCCAGACGTCCCAGATGTACCATATGTCCTTAACGTCCCAGACGTCCCAGATGTCCCATATGTCCCATATGTCCCTAATGTCCCAGGCGTCCCAGATGTACCATATGTCCCTAACGTCCCAGACGTCCCAGATGTCCCATATGTCCCATATGTCCCTAATGTCCCAGGCGTCCTAGATATTTCATATGTTCCTAACGTCCCAGACGTCTTAAATGTCCCTAACGTCCCAGACGTCCCAGATGTCCCATATGTCCTTAATGTCCCAGGCGTCCTAGATATTCCATATGTTCCTAACGTCCCAGACGTCTTAAATGTCCCTAACGTCCCAGACGTCCCAGATGTCCCATATGTCCTTAACGTCCCAGACGTCCCAGACGTCCTAAATGTCCCATATGTCCCTAATGTCTCAGACGTCCTAGATGTCCCATATGTCCCTAACGTCCCAGACGTCTCAGACGTCCTAGATGTCCCATATGTCCCTAACGTCCCAGACGTTCTAGATGTCACATATGTCCCTAACGTCCCAGACGTCTCAGATGTCCTAGATGTCCTATATGTCCCTAAAGTCCCAGACGTCCCAGATGTCCCATATGTCCTTAACTTCTCAGACGTCCCAGATGTCCCATATGTCCTTAACGTCGAAGACGTGTCAGATGTCCCATATGTCTCATATGTCCCTAATGTCCAAGGCGTCTCAGATGTCCCATATGTCCCTAATGTCCCAGATGTTTTAAATGTCCCATATATCCTTAACGTTTCAGACGTCACATACGTCCTAGATGTCCCATATATCCTTAACGTCTCAGACGTCCCAGATGTCCCATATGTCCCATATGTCCCTATTGTCCCAGGCGCCCTAGATGTCCCATATGTTCTTAAGGTCCCAGACGTCTTAGACGTCCTAGATGTCCCATACGTCCTTAACGTCCCAGACGTCCCAGATGTCCCATATGTCTCTAACGTCCCAGACGTCCCATATGTCCCATATGTCCTTAATGTCCCAGGTGTCCCAAATGTCACATATGTCCCTAAAGTCCCAGACGTCCTAGATGTCCCATATATCCTTAACGTCCCAGACGTCCCAGTATATCCCATATGTCCTATACCTCCCTAACGTACCAGACGTCCCAGATGTCCCATATGTCCCTAACGTCCCAGATATTCCATATGTCCCTAACGTCCCAGACGTCCTAGATGTCTTATATGTCCCTAACGTCCCAGACGTCCCAGATCTCCCATGTGTCCCTAACGTCCCAGACGTCCTAGATGTCCTATATGTCCCATATGTCCCTAATGTCCCAGATGTCCAAGACCTCCCATATGTCCCATATGTCCCTAATGTCCAGGGCGTCCTAAATGTCCCATATGTCATTAACGTCCCAGACGTCCCAGATGTCCCATATGTCCCTAACGTCCCAGATGTTCCATATGTCCCTAACATCCCAGACGTCCTAGATGTCTTATATGTCCTTAACGTCCCAGACGTCCCAGATGTCCCATATGTCAATAACGTCCCAGACGTCCCAGATGTCCTATATGTCCCATATGTCCCTAATGTACCAGGCGTCAAGACCTCCCATATGTCCCATATGTCCCTAATGTCCCAGGCATCCTAAATGTCCCATATGCTCTTAACGTCCCAGACGTCGCAGACGCCCTAGATGTCCCATATGTCCTAAACGTCCCAGACGTCCCAGACGTCCTAGATGTCCCATATGTCCTAAACGTCCCAGACGTCCCAGATATCCCATATGTCCCATATGTCCCTAATGTCCCAGGCCTCCTAAATGTCCCATATGTCCTTAACGTCCCAGGCGTCCCAGATGTTCCATATGCCAGTAACGTCCTAGACGTACCAGATTGTCAATGTGTCCCATATGTCCCTAATGTCCCAGGCGTCCCAGATGTCCCATATGTCCCAAATGTCCCTAATGTCCCAGGCGTCCTAAATGTCCTATATGTCCTTAACGTTCCAGACGTCCCAGACGTCTTAGATGTCCCTAACGTCCCAGACGTCCCAGATGTCCCATATGTCCCATATGTTTCTAATGTCCCAGGCGTCCTAGATGTTCCATATGTCCCTAACGTCCCAGACGTCCCAGATGTCCTAGTTGTCCCATATGTCCTTAACGTCCCAGACGTCCCAGATGTCCCATATGTCCTTAACGTCCCAGACGTCCCAGATGTCCCATATGTCCCTAATGTCCCAGGCATCCTAAATGTCCCATATGCTCTTAACGTCCCAGACGTCCCAGACGCCCTAGATGTCCCACATGTCATTAACGTCCCGGACGTCCCAGATGTCCCATATGTCCCTAACGTCCCAGACGTCCCAGATGTCCCATATGTCTCATATGTCCCTAATGTCCGAGGCGTCCCAGATGTCCCATATGTCCCATATGTCCCTAATGTCCCAGGCGTCCTAAATGTCCCATATGTCCTTAACGTCCCAGACGTCCCAGACGTCCTAGATGTCCCATATGTCCTTAAAGTCCCAGACGTCCCAGATGTCCCATATGTCCCATGTGTCCTTAATGACCCAGGCGTCCTAGATGTTCCATATGTCCCTAACGTCTAAGACGTCCTAAATGTCCCATATGTCCCAGACGTCCCAGCTGTCCCGTATGTCCCTAACGTCCCTGACGTCCCAGACGTCCTAGATGTCCTATATATCTCTAACGTCCCAGACGTCCCAGATGTCCCATATGTCCCACATGTCCCTAATGTCCCAGGCGTCCCAGATGTCGCATATGTCCCATATGTCCCTAATGTCCTAGGCGTCCTAAATGTCCCACATGTCCATAACGTCCCAGACGTCCCAGACGCCCTAGATGTTCCATATGCCTTTAACGTCCCAGACGTCCCAGACGTCCCAAATGTCCCATATGTTCCATATGTCCCTAATGTCCCAGGCGTCTCAGATGTCCCATATGTCCCATATGTCCCTAACGTCCTAGGCGACCTAAATGTCCCATATGTCCTTAACGTCCCAGACGTTACGGACTTCCTAAATGTCGCATATGACTCTAACGTCCCAGACGTCTCAGCTGTCCCGTATGTCCCTAACGTCCCAAACGTCCGAGATCTCCTAGATGTCCCATATGTCTCTAACGTCACAAACGTCCTAGATGTCCTATATATTCCTAACGTCCCAGATGTCCCATATGTCCCCAAACTCCCAGACGTCTCAGATGTCCCATAAGTCCCTACCGTCCCAGACGTCCTAGATGTCCCATATGTCCTTAACGTCCCAGACGTCCCAGATGAGCCATATGTCCCTAACGTCCCAGACGTCCCAGATGTCCCAAAGGTCTTATATATCCTTAATGTCCCAGGCGTATTAGATGTCCCATATGTCCCATAGGTCCCTAATGTGCCAGGCGTCCTAAATGTCCCATATGTCTTTAACGTCCCGGACGTCCCAGACGTCCTAGATGTCCCATATGTCCTTAACGTCCGAGACGTCCCAGATGTCCCATATTTCCTTAACGTCCCAGACGTCCCATATGTCCCATATGTCCCTAATGTCCCAGGCGTCCTAGATATTCCATATGTCCCTAACGTCCCATACGTCCCATATGTCCTTAACGTCCCAGACGTCCCAGACGTCCTAAATGTCCCATATGTCCTAAGCCTTACAGATGTCCCATATGTCCCATATGTCCCTAATGTCCCAGGCGTCCTAAACGCCCCATATGTCCCATATGTCCTTAACGTCCCAGACGTCCTAGATGTCCCACATGTCCTTAACGTCCCATACGTCCCAGATGTCCCATATGTCCCATATGTCCCTAACGTCCAAGGCGTCCTAAATGTCCCATATGTCCTTAACGTCCCAGACGTCCCAAACGTCCTAGATGTCCCATATGTCCTTAACGTCCCATACGTTCCAGATGTCCCATATGTCCCTAACGTGCCAGACGTCCCAGATGTCCCATATGTCCCTAATGTTCCAGGCCTTACAGATGTCCCATATGTCCCATATGTCCCTAATGTCCCAGGCGTCCTAAACGCCCCATATGTCCCTAATGTCCCAGGCGTCCTAGATGTCCCATATGTCCCTAATGTCCCAGGCGTCCTAAATGTCCCATATGTCCTTAACGTCCCAGACGTCCCAAACGTCCTAAATGTCCCATATGTCCTTAACGTGCCAGACGTTTCAAATGTCCTATATGTCCCTAACGTCCCAGACGTCCCAGATGTCCCATATGTCCCTAACGTCCCAGGCGTCCCAGATGTCCTAGATGTCCCATATGTCCTTAACGTCCCAGGCGTCCCAGATGTCCCATATGTCGATAACGTCCCAGACGTCCCAGATGTCCCATATGTTTCATATGTTTCTAATGTGTCAGCCGTCCAAGATGTCCCATATGTCCCTAACGTCCCAGACGTCCCAGATGTCCCATATGTCCCTAATGTCCCAGGCGTCCTAAATATCCCATAAGTCCTTAACGTCCCAGACGTCCCAGACACCCTAGATGTCCCATATGTCTTTACCGTCCCAGACGTCCCAGACGTCCTAGATTTCCCATATGCCCTTAACGTCCCAGACGTCCCAGATGTCCCATATGTCCCAAGCATCCCAGACGTCCCAGATGTCCCATATGTTCTTAACGTCCCAGACGTTCCAGATGTCCCATAGGTCCTTAACGTCCAAGACGTCCCAGATGTCCCATTGTTACCTAACGTCTTAGACGTCCCAGATGTCCCATATGTTTCATATGTACCTAACGTCCCAGACGTCCCAGACGTCCCAGATGTCCCATATGTCCTATATGTCCCTAATGTCCCAAGCGTCCCAGATGTCCCATATGTACCGTATGTCCGTAATGTCCCAGGCGTCCTTAATGTCCCATATGTCTTTAACGTCCCAGACGTCTCAGACGTTCTAGATGTCCCATATGTCCTTAACGTCCCAGGCGTCCCAGACGTTCTAGATGTCCCATATGTCCTTAACGTCCCAGGCGTCCCAGATGTTCCATATGTCCCTAACGTTCCAGACGTCCAAGATGTCCCATATGTCTCATATGCCCCTAATGTCCCAGGCGTTCCAGATGTCCCATATATCCCAGGCGTCCTAAATGTCCCATATGTCCTTAACGTCCCAGACGTCCCAGACGTTCTAGATGTCCCATATGTCCTTAACGTCCCAGGCGTCCCAGATGTTCTATATGTCCCTAACGTTCCAGACGTCCCAGATGTCCCATATGTCTCATATGTCCCTAATGTCCCAGGCGTTCCAGACGTACCATATGTCCCATATGTCCCTAATGTCCCAGGCATCCTAGATGTTCCATATGTCCCTAACGTCCCAAACGTCCTAAATGTCCCATATGTCCCTAACGTCCCAGACGTTCTAGATGTCCCATATGTCCTTAACGTCCCAGGCGTCCCAGATGTTCCATATGTCCCTAACGTTCCAGACGTCCAAGATGTCCCATATGTCTCATATGTCCCTAATGTCCCAGGCGTTCCAGATGTCCCATATATCCCAGGCGTCCTAAATGTCCCGTATGTCCTTAACGTCTCAGACGTCCTAGACGTCCTAGATGTCCCATATGTCCCTAACGTCCCAGTTGTCAAATTTTGTTCTATATGTCCCTAACGTCCCAGACGTCCCAGACGTCCCAGATGTCCCATATATTTTATACGTCCCGAATGTCCCAGGCGTCCCAGATGGCCCATATGTACCATATGTCCCTAATGTCCCAGACGTCCTAGATGTCCCATATGTCCTTAACGTCCTAGACGTCTTAGATGTCCCATATGTCCCTAACGTCCACACGTCCCAGATGTCCCATATGTCCCATATGTCCCTAATGTCCCAGGCGTCCTAAATGTTCCATATGTCTCTAACGTCCCAGACGTCCTAAATGTCCCATATGTCCCTAACGTCTCAGACGTCCCAGCTGTCCGTATGTCCCTAACGTCCCAAACGTCCTAGATGTCCTATATGTCCCTAACGTCCCAGACGTTCCAGATGTCCCATATGTCCCTAACGTCCCAGACGTCCCAGATGTCCCATATGCCCTTAACGTCCCAGACGTCCCAGATGTCCCATATGTCCCATATGTTTCTAATGTCCCAGGCGTCCTAGATGTTCCATATGTCCCTAACGTCCCAGACGTCCCAGATGTCCTAGTTGTCCCATATGTCCTTAACGTCCCAGACGTCCCAGATGTCCCATATGTCCTTAACGTCCCAGGCGTCCCAGATGTCCCATATGTCCCTAATGTCCCAGGCATCCTAAATGTCCCATATGCTCTTAACGTCCCAGACGTCCCAGACGCCCTAGATGTCCCACATGTCATTAACGTCCCGGACGTCCCAGATGTCCCATATGTCCCTAACGTCCCAGACGTCCCAGATGTCCCATATGTCCCATATGTCCCTAATGTCCGAGGCGTCCCAGATGTCCCATATGTCCCATATGTCCCTAATGTCCAGGCGTCCTAAATGTCCCATATGTCCTTAACGTCCCAGACGTCCCAGACGTCCTAGATGTCCCATATGTCCTTAAAGTCCCAGACGTCCCAGATGTCCCATATGTCCCATGTGTCCTTAATGACCCAGGCGTCCTGGATGTTCCATATGTCCCTAACGTCCAAGACGTCCTAAATGTCCCATATGTCCCTAACGTCCCAGACGTCCCAGCTGTCCCGTATGTCCCTAACGTCCCTGACGTCCCAGACGTTCTAGATGTCCTATATATCCCTAACGTCCCAGTCGTCCCAGATGTCCCATATGTCCCACATGTCCCTAATGTCCCAGGCGTCCCAGATGTCGCATATGTCCCATATGTCCCTAATGTCCTAGGCGTCCTAAATGTCCCACATGTCCATAACGTCCCAGACGTCCCAGACGCCCTAGATGTCCCATATGCCTTTAACGTCCCAGACGTTCCAGACGTCCCAAATGTCCCATATGTTCCATATGTCCCTAATGTCCCAGGCGTCTCAGATGTCCCATATGTCCCATATGTCCCTAACGTCCTAGGCGACCTAAATGTCCCATATGTCCTTAACGTCCCAGACGTTACGGACGTCCTAAATGTCGCATATGTCTCTAACGTCCCAGACGTCTCAGCTGTCCCGTATGTCCCTAACGTCTCAAACGTCCGAGATCTCCTAGATGTCCCATATGTCTCTAACGTCACAAACGTCCTAGATGTCCCATATATTCCTAACGTCCCAAATGTCCCATATGTACCCAAACTCCCAGACGTCTCAGATGTCCCATAAGTCCCAAGCATCCCAGACGTCCCAGATGTCCCATATGTTCTTAACGTTCCAGACGTTCCAGATGTCCCATAGGTCCTTAACGTCCAAGACGTCCCAGATGTCCCATTGTTACCTAACGTCTTAGACGTCCCAGATGTCCCATATGTTTCATATGTACCTAACGTCCCAGACGTCCCAGACGTCCCAGATGTCCCATATGTCCTATATGTCCCTAATGTCCCAAGCGTCCCAGATGTCCCATATGTACCGTATGTCCGTAATGTCCCAGGCGTCCTTAATGTCCCATATGTCTTTAACGTCCCAGACGTCTCAGACGTTCTAGATGTCCCATATGTCCTTAACGTCCAGGCGTCCCAGACGTTCTAGATGTCCCATATGTCCTTAACGTCCCAGGCGTCCCAGATGTTCCATATGTCCCTAACGTTCCAGACGTCCAAGATGTCCCATATGTCTCATATGTCCCTAATGTCCCAGGCGTTCCAGATGTCCCATATATCCCAGGCGTCCTAAATGTCCCATATGTCCTTAACGTCCCAGACGTCCCAGACGTTCTAGATGTCCCATATGTCCTTAACGTCCCAGGCGTCCCAGATGTTCTATATGTCCCTAACGTTCCAGACGTCCCAGATGTCCCATATGTCTCATATGTCCCTAATGTCCCAGGCGTTCCAGACGTACCATATGTCCCATATGTCCCTAATGTCCCAGGCATCCTAGATGTTCCATATGTCCCTAACGTCCCAAACGTCCTAAATGTCCCATATGTCCCTAACGTCCCAGACGTTCTAGATGTCCCATATGTCCTTAACGTCCCAGGCGTCCCAGATGTTCCATATGTCCCTAACGTTCCAGACGTCCAAGATGTCCCATATGTCTCATATGTCCCTAATGTCCCAGGCGTTCCAGATGTCCCATATATCCCAGGCGTCCTAAATGTCCCGTATGTCCTTAACGTCTCAGACGTCCTAGACGTCCTAGATGTCCCATATGTCCCTAACGTCCCAGTTGTCAAATTTTGTTCTATATGTCCCTAACGTCCCAGACGTCCCAGACGTCCCAGATGTCCCATATATTTTATACGTCCCGAATGTCCCAGGCGTCCCAGATGGCCCATATGTACCATATGTCCCTAATGTCCCAGACGTCCTAGATGTCCCATATGTCCTTAACGTCCTAGACGTCTTAGATGTCCCATATGTCCCTAACGTCCACACGTCCCAGATGTCCCATATGTCCCATATGTCCCTAATGTCCCAGGCGTCCTAAATGTTCCATATGTCTCTAACGTCCCAGACGTCCTAAATGTCCCATATGTCCCTAACGTCTCAGACGTCCCAGCTGTCCCGTATGTCCCTAACGTCCCAAACGTCCTAGATGTCCTATATGTCCCTAACGTCCCAGACGTTCCAGATGTCCCATATGTCCCTAACGTCCCAGACGTCCCAGATGTCCCATATGCCCTTAACGTCCCAGACGTCCCAGATGTCCCATATGTCCCATATGTTTCTAATGTCCCAGGCGTCCTAGATGTTCCATATGTCCCTAACGTCCCAGACGTCCCAGATGTCCTAGTTGTCCCATATGTCCTTAACGTCCCAGACGTCCCAGATGTCCCATATGTCCTTAACGTCCCAGGCGTCCCAGATGTCCCATATGTCCCTAATGTCCCAGGCATCCTAAATGTCCCATATGCTCTTAACGTCCCAGACGTCCCAGACGCCCTAGATGTCCCACATGTCATTAACGTCCCGGACGTCCCAGATGTCCCATATGTCCCTAACGTCCCAGACGTCCCAGATGTCCCATATGTCCCATATGTCCCTAATGTCCGAGGCGTCCCAGATGTCCCATATGTCCCATATGTCCCTAATGTCCCAGGCGTCCTAAATGTCCCATATGTTCTTAACGTCCCAGACGTCCCAGACGTCCTAGATGTCCCATATGTCCTTAAAGTCCCAGACGTCCCAGATGTCCCATATGTCCCATGTGTCCTTAATGACCCAGGCGTCCTAGATGTTCCATATGTCCCTAACGTCCAAGACGTCCTAAATGTCCCATATGTCCCTAACGTCCCAGACGTCCCAGCTGTCCCGTATGTCCCTAACGTCCCTGACGTCCCAGACGTCCTAGATGTCCTATATATCCCTAACGTCCCAGACGTCCCAGATGTCCCATATGTCCCACATGTCCCTAATGTCCCAGGCGTCCCAGATGTCGCATATGTCCCATATGTCCCTAATGTCCTAGGCGTCCTAAATGTCCCACATGTCCATAACGTCCCAGACGTCCCAGACGCCCTAGATGTCCCATATGCCTTTAACGTCCCAGACGTTCCAGACGTCCCAAATGTCCCATATGTTCCATATGTCCCTAATGTCCCAGGCGTCTCAGATGTCCCATATGTCCCATATGTCCCTAACGTCCTAGGCGACCTAAATGTCCCATATGTCCTTAACGTCCCAGACGTTACGGACGTCCTAAATGTCGCATATGTCTCTAACGTCCCAGACGTCTCAGCTGTCCCGTATGTCCCTAACGTCTCAAACGTCCGAGATCTCCTAGATGTCCCATATGTCTCTAACGTCACAAACGTCCTAGATGTCCCATATATTCCTAACGTCCCAAATGTCCCATATGTACCCAAACTCCCAGACGTCTCAGATGTCCCATAAGTCCCTAACGTCCCAGACGTCCTAGATGTCCCATATGTCCTTAACGTCCCAGACGTCCCAGATGAGCCATATGTCCCTAACGTCCCAGACGTCCCAGATGTCCCAAAGGTCTTATATATCCTTAATGTCCCAGGCGTATTAGATGTCCCATATGTCCCATAGGTCCCTAATGTGCCAGGCGTCCTAAGTGTCCCATATGTCTTTAACGTCCCGGACGTCCCAGACGTCCTAGATGTCCCATATGTCCGTAACGTCCGATACGTCCCAGATGTCCCATATGTCCCTAACGTCCCAAACGTCCCATATGTCCCATATGTCCCTAATGTCCCAGGCGTCCTAGATATTCCATATGTCCCTAACGTCCCAGACGTCCCATATGTCCTTAACATCCCAGACGTCCCAGACGTCCTAAATGTCCCATATGTCCTAAGCCTTACAGATGTCCCATATGTCCCATATGTCCCTAATGTCCCAGGCGTCCTAAACGCCCCATATGTCCCATATGTCCTTAACGTCCCATACGTCCCAGATGTCCCATATGTCCCATATGTCCCTAACGTCCAAGGCGTCCTAAATGTCCCATATGTCCTTAACGTCCCAGACGTCCCAAACGTCCTAGATGTCCCATATGTCCTTAACGTCCCATACGTTCCAGATGTCCCATATGTCCCTAACGTGCCAGACGTCCCAGATGTCCCATATGTCCCTAATGTCCCAGGCCTTACAGATGTCCCATATGTCCCATATGTCCCTAATGTCCCAGGAGTCCTAAACGCCCCATATGTCCCTAATGTCCCAGGCGTCCTAGATGTCCCATATGTCCCTAATGTCCCAGGCGTCCTAAATGTCCCATATGTCCTTAACGTCCCAGACGTCCCAAACGTCCTAAATGTCCCATATGTCCTTAACGTGCCAGACGTTTCAGATGTCCTATATGTCCCTAACGTCCCAGACGTCCCAGATGTCCCATATGTCCCTAACGTCCCAGGGGTCCCAGATGTCCTAGATGTCCCATATGTCCTTAACGTCCCAGGCGTCCCAGATGTCCCATATGTCGATAACGTCCCAGACGTCCCAGATGTCCCATATGTTTCATATGTTTCTAATGTGTCAGCCGTCCAAGATGTTCTATATGTCCCTAACGTCCCAGACGTCCAAGATGTCCTAGATGTCCCATATGTCCTTAACTTCCCAGACGTCTCAGATGTCCCATATGTCCCTAACGTCCCAGACGTCCCAGATGTCCCATATGTCCCTAATGTCCCAGGCGTCCTAAATATCCCATATGTCCTTAACGTCCCAGACGTCCCAGACGTCCCAGACGTCCTAGATTTCCCATATGCCCTTAACGTCCCAGACGTCCCAGATGTCCCATATGTCCCTAGCATCCCAGACGTCCCAGATGTCCCATATGTTCTTAACGTCCCAGACGTTCCAGATGTCCCATATGTCCTTAACGTCCAAGACGTCCCAGATGTCCCATTGTTACCTAACGTCTTAGACGTCCCAGATGTCCCATATGTTTCATATGTACCTAACGTCCCAGACGTCCCAGACGTCCCAGATGTCCCATATGTCCTATATGTCCCTAATGTCCCAAGCGTCCCAGATGTCCCATATGTACCGTATGTCCGTAATGTCCCAGGCGTCCTTAATGTCCCATATGTCTTTAACGTCCCAGACGTCTCAGACGTTCTAGATGTCCCATATGTCCTTAACGTCCCAGGCGTCCCAGACGTTCTAGATGTCCCATATGTCCTTAACGTCCCAGGCGTCCCAGATGTTCCATATGTCCCTAACGTTCCAGACGTCCCAGATGTCCCATATGTCTCATATGTCCCTAATGTCCCAGGCGTTCCAGATGTCCCATATATCCCAGGCGTCCTAAATGTCCCATATGTCCTTAACGTCCCAGACGTCCCAGACGTTCTAGATGTCCCATATGTCCTTAACGTCCCAGGCGTCCCAGATGTTCTATATGTCCCTAACGTTCCAGACGTCCCAGATGTCCCATATGTCTCATATGTCCCTAATGTCCCAGGCGTTCCAGACGTACCATATGTCCCATATGTCCCTAATGTCCCAGGCATCCTAGATGTTCCATATGTCCCTAACGTCCCAAACGTCCTAAATGTCCCATATGTCCCTAACGTCCCAGACGTTCTAGATGTCCCATATGTCCTTAACGTCCCAGGCGTCCCAGATGTTCCATATGTCCCTAACGTTCCAGACGTCCAAGATGTCCCATATGTCTCATATGTCCCTAATGTCCCAGGCGTTCCAGATGTCCCATATATCCCAGGCGTCCTAAATGTCCCGTATGTCCTTAACGTCTCAGACGTCCTAGACGTCCTAGATGTCCCATATGTCCCTAACGTCCCAGTTGTCAAATTTTGTTCTATATGTCCCTAACGTCCCAGACGTCCCAGACGTCCCAGATGTCCCATATATTTTATACGTCCCGAATGTCCCAGGCGTCCCAGATGGCCCATATGTACCATATGTCCCTAATGTCCCAGACGTCCTAGATGTCCCATATGTCCTTAACGTCCTAGACGTCTTAGATGTCCCATATGTCCCTAACGTCCACACGTCCCAGATGTCCCATATGTCCCATATGTCCCTAATGTCCCAGGCGTCCTAAATGTTCCATATGTCTCTAACGTCCCAGACGTCCTAAATGTCCCATATGTCCCTAACGTCTCAGACGTCCCAGCTGTCCCGTATGTCCCTAACGTCCCAAACGTCCTAGATGTCCTATATGTCCCTAACGTCCCAGACGTTCCAGATGTCCCATATGTCCCTAACGTCCCAGACGTCCCAGATGTCCCATATGCCCTTAACGTCCCAGACGTCCCAGATGTCCCATATGTCCCATATGTTTCTAATGTCCCAGGCGTCCTAGATGTTCCATATGTCCCTAACGTCCCAGACGTCCCAGATGTCCTAGTTGTCCCATATGTCCTTAACGTCCCAGACGTCCCAGATGTCCCATATGTCCTTAACGTCCCAGGCGTCCCAGATGTCCCATATGTCCCTAATGTCCCAGGCATCCTAAATGTCCCATATGCTCTTAACGTCCCAGACGTCCCAGACGCCCTAGATGTCCCACATGTCATTAACGTCCCGGACGTCCCAGATGTCCCATATGTCCCTAACGTCCCAGACGTCCCAGATGTCCCATATGTCCCATATGTCCCTAATGTCCGAGGCGTCCCAGATGTCCCATATGTCCCATATGTCCCTAATGTCCCAGGCGTCCTAAATGTCCCATATGTTCTTAACGTCCCAGACGTCCCAGACGTCCTAGATGTCCCATATGTCCTTAAAGTCCCAGACGTCCCAGATGTCCCATATGTCCCATGTGTCCTTAATGACCCAGGCGTCCTAGATGTTCCATATGTCCCTAACGTCCAAGACGTCCTAAATGTCCCATATGTCCCTAACGTCCCAGACGTCCCAGCTGTCCCGTATGTCCCTAACGTCCCTGACGTCCCAGACGTCCTAGATGTCCTATATATCCCTAACGTCCCAGACGTCCCAGATGTCCCATATGTCCCACATGTCCCTAATGTCCCAGGCGTCCCAGATGTCGCATATGTCCCATATGTCCCTAATGTCCTAGGCGTCCTAAATGTCCCACATGTCCATAACGTCCCAGACGTCCCAGACGCCCTAGATGTCCCATATGCCTTTAACGTCCCAGACGTTCCAGACGTCCCAAATGTCCCATATGTTCCATATGTCCCTAATGTCCCAGGCGTCTCAGATGTCCCATATGTCCCATATGTCCCTAACGTCCTAGGCGACCTAAATGTCCCATATGTCCTTAACGTCCCAGACGTTACGGACGTCCTAAATGTCGCATATGTCTCTAACGTCCCAGACGTCTCAGCTGTCCCGTATGTCCCTAACGTCTCAAACGTCCGAGATCTCCTAGATGTCCCATATGTCTCTAACGTCACAAACGTCCTAGATGTCCCATATATTCCTAACGTCCCAAATGTCCCATATGTACCCAAACTCCCAGACGTCTCAGATGTCCCATAAGTCCCTAACGTCCCAGACGTCCTAGATGTCCCATATGTCCTTAACGTCCCAGACGTCCCAGATGAGCCATATGTCCCTAACGTCCCAGACGTCCCAGATGTCCCAAAGGTCTTATATATCCTTAATGTCCCAGGCGTATTAGATGTCCCATATGTCCCATAGGTCCCTAATGTGCCAGGCGTCCTAAGTGTCCCATATGTCTTTAACGTCCCGGACGTCCCAGACGTCCTAGATGTCCCATATGTCCGTAACGTCCGATACGTCCCAGATGTCCCATATGTCCCTAACGTCCCAAACGTCCCATATGTCCCATATGTCCCTAATGTCCCAGGCGTCCTAGATATTCCATATGTCCCTAACGTCCCAGACGTCCCATATGTCCTTAACATCCCAGACGTCCCAGACGTCCTAAATGTCCCATATGTCCTAAGCCTTACAGATGTCCCATATGTCCCATATGTCCCTAATGTCCCAGGCGTCCTAAACGCCCCATATGTCCCATATGTCCTTAACGTCCCATACGTCCCAGATGTCCCATATGTCCCATATGTCCCTAACGTCCAAGGCGTCCTAAATGTCCCATATGTCCTTAACGTCCCAGACGTCCCAAACGTCCTAGATGTCCCATATGTCCTTAACGTCCCATACGTTCCAGATGTCCCATATGTCCCTAACGTGCCAGACGTCCCAGATGTCCCATATGTCCCTAATGTCCCAGGCCTTACAGATGTCCCATATGTCCCATATGTCCCTAATGTCCCAGGAGTCCTAAACGCCCCATATGTCCCTAATGTCCCAGGCGTCCTAGATGTCCCATATGTCCCTAATGTCCCAGGCGTCCTAAATGTCCCATATGTCCTTAACGTCCCAGACGTCCCAAACGTCCTAAATGTCCCATATGTCCTTAACGTGCCAGACGTTTCAGATGTCCTATATGTCCCTAACGTCCCAGACGTCCCAGATGTCCCATATGTCCCTAACGTCCCAGGGGTCCCAGATGTCCTAGATGTCCCATATGTCCTTAACGTCCCAGGCGTCCCAGATGTCCCATATGTCGATAACGTCCCAGACGTCCCAGATGTCCCATATGTTTCATATGTTTCTAATGTGTCAGCCGTCCAAGATGTTCTATATGTCCCTAACGTCCCAGACGTCCAAGATGTCCTAGATGTCCCATATGTCCTTAACTTCCCAGACGTCTCAGATGTCCCATATGTCCCTAACGTCCCAGACGTCCCAGATGTCCCATATGTCCCTAATGTCCCAGGCGTCCTAAATATCCCATATGTCCTTAACGTCCCAGACGTCCCAGACGTCCCAGACGTCCTAGATTTCCCATATGCCCTTAACGTCCCAGACGTCCCAGATGTCCCATATGTCCCTAGCATCCCAGACGTCCCAGATGTCCCATATGTTCTTAACGTCCCAGACGTTCCAGATGTCCCATATGTCCTTAACGTCCAAGACGTCCCAGATGTCCCATTGTTACCTAACGTCTTAGACGTCCCAGATGTCCCATATGTTTCATATGTACCTAACGTCCCAGACGTCCCAGACGTCCCAGATGTCCCATATGTCCTATATGTCCCTAATGTCCCAAGCGTCCCAGATGTCCCATATGTACCGTATGTCCGTAATGTCCCAGGCGTCCTTAATGTCCCATATGTCTTTAACGTCCCAGACGTCTCAGACGTTCTAGATGTCCCATATGTCCTTAACGTCCCAGGCGTCCCAGACGTTCTAGATGTCCCATATGTCCTTAACGTCCCAGGCGTCCCAGATGTTCCATATGTCCCTAACGTTCCAGACGTCCCAGATGTCCCATATGTCTCATATGTCCCTAATGTCCCAGGCGTTCCAGATGTCCCATATATCCCAGGCGTCCTAAATGTCTCATATGTCCTTAACGTCCCAGACGTCCCAGACGTTCCAGATGTCCCATATGTCCTTAACGTCCCAGGCGTCCCAGATGTTCCATATGTCCCTAACGTTCCAGACGTCCCAGATGTCCCATATGTCTCATATGTCCCTAATGTCCCAGGCGTTCCAGACGTACCATATGTCCCATATGTCCCTAATGTCCCAGGCATCCTAGATGTTCCATATGTCCCTAACGTCCCAAACGTCCTAAATGTCCCATATGTCCCTAACGTCCCAGACGTCCCAGCTGTCCCGTATGTCCCTAACGTCTCAGACGTCCTAGACGTCCTAGATGTCCCATATGTCCCTAACGTCCCAGTTGTCAAATTTTGTTCTATATGTCCCTAACGTCCCAGACGTCCCAGACGTCCCAGATGTCCCATATATTTTATACGTCCCGAATGTCCCAGGCGTCCCAGATGGCCCATATGTACCATATGTCCCTAATGTCCCAGGCGTCCTAAATGTCCCATATGTCCTTAACGTCCCACACGTTCCAGACGTCCTAGATGTCCCATATGTCCTTAACGTCCTAGACGTCTTAGATGTCCCATATGTCCCTAACGTCCACACGTCCCAGATGTCCCATATGTCCCATATGTCCCTAATGTCCCAGGCGTCCTAAATGTTCCATATGTCTCTAACGTCCCAGACGTCCTAAATGTCCCATATGTCCCTAACGTCTCAGACGTCCCAGCTGTCCCGTATGTCCCTAACGTCCCAGACGTCCCAGACGTCCTAGATGTCCCATATGTCCCTAACGTCCCAAACGTCCTAGATGTCCTATATATCCCTAACGTCCCAGACGTTCCAGATGTCCCATATGTCTTTAACGTCCCAGACGTCTCAGACGTTCTAGATGTCCCATATGTCCTTACCGTCCCAGACGTCCCAGATGTCCCATATGTCCCATATATCCCAGGCGTCCTAAATGTCCCATATGTCCTTAACGTCCCAGACGTCCCAGACGTCCTAGATGTCCCATATGTCCTTAACGTCCCATGCGTCCCAGATGTTCCATATGTCCCTAACGTTCCAGACGTCCCAGATGTCCCATATGTCTCATATGTCCCTAATGTCCCAGGCGTTCCAGCCGTACCATATGTCCCATATGTCCCTAATGTCCCAGGCATCCTAGATGTTCCATATGTCCCTAACGTCCCAAACGTCCTAAATGTTCCATATGTCCCTAACGTCCCAGACGTCCCAGCTGTCCCGTATGTCCCTAACGTCTCAGACGTCCTAGACGTCCTAGATGTCCCATATGTCCCTAACGTCCCAGGTGTCAAATTTTGTTCTATATGTCCCTAACGTCCCAGACGTCCCAGACGTCTCAGATGGCCCATATGTACCATATGTCCCTAATGTCCCAGGCGTCCTAAATGTCCCATATGTCCTTAACGTCCACACGTCCCAGATGTCCCATATGTCCCATATGTCCCTAATGTCCCAGGCGTCCTAAATGTTCCATATGTCTCTAACGTCCCAGACGTCCTAAATGTCCCATATGTCCCTAACGTCTCAGAAGTCCCAGCTGTCCCGTATGTCCCTAACGTCCCAGACGTCCCAGACGTCCTAGATGTCCCATATGTCCCTAACGTCCCAAACGTCCTAGATGTCCTATATGTCCCTAACGTCCCAGACGTTCCAGATGTCCCATATGTCCCTAACGTCCCAGACGTCCCAGATGTCCCATATGTCCTTAACGTCCCAGACGTCCCAGATGTCCCATATGTCCCATATGTCCCTAATCTCCCAGGCGTCCCAGGCGTCCCAGACGTCCTAGCTGTCTCGTATGTCCCTAACGTCCCAGACGTCTCAGACGTCCTAGATGTCCCATATGTCACTAACGTCCCAGACGTCCTAGATGTCCCATATGTCCCTAACATCCCAGACGTCTCAGACGTCGTAGATGTCCTATATGTCCTTAAAGTCCCTGACGTCCCAGATGTTCCATATGTCCCTAACGTCCCAGACGTCCCAGATGTCCCATATGTCCTCAACGACCCAGACGTCCCAGATGTCCCATATGTCTCATATGTCCCTAATGTCCCAGGCGTCCCAGATGTCCCATATGTCCCATATGTCGCTAATGTCCCAAACGTTTTAAATGTCCCATATGTCCTTAACGTTTCAGCCGTCCCAGTCGTCCTAGATGTCCCATATGACCTTAACGTCCCAGACGTCCCAGATGTCCCATATGTCCCATATGTCCCTAATGTCCCAGGCGTCCTAAATGTCCCGTATGTCCTTTACGTCCCAGACGTCCCAGACGTCCTAGATGTCCCATATGTCCTTAACGTCCCAGACGTCCCAGATGTCCCATATGTCCCTAACGTCCCAGACGTCCCATATGTCCCATATGTCCCATATGTCCCTAATGTCCCAGGCGTCCCAGATGTGCATATGTCCCTAACGTCCCATACGTCCCAGACGTCCTAGATGTCACATATGTCCTTAACGTCCCAGACGTCCCAGATGTTCCATATATCCCTAACGTCCCAGACGTCCCATATGTCCTATAGGTCCTATATGTCCCTAACGTCCCAGACGTCCCAGACGTCCCAGATATCCCCTATGTCCCATATATCCCTAATGTCCCAGGCGTCCTAAATGTCCCATATGTCCTTAACGTCCCAGGCGTCCCAGATGTCCCATATGTCCGTAACGTCCCAGACGTCCCAGATGTTCAATATGTCCCATATGTCCCTAATGTCCCAGGCGTCCCAGATGTCCCATATGTCCCAAATGTCCCTAATGTCCCAGGCGTCCTAAATGTCCCATATGTCCTTAACGTTCCAGACGGTCCAGACGTCCTAGATGTCCCAAATGTCCTTAACGTCCCAGACGTCCCAGATGTCCCATATGTCCCATATGTTTCTAATGTCCCAGGCGTCCTAGATGTTCCATATGTCCCTAAAGTCCCAGACGTACCAGATGTCCTAGATGTTCCATATGTACTTAACGTCCCAGACGTCCCAGATGTCCCATATGTCTTTAACGTTCTAGACGTCCCAGATGTACCATAGGTCCCTAATGTCCCAGGCGTCCTAATCGTCCCATATGTCCTTAACGTCACAGACGTCCCAGACGCCCTAGATGTCCCATATGTCATTAACGTCCCGGACGTCCCAGATGTCCCATATGTCCCTAACGTCCCAGACGTCCCAGATGTCCCATATGTCACATATGTTCCTAATGTCCGAGGCGTCCCAGATGTCCCATATGTCCCATATGTCCCTAATGTCCCAGGCGTCCTAAATTTCCCATATGTCCTTAACGTTCCAGACGTCCCAGACGTCATAGATGTCCCATATGTCCTTAAAGTCCCAGACGTCCCAGATGTCCCATAGGTCCCTATTGTCCCAGGCGTCCTAATCGTCCCATATGTCCTTAACGTCCCAGACGTCCCAGACGCCCTAGAAGTTACATATGTCATTAACGTCCCGGACGTCCCAGATGTCCCATATGTCCCTAACGTCCCAGACGTCCCAGATGTCCCATATGTCCCATATGTCCCTAATGTCCGAGGCGTCCCAGATGTCCCATATGTCCCATATGTCCCTAATGTCCCAGGCGTCCTAAATGTGCCATATATCCTTAACGTTCCAGACGTCCCAGACGTCATAGATGTTCCATATGTCCCTAACGTCTAAGACGTCCAAAATGTCCCATATGTCTCTAACGTCCCAGACGTCCCAGCTGTCCCGTATGTCCCTAACTTCCCTGACGTCCCAGACGTCCTAAATGTCCCATATGTCCCTAACGTCCCAGACGTCCTAGATGTTTTATATGTCCCTAACGTCCCAGACGTCCCAGATGTCCCATATGTCCCACATGTCCCTAATGTCCCAGGTTTCCCAGATGTCGCATATGTCCCATATGTCCCTAATGTCCCAGGCGTCCTAAATGTCCCATATGTCCATAACGTCCCAGACGTCTCAGACGCCCTAGATGTCCCATATGCCCTTAACGTCCCAGACGTCCCAGACGTCCCAAATGTTCCATATGTTCCATATGTCCCTAATATCCCAGGCGTCTCAGATGTCCCATATGTCCCATATGTCCCTAACGACCTAGGCGTCCTAAATGTCCCATATGTCCTTAACGTCCCAGACGTCCCGGGCGTCCTAAATGTCGCTTATGTCTCTAACGTCCCAGACGTCTCAGCTGTCGCGTATGTCCCTAACGTCCCAGACGTCCGAGATATCCTAGATATCCCATATGTCTCTAACGTCACAGACGTCCTAGATGTCCTATATGTTCCTAACGTCCCAGATGTCCCATATGTCAATAAAGTCCCAGACGTCCCAGATGTTCAATATGTCCCTAAAATACCAGACGTCCTAGATGTCCCATATGTCCTTAACGTCCCAGACGTCCCAGATGACCCATACGTCCCTAATGTCCCAGACGTCCCAGATGCCCCAAAGGTCTTATATATCCCTAATGTCCCAGGCGTATTAGATGTCCCATATGTCCCATATGTCCCTAATGTGCCAGGCGTCCTAAATGTCCCATATGTCCTTAACGTCCCAGACGTCCCAGATGTACCATATGTCCCTAACGTCCCAGACGTCCCAGATGTCCCATATGTCCCATATGTCCCTAATGTCCCAGGCGTCCCAGATGTACCATATGTCCCTAACGTCCCAGATGTCCCAGAAGTCCCATATGTCCCATATGTCCCTAATGTCCCAGGCGTCCTAGATATTCCATATGTTCCTAACGTCCCAGCCGTCTTAAATGTCCCTAACGTCCCAGACGTCCCAGATGTCCCATATGTCCCATATGTCCTTAATGTCCCAGGCGTCCTAGATATTCCATATGTTCCTAACGTCCCAGACGTCTTAAATGTCCCTAATGTTCCAGACGTCCCAGATGTCCCATATGTCCTTAACGTCCCAGACGTCCCAGACGTCCTAAATGTCCCATATGTCCCTAATGTCCCAGACGTCCTAGATGTCCCATATGTCCCTAACGTCCCAGACGTCTCAGACGTCCTAGATGTCCCATATGTCCCTAACGTCCCAGACGTTCTAGATGTCCCATATGTCCCTAACGTCCCAGACGTCTCAGATGTCCTAGATGTCCTATATGTCCCTAACGTCCCAGACGTCCCAGATGTCCCATATGTCCCTAACGTCTCAGACGTCCCAGATGTCCCATATGTCCCATATGTCCCTAATGTCCCAGGCGTCTCAGATGTCCCATATGTCCCTAATGTCCCAGATGTTTTAAATGTCCCATATATCCTTAATGTTTCAGACGTCACATACGTCCTAGATGTCCCATATGTCCTTAACGTCTCAGACGTCCCAGATGTCCCATATGTCCCATATGTCCCTAATGTCCCAGGCGCCCTAAATGTACCGTATGTCCTTAACGTCCCAGACGTCTTAGACGTCCTAGATGTCCCATATGTCCTTAACGTCCCAGACGTCCCAGATGTCCCATATGTCTCTAACGTCCCAGACGTCCCATATGTCCCATATGTCCTTAATGTCCCAGGTGTCCCAAATGACCCATATGTCCCTAACGTCCCAGACGTCCTAGATGTCCCATATATCCTTAACGTCCCAGACGTCACAGTATATCCCATATGTCCTATACCTCCCTAACGTCCCAGACGTCCCAGATGTCCCATATGTCCCTAACGTCCCAGATGTTCCATATGTCCCTAACGTCCCAGACGTCCTAGATGTCTTATATGTCCTTAACGTCCCAGACATCCCAGATGTCCCATATGTCAATAACGTCCCAGACGTCCCAGATGTCCTGTATGTCCCATATGTTCCTAATGTACCAGGCGTCCAAGACCTCCCATATGTCCCATATGTCCCTAATGTCCAGGGCTTCCTAAATGTCCATATGTCATTAACGTCCCAGACGTCCCAGAATTCCTAGATGTCCCATATGTCCTAAACGTCCCAGACGTCCCAGATATCCCATATGTCCCATATGTCCCTAATGTCCCAGGCCTCCTAAATGTCCATATGTCCTTAACGTCCCAGGCGTCTCAGATGTTCCATATGCCCGTAACGTCCCAGACGTCCCAGATGTTTAATGTGTCCCATATGTCCCTAATGTCCCAGGCGTCCCAGATGTCCCATATGGCCCAAATGTCCCTAATGTCCCAGGCGTCCTAAATGTCCTATATGTCCTTAACGTTCCAGACGTCCCAGACGTCTTAGATGTCCCAAATGTCCTTAACGTCCCAGACGTCCCAGATGTTCCATATGTCCCATATGTTTCTAATGTCCCAGGCGTCCTAGATGTTCCATATGTCCCTAACGTCCCAGACGTCCCAGATGTCCTAGTTGTCCCATATGTCCTTAACGTCCCAGACGTCCCAGATGTCCCATATGTCCTTAACGTCCCAGACGTCCCAGATGTCCCATATGTCCCTAATGTCCCAGGCATCCTAAATGTCCCATATGCTCTTAACGTCCCAGACGTCCCAGACGACCTAGATGTCCCACATGTCATTAACGTCCCGGACGTCCCAGATGTCCCATATGTCCCTAACGTCCCAGACGTCCCAGATGTCCCATATGTCCCATATGTCCCTAATGTCCGAGGCGTCCCAGATGTCCCATATGTCCCATATGTCCCTAATGTCCCAGGCGTCCTAAATGTCCCATATGTCCTTAACGTCCCAGACGTCCCAGACGTCCTAGATGTCCCATATTCCCTTAAAGTCCCAGACGTCCCAGATGTCCCATATGTCCCATGTGTCCTTAATGACCCAGGCGTCCTAGATGTTCCATATGTCCCTAACGTCCAAGACGTCCTAAATGTCCCATATGTCCCTAACGTCCCAGACGTCCCAGCTGTCCCGTATGTCCCTAACGTCCCTGAAGTCCCAGACGTCCTAGATGTCCTATATGTCCCTAACGTCCCAGACGTCCCAGATGTCCCATATGTCCCACATGTCCCTAATGTCCCAGGCGTCCCAGATGTCGCATATGTCCCATATGTCTTTAATGTCCCAGGCGTCCTAAATGTCCCACATGTCCATAACGTCCCAGACGTCCCAGACGCCCTAGATGTCCCATATGCCTTTAACGTCCCAGACGTCCCAGACGTCCCAAATGTCCCATATGTTCCATATGTCCCTAATGTCCCAGGCGTCTCAGATGTCCCATATGTCCCATATGTCCCTAACGTCCTAGGCGACCTAAATGTCCCATATGTCCTTAACGTCCCAGACGTCCCGGACGTCCTAAATGTCGCATATGTTTCTAACGTCCCAGACGTCTCAGCTGTCCCGTATGTCCCTAACGTCCCAAACGTCCGAGATCTCCTAGATGTCCCATATGTCTCTAACGTCACAAACGTCCTAGATGTCCCATATATTCCTAACGTCCCAGATGTCCCATATGTCCCCAAAGTCCCAGACGTCTCAGATGTCCCATAAGTCCCTAACGTCCCAGACGTCCTAGATGTCCCATATGTCCTTAACGTCCCAGACGTCCCAGATGAGCCATATGTCCCTAACGTCATAGACGTCCCAGATGTCCCAAAGGTCTTATATATCCTTAATGTCCCAGGCGTATTAGATGTCCCATATGTCCCATAGGTCCCTAATGTGCCAGGCGTCCTAAATGTCCCATATGTCTTTAACGTCCCGGACGTCCCAGACGTCCTAGATGTCCCATATGTCCTTAACGTCCCAGACGTCCCAGATGTCCCATATGTCCCTAACGTCCCAGACGTCCCATATGTCCCATATGTCCCTAATGTCCCAGGCGTCCTAGATATTCCATATGTCCCTAACGTCCCAGACGTCCCATATGTCCTTAACGTCCCAGACGTCCCAGACGTCCTAAATGTCCCATATGTCCCTAACGTCCCAGACGTCTCAGACGTCCTAGATGTCCTATATGTCCCTAACGTCCCAGACGTCTCAGACGTCCTAAATGTCCCATATATCCCTAATGTCCCAGACGTCCTAGATGTCCCATATGTCCCTAACGTCCCAGACGTTTCAGACGTCCTAGATGTGCTAGATGTCCCTAACGTCCCAGACGTCCCAGATGTCCCATATGTCCTTAACGTCCCAGATGTCCCAGTTGTCCCATATGTCTCATTTGTCCCTAATGTTCTAGGCGTCCCAGATGTCCCATATGTCCCTAATGTCCCAGACGTTTTAAATGTCCCATATGTACTTAAAGTTTCAGACGTCCCAGATGTCCTAGATGTCCCATATGTCCTTAACGTCCCAGACATCCCAGATGTCCCATATGTCCCATATGTCCCTAATGTCTCAGGCGCCCTAAATGCCCCATATGTCCTTAACGTCCCAGACGTCCCAGACGTCCTAGATGTGACATATGTCCTCAACGTCCCAGACGTCTCAGATGTCCCATATGTCTCTAACGTCCCAGACGTCCCATATGTCCATTATGTCCCATATGTCTTTAATGTCCCAGGCGTCCCAAATGTCCCATATGTCCCTAACGTCCCAGACGTCCTAGATGTCCCGTATATCCTTAACGTCCCAGACGTCCCAGATATCCCATATGTCCCTAACGTCCCATATGTTCCATATGTCCCTAACGTCCCAGACGTCCTAGATGTGCTATATGTCCCTAACGTCCCAGACGTCCCAGATCTCCCATATGTCCCTAACGTCCCAGACGTCCTAGATGTCCCTTATATCCTTAACGTCCCAGACGTCCCAGATGTCTCATATGTCCCTAACGTCCCAGACGTTCCAGATGTCCTATATGTCCCACCTGTCCCTAATGTCCCAGGCGTCCCAGATCTCCCATATGTCCCAAATGTCCCTGATGTCCCAAGCGTCCTAAATGTCCCATATGTCCTTAACGTCCCAGACGTCCCAGACGTCCTAGATGTCCCAAATGTCCTTAACGTCCCAGACGTTCCAGATGTCCCATATGTTTCATATGTTTCTAATGTCCCAGGCGTTCTGGATGTTCCATATGTCCCTAACGTCCCAGACGTCCCAGATGTCCTAGATGTCCCATATGTCCTTAACGTCCCAGACGTCCCAGATGTCCCATATGTCCCTAACGTCCCAGACGTCCCAGATGTCCCATATGTCCCTAATATCCCAGGCGTAGTAAATGTCCCATATGTCCTTAACGTCCCAGACGTCCCAGACGCCCTAGATGTCCCATATGTCCTTAAGGTCCCAGACGTCCTAGATGTCCCATATGTCATTAACGTCCCAGACGTCCCAGATGTCCCATATGTAACTAACGTCCCAGACGTCCCAGATGTCCTAGTTGTCCCATATGTCCTTAACGTCCCAGACGTGCCAGATGTCCCATATGTCCCTAATGTCCCAGGCGTCCTAAATGTCCCATATGTTCTTAACGTCCCAGACGTCCCAGACGCCCTAGATGTCCTAGTTGTCCCATATGTCCTTAACGTCCCAGACGTCCCAGATGTCCCATATGTCCTTAACGTCCCAGACGTCCCAGATGTCCCATATGTCCCTAACGTCCCAGACGTCCCAGATGTCCCATATGTCTTTAATGTCCGAGGCGTCCCAGATGTCCCATATGTCCCATATGTCCTTAATGTCCCAGGCGTCCTAAATGGCCCATATGTCCTTAACGTCCCAGACGTCCCAGACGTCCTAGATGTCCCATATGTCCTTAAAGTCCCAGACGTCCCAGATGTCCCATATGTCCCATGTGTCCCTAATGATTTAGGCGTCCTAGATGTTCCATATGTCCCTAACGTCCCAGACGTCCCAGCTGTCCCGTATGTCCCTAACGTCCCAGACGTCCCAGACGTCCTAGATGTCCTATATGTCCCTAACGTCCCACACGTCCCAGATGTCCCATATGTTTCATATGTTTCTAATGTCCCAGGCGTCCTGGATGTTCCATATGTCCCTAACGTCCCAGACGTCCCAGATGTCCTAGATGTCCCATATGTCCTTAACGTCCCAGACGTCCCAGATGTCCCATATGTCCCTAACGTCCCAGACGTCCCAGATGTCCCATATGTCCCTAACATCCCAGGCGCAGTAAATGTCCCATATGTCTTTAACGTCCCAGACGTCCCAGACGCCCTAGATGTCCCATATGTCCTTAACGTCCCAGACGTCCTAGATGTCCCATATGTCCTTAACGTCCCAGACGTCCCAGATGTCCCATATGTAACTAACGTCCCAGACGTCCCAGATGTCCTAGTTGTCCCATATGTCCTTAACGTCCCAGACGTCCCAGATGTCCCATATGTCCTTAACGTCCCAGACGTCCCAGATGTCCCATATGTCCCTAATGTCCCAAGCGTCCTAAATGTCCCAAATGTTCTTAACGTCCCAGACGTCCCAGACGCCCTAGATGTCCCACTTGTCATTAGCGTCCCGGACGTCCCAGATGTCCCATATGTCCCTAACGTCCCAGACGTCCCAGATGTCCCATATGTCCCATATGTCCCTAATGTCCGAGGCGTCCCAGATGTCCCATATGTCCCATATGTCCCTAATGTCCCAGGCGTCCTAAATGTCCCATATGTCCTTAACGTCCCAGACGTCCCAGACGTCCTAGATGTCCCATATGTCCTTAAAGTCCCGGACATCCCCGATGTCCCATATGTCCCATGTGTCCCTAAGAATTCAGGCGTCCTAGATGTTCCATATGTCCCTAACGTCCAAGACGTCCTAAATGTCCCATATGTCCCTAACGTCCCAGACGTCCCAGCTGTCCCGTATGTCCCTAACGTCCCTGACGTCCCATATGTCCTTAACGTCCCAGACGTCCCAGATGTCCCATATGTCCCATGTGTCCTTAATGACCCAGGCGTCCTAGATGTTCCATATGTCAGTAACTTCCAAGACGTCCTAAATGTCCCATATGTCCCTAACGTCCCAGACGTCCCAGCTGTCCCGTATGTCCCTAACGTCCCTGACGTCCCATATGTCCTTAACGTCCCAGACGTCCCAGATGTCCCATATGTCCCATGTGTCCCTAATGTCCCAGGCGTCCTAAATGTGCCATAGATCCTTAACGTTCCAGACGTCCCAGACGTCATAGATGTTCCATATGTCCCTAACGTCTAAGACGTCCAAAATGTCCCATATGTCTCTAACGTCCCAGACGTCCCAGCTGTCCCGTATGTCCCTAACTTCCCTGACGTCCCAGACGTCCTAAATGTCCCATATGTCCCTAACGTCCCAGACGTCCTAGATGTTTTATATGTCCCTAACGTCCCAGACGTCCCAGATGTCCCATATATCCCACATGTCCCTAATGTCCCAGGTTTCCCAGATGTCGCATATGTCCCATATGTCCCTAATATCCCAGGCGTCCTAAATGTCCCATATGTCCATAACGTCCCAGACGTCTCAGACGCCCTAGATGTCCCATATGCCCTTAACGTCCCAGACGTCCCAGACGTCCCAAATGTTCCATATGTTCCATATGTCCCTAATATCCCAGGCGTCTCAGATGTCCCATATGTCCCATATGTCCCTAACGACCTAGGCGTCCTAAATGTCCCATATGTCCTTAACGTCCCAGACGTCCCGGGCGTCCTAAATGTCGCTTATGTCTCTAACGTCCCAGACGTCTCAGCTGTCGCGTATGTCCCTAACGTCCCAGACGTCCGAGATACCCTAGATATCCCATATGTCTCTAACGTCACAGACGTCCTAGATGTCCTATATGTTCCTAACATCCCAGATGTCCCATATGTCAATAAAGTCCCAGACGTCCCAGATGTTCAATATGTCCCTAAAATACCAGACGTCCTAGATGTCCCATATGTCCTTAACGTCCCAGACGTCCCAGATGACCCATACGTCCCTAATGTCCCAGACGTCCCAGATGCCCCAAAGGTCTTATATATCCCTAATGTCCCAGGCGTATTAGATGTCCCATATGTCCCATATGTCCCTAATGTGCCAGGCGTCCTAAATGTCCCATATGTCCTTAACGTCCCAGACGTCCCAGATGTACCATATGTCCCTAACGTCCCAGACGTCCCAGATGTCCCATATGTCCCATATGTCCCTAATGTCCCAGGCGTCCCAGATGTACCATATGTCCCTAACGTCCCAGACGTCCCAGATGTCCCATATGTCCCATATGTCCCTAATGTCCCAGGCGTCCTAGATATTCCATATGTTCCTAACGTCCCAGCCGTCTTAAATGTCCCTAACGTCCCAGACGTCCCAGAAGTCCCATATGTCCCATATGTCCTTAATGTCCCAGGCGTCCTAGATATTCCATATGTTCCTAACGTCCCAGACGTCTTAAATGTCCCTAATGTCCCAGACGTCCCAGATGTCCCATATGTCCTTAACGTCCCAGACGTCCCAGACGTCCTAAATGTCCCATATGTCCCTAATGTCCCAGACGTCCTAGATGTCCCATATGTCCCTAACGTCCCAGACGTCTCAGACGTCCTAGATGTCCCATATGTCCCTAACGTCCCAGACGTTCTAGATGTCCCATATGTCCCTAACGTCCCAGACGTCTCAGATGTCCTAGATGTCCTATATGTCCCTAACGTCCCAGACGTCCCAGATGTCCCATATGTCCCTAACGTCTCAGACGTCCCAGATGTCCCATATGTCCCATATGTCCCTAATGTCCCAGGCGTCTCAGATGTCCCATATGTCCCTAATGTCCCAGATGTTTTAAATGTCCCATATATCCTTAATGTTTCAGACGTCACATACGTCCTAGATGTCCCATATGTCCTTAACGTCTCAGACGTCCCAGATGTCCCATATGTCCCATATGTCCCTAATGTCCCAGGCGCCCTAAATGTACCGTATGTCCTTAACGTCCCAGACGTCTTAGACGTCCTAGATGTCCCATATGTCCTTAACGTCCCAGACGTCCCAGATGTCCCATATGTCTCTAACGTCCCAGACGTCCCATATGTCCCATATGTCCTTAATGTCCCAGGTGTCCCAAATGTCCCATATGTCCCTAACGTCCCAGACGTCCTAGATGTCCCATATATCCTTAACGTCCCAGACGTCACAGTATATCCCATATGTCCTATACCTCCCTAACGTCCCAGACGTCCCAGATGTCCCATATGTCCCTAACGTCCCAGATGTTCCATATGTCCCTAACGTTCCAGACGTCCTAGATGTCTTATATGTCCTTAACGTCCCAGACATCCCAGATGTCCCATATGTCAATAACGTCCCAGACGTCCCAGATGTCCTGTATGTCCCATATGTTCCTAATGTACCAGGCGTCCAAGACCTCCCATATGTCCCATATGTCCCTAATGTCCAGGGCTTCCTAAATGTCCATATGTCATTAACGTCCCAGACCTCCCAGAATTCCTAGATGTCCCATATGTCCTAAACGTCCCAGACGTCCCAGATATCCCATATGTCCCATATGTCCCTAATGTCCCAGGCCTCCTAAATGTCCATATGTCCTTAACGTCCCAGGCGTCTCAGATGTTCCATATGCCCGTAACGTCCCAGACGTCCCAGATGTTTAATGTGTCCCATATGTCCCTAATGTCCCAGGCGTCCCAGATGTCCCATATGGCCCAAATGTCCCTAATGTCCCAGGCGTCCTAAATGTCCTATATGTCCTTAACGTTCCAGACGTCCCAGACGTCTTAGATGTCCCAAATGTCCTTAACGTCCCAGACGTCCCAGATGTTCCATATGTCCCATATGTTTCTAATGTCCCAGGCGTCCTAGATGTTCCATATGTCCCTAACGTCCCAGACGTCCCAGATGTCCTAGTTGTCCCATATGTCCTTAACGTCCCAGACGTCCCAGATGTCCCATATGTCCTTAACGTCCCAGACGTCCCAGATGTCCCATATGTCCCTAATGTCCCAGGCATCCTAAATGTCCCATATGCTCTTAACGTCCCAGACGTCCCAGACGACCTAGATGTCCCACATGTCATTAACGTCCCGGACGTCCCAGATGTCCCATATGTCCCTAACGTCCCAGACGTCCCAGATGTCCCATATGTCCCATATGTCCCTAATGTCCGAGGCGTCCCAGATGTCCCATATGTCCCATATGTCCCTAATGTCCCAGGCGTCCTAAATGTCCCATATGTCCTTAACGTCCCAGACGTCCCAGACGTCCTAGATGTCCCATATGTCCTTAAAGTCCCAGACGTCCCAGATGTCCCATATGTCCCATGTGTCCTTAATGACCCAGGCGTCCTAGATGTTCCATATGTCCCTAACGTCCAAGACGTCCTAAATGTCCCATATGTCCCTAACGTCCCAGACGTCCCAGCTGTCCCGTATGTCCCTAACGTCCCTGAAGTCCCAGACGTCCTAGATGTCCTATATGTCCCTAACGTCCCAGACGTCCCAGATGTCCCATATGTCCCACATGTCCCTAATGTCCCAGGCGTCCCAGATGTCGCATATGTCCCATATGTCTTTAATGTCCCAGGCGTCCTAAATGTCCCACATGTCCATAACGTCCCAGACGTCCCAGACGCCCTAGATGTCCCATATGCCTTTAACGTCCCAGACGTCCCAGACGTCCCAAATGTCCCATATGTTCCATATGTCCCTAATGTCCCAGGCGTCTCAGATGTCCCATATGTCCCATATGTCCCTAACGTCCTAGGCGACCTAAATGTCCCATATGTCCTTAACGTCCCAGACGTCCCGGACGTCCTAAATGTCGCATATGTTTCTAACGTCCCAGACGTCTCAGCTGTCCCGTATGTCCCTAACGTCCCAAGCGTCCGAGATCTCCTAGATGTCCCATATGTCTCTAACGTCACAAACGTCCTAGATGTCCCATATATTCCTAACGTCCCAGATGTCCCATATGTCCCCAAAGTCCCAGACGTCTCAGATGTCCCATAAGTCCCTAACGTCCCAGACGTCCTAGATGTCCCATATGTCCTTAACGTCCCAGACGTCCCAGATGAGCCATATGTCCCTAACGTCATAGACGTCCCAGATGTCCCAAAGGTCTTATATATCCTTAATGTCCCAGGCGTATTAGATGTCCCATATGTCCCATAGGTCCCTAATGTGCCAGGCGTCCTAAATGTCCCATATGTCTTTAACGTCCCGGACGTCCCAGACGTCCTAGATGTCCCATATGTCCTTAACGTCCCAGACGTCCCAGATGTCCCATATGTCCCTAACGTCCCAGACGTCCCATATGTCCCATATGTCCCTAATGTCCCAGGCGTCCTAGATATTCCATATGTCCCTAACGTCCCAGACGTCCCATATGTCCTTAACGTCCCAGACGTCCCAGACGTCCTAAATGTCCCATATGTCCCTAACGTCCCAGACGTCTCAGACGTCCTAGATGTCCTATATGTCCCTAACGTCCCAGACGTCTCAGACGTCCTAAATGTCCCATATATCCCTAATGTCCCAGACGTCCTAGATGTCCCATATGTCCCTAACGTCCCAGACGTTTCAGACGTCCTAGATGTGCTAGATGTCCCTAACGTCCCAGACGTCCCAGATGTCCCATATGTCCTTAACGTCCCAGATGTCCCAGTTGTCCCATATGTCTCATTTGTCCCTAATGTTCTAGGCGTCCCAGATGTCCCATATGTCCCTAATGTCCCAGACGTTTTAAATGTCCCATATGTACTTAAAGTTTCAGACGTCCCAGATGTCCTAGATGTCCCATATGTCCTTAACGTCCCAGACATCCCAGATGTCCCATATGTCCCATATGTCCCTAATGTCTCAGGCGCCCTAAATGCCCCATATGTCCTTAACGTCCCAGACGTCCCAGACGTCCTAGATGTGACATATGTCCTCAACGTCCCAGACGTCTCAGATGTCCCATATGTCTCTAACGTCCCAGACGTCCCATATGTCCATTATGTCCCATATGTCTTTAATGTCCCAGGCGTCCCAAATGTCCCATATGTCCCTAACGTCCCAGACGTCCTAGATGTCCCGTATATCCTTAACGTCCCAGACGTCCCAGATATCCCATATGTCCCTAACGTCCCATATGTTCCATACGTCCCTAACGTCCCAGACGTCCTAGATGTGCTATATGTCCCTAACGTCCCAGACGTCCCAGATCTCCCATATGTCCCTAACGTCCCAGACGTCCTAGATGTCCCTTATATCCTTAACGTCCCAGACGTCCCAGATGTCTCATATGTCCCTAACGTCCCAGACGTTCCAGATGTCCTATATGTCCCACCTGTCCCTAATGTCCCAGGCGTCCCAGATCTCCCATATGTCCCAAATGTCCCTGATGTCCCAAGCGTCCTAAATGTCCCATATGTCCTTAACGTCCCAGACGTCCCAGACGTCCTAGATGTCCCAAATGTCCTTAACGTCCCAGACGTTCCAGATGTCCCATATGTTTCATATGTTTCTAATGTCCCAGGCGTTCTGGATGTTCCATATGTCCCTAACGTCCCAGACGTCCCAGATGTCCTAGATGTCCCATATGTCCTTAACGTCCCAGACGTCCCAGATGTCCCATATGTCCCTAACGTCCCAGACGTCCCAGATGTCCCATATGTCCCTAATATCCCAGGCGTAGTAAATGTCCCATATGTCCTTAACGTCCCAGACGTCCCAGACGCCCTAGATGTCCCATATGTCCTTAAGGTCCCAGACGTCCTAGATGTCCCATATGTCATTAACGTCCCAGACGTCCCAGATGTCCCATATGTAACTAACGTCCCAGACGTCCCAGATGTCCTAGTTGTCCCATATGTCCTTAACGTCCCAGACGTGCCAGATGTCCCATATGTCCCTAATGTCCCAGGCGTCCTAAATGTCCCATATGTTCTTAACGTCCCAGACGTCCCAGACGCCCTAGATGTCCTAGTTGTCCCATATGTCCTTAACGTCCCAGACGTCCCAGATGTCCCATATGTCCTTAACGTCCCAGACGTCCCAGATGTCCCATATGTCCCTAACGTCCCAGACGTCCCAGATGTCCCATATGTCTTTAATGTCCGAGGCGTCCCAGATGTCCCATATGTCCCATATGTCCCTAATGTCCCAGGCGTCCTAAATGGCCCATATGTCCTTAACGTCCCAGACGTCCCAGACGTCCTAGATGTCCCATATGTCCTTAAAGTCCCAGACGTCCCAGGTGTCCCATATGTCCCATGTGTCCCTAATGATTTAGGCGTCCTAGATGTTCCATATGTCCCTAACGTCCCAGACGTCCCAGCTGTCCCGTATGTCCCTAACGTCCCAGACGTCCCAGACGTCCTAGATGTCCTATATGTCCCTAACGTCCCACACGTCCCAGATGTCCCATATGTTTCATATGTTTCTAATGTCCCAGGCGTCCTGGATGTTCCATATGTCCCTAACGTCCCAGACGTCCCAGATGTCCTAGATGTCCCATATGTCCTTAACGTCCCAGACGTCCCAGATGTCCCATATGTCCCTAACGTCCCAGACGTCCCAGATGTCCCATATGTCCCTAACATCCCAGGCGCAGTAAATGTCCCATATGTCTTTAACGTCCCAGACGTCCCAGACGCCCTAGATGTCCCATATGTCCTTAACGTCCCAGACGTCCTAGATGTCCCATATGCCCTTAACGTCCCAGACGTCCCAGATGTCCCATATGTAACTAACGTCCCAGACGTCCCAGATGTCCTAGTTGTCCCATATGTCCTTAACGTCCCAGACGTCCCAGATGTCCCATATGTCCTTAACGTCCCAGACGTCCCAGATGTCCCATATGTCCCTAATGTCCCAAGCGTCCTAAATGTCCCAAATGTTCTTAACGTCCCAGACGTCCCAGACTCCCTAGATGTCCCACTTGTCATTAGCGTCCCGGACGTCCCAGATGTCCCATATGTCCCTAACGTCCCAGACGTCCCAGATGTCCCATATGTCCCATATGTCCCTAATGTCCGAGGCGTCCCAGATGTCCCATATGTCCCATATGTCCCTAATGTCCCAGGCGTCCTAAATGTCCCATATGTCCTTAACGTCCCAGACGTCCCAGACGTCCTAGATGTCCCATATGTCCTTAAAGTCCCAGACATCCCCGATGTCCCATATGTCCCATGTGTCCCTAAGAATTCAGGCGTCCTAGATGTTCCATATGTCCCTAACGTCCAAGACGTCCTAAATGTCCCATATGTCCCTAACGTCCCAGACGTCCCAGCTGTCCCGTATGTCCCTAACGTCCCTGACGTCCCATATGTCCTTAACGTCCCAGACGGCCCAGATGTCCCATATGTCCCATGTGTCCTTAATGACCCAGGCGTCCTAGATGTTCCATATGTCAGTAACTTCCAAGACGTCCTAAATGTCCCATATGTCCCTAACGTCCCAGACGTTCCAGCTTTCCCGTATGTCTCTAACGTCCCTGACGTCCCAGACGTCCCAGTTCTCCCATATGTCCCTAACGTCCCAGACGTCCTAGATGTCCCTTATATCCTTAACGTCCCAGACGTCCCAGATGTCTCATATGTCCCTAACGTCCCAGACGTCCCAGATGTCCTATATGTCCCATCTGTCCCTAATGTCCCAGGCGTCCCAGATCTCCCATATGTCCCAAATGTCCCTAATGTCCCAGGCGTCCTAAATGTCCCATATGTCCTTAACGTCCCAGACGTCCCAGACGTCCTAGATGTCCCAAATGTCCTTAACGTCCCAGACGTCCCAGATGTCCCATATGTTTCTAATGTCCCAGGCGTTCTGGATGTTCCATATGTCCCTAACGTCCAAGACGTCATAAATGTCCCATATGTCCCTAACGTCCCAGACGTCCCAGCTGTCCCGTATGTCCCTAACATCCCAGACGTCCTAGACGTCCTAGATGTCCTATATGTCCCTAACGTCCCAGACGTCCCAGATGTCCCATATGTTTCATATGTTTCTAATGTCCCAGGCGTCCTGGATGTTCCATATGTCCCTAACGTCCCAGACGTCCCAGATGTCCTAGATGTCCCATATGTCCTTAACGTCCCAGACGTCCCAGATGTCCCATATGTCCCTAACGTCCCAGACGTCCCAGATGTCCCATATGTCCCTAATATCCCAGGCGCAGTAAATGTCCCATATGTCTTTAACGTCCCAGACGTCCCAGACGCCCTAGATGTCCCATATGTCCTTAACGTCCCAGACGTCCTAGATGTCCCATATGTCCTTAACGTCCCAGACGTCCCAGATGTCCCATATGTAACTAACGTCCCAGACGTCCCAGATGTCCTAGTTGTCCCATATGTCCTTAACGTCCCAGACGTCCCAGATGTCCCATATGTCCTTAACGTCCCAGACGTCCCAGATGTCCCATATGTCCCTAATGTCCCAGGCGTCCTAAATGTCCCATATGTTCTTAACGTCCCAGACGTCCCAGACGCCCTAGATGTCCCACTTGTCATTATCGTCCCGGACGTCGCAGATGTCCCATATGTCCCTAACGTCCCAGACGTCCCAGATGTCCCATATGTCCCATATGTCCCTAATGTCCGAGGCGTCCCAGATGTCCCATATGTCCCATATGTCCCTAATGTCCCAGGCGTCCTAAATGTCCCATATGTCCTTAACGTCCCAGACGTCCCAGACGTCCTAGATGTCCCATATGTCCTTAAAGTCCCAGACATCCCAGATGTCCCATATGTCCCATATGTCCCTAATGTCCGAGGCGTCCCAGATGTCCCATATGTCCCATATGTCCCTAATGTCCCAGGCGTCCTAAATGTCCCATATGTCCTTAACGTCCCAGACGTCCCAGACGTCCTAGATGTCCCATATGTCCTTAAAGTCCCAGACATCCCAGATGTCCCATATGTCCCATGTGTCCCTAATAATTCAGGCGTCCTAGATGTTCCATATGTCCCTAACGTTCAAGACGTCCTAAATGTCCCATATGTTTCATATGTTTCTAATGTCCCAGGCGTTCTGGATGTTCCATATGTCCCTAACGTCCCAGACGTCCCAGATGTCCTAGATGTCCCATATGTCCTTAACGTCCCAGACGTCCCAGATGTCCCATATGTCCCTAACGTCCCAGACGTCCCAGATGTCCCATATGTCCCTAATATCCCAGGCGTAGTAAATGTCCCATATGTCCTTAACGTCCCAGACGTCCCAGACGCCCTAGATGACCCATATGTCCTTAACGTCCCAGACGTCCTAGATGTCCCATATGTCATTAACGTCCCAGACGTCCCAGATGTCCCATATGTAACTAACGTCCCAGACGTCCCAGACGCCCTAGATGTCCCACATGTCATTAACGTCCCGGACGTCCCAGATGTCCCATATGTCCCTAACGTCCCAGACGTCCCAGATGTTCCATATGCCTTTAATGTCCGAGGCGTCCCAGATGTCCCATATGTCCCATATGTCCCTAATGTTCCAGGCGTCCTAAATGTCCCATATGTCCTTAACGTCCCAGACGTCCTAGATGTCCCATATGTCCTTAAAGTCCCAGACGTACCAGATGTCCCATATGTCCCATGTGTCCCTAATGATTTAGGCGTCCTAGATGTTCCATATGTCCCTAACGTCCAAGACGTCATAAATGTCCCATATGTCCCTAACGTCCCAGACGTCCCAGCTGTCCCGTATGTCCCTAACGTCCCAGACGTCCCAGACGTCCTAGATGTCCTATATGTCCCTAACGTCCCAGACGTCCCAGATGTCCCATATGTTTCATATGTTTCTAATGTCCCAGGCGTCCTGGATGTTCCATATGTCCCTAACGTCCCAGACGTCCCAGATGTCCTAGATGTCCCATATGTCCTTAACGTCCCAGACGTCCCAGATGTCCCATATGTCCCTAACGTCCCAGACGTCCCAGATGTCCCATATGTCCCTAATATCCCAGGCGCAGTAAATGTCCCATATGTCTTTAACGTCCCAGACGTCCCAGACGCCCTAGATGTCCCATATGTCCTTAACGTCCCAGACGTCCTAGATGTCCCATATGTCCTTAACGTCCCAGACGTCCCAGATGTCCCATATGTAACTAACGTCCCAGACGTCCCAGATGTCCTAGTTGTCCCATATGTCCTTAACATCCCAGACTTCCCAGATGTCCCATATGTCCTTAACGTCCCAGACGTCCCAGATGTCCCATATGTCCCTAATGTCCCAGGCGTCCTAAATGTCCCATATGTTCTTAACGTCCCAGACGTCCCAGACGCCCTAGATGTCCCACTTGTCATTAGCGTCCCGGACGTCCCAGATGTCCCATATGTCCCTAACGTCCCAGACGTCCCAGATGTCCCATATGTCCCATATGTCCCTAATGTCCGAGGCGTCCCAGATGTCCCAAATGTCCCATATGTCCCTAATGTCCCAGGCGTCCTAAATGTCCCATATGTCCTTAACGTCCCAGACGTCCCAGACGTCCTAGATGTCCCATATGTCCTTAAAGTCCCAGACATCCCAGATGTCCCATATGTCCCATGTGTCCCTAATAATTCAGGCGTCCTAGATGTTCCATATGTCCCTAACGTCCAAGACGTCCTAAATGTCCCATATGTCCCTAACGTCCCAGACGTCCCAGCTGTCCCGTATGTCCCTAACGTCCCTGACGTCCCATATGTCCTTAACGTCCCAGACGTCCCAGATGTCCCATATGTCCCATGTGTCCTTAATGACCCAGGCGTCCTAGATGTTCCATATGTCAGTAACGTCCAAGACGTCCTAAATGTCCCATATGTCCCTAACGTCCCAGACGTTCCAGCTTTCCCGTATGTCTCTAACGTCCCTGACGTCCCAGACGTCCTAGATGTCCTATATGTCCCTAACGTCCCAGACGTCCCAGATGTCCCATATGTCCCACATGTCCCTAATGTCCCAGGCGTCCCAGATGTCGCATAGGTCCCATATGTCCCTAATGTCCCAGGCGTCCTAAATGTCCCACATGTCCATAACGTCCCAGACGTCCCAGACGCCCTAGATGTCCCATATGCCCTTAACGTCCCAGACGTCCCAGACGTCCCAAATGTCCCATATGTTCCATATGTCCCTAATGTCCCAGGCGTCTCAGATGTCCCATATGTCCCATATGTCCCTAACGTCCTAGGCGTCCTAAATGTCCCATATGTCCTTAACGTCCCAGACGTCCCGGACGTCCTAAATGTCGCATATGTCTCTAACGTCCCAGACGTCTCAGCTGTCCCGTATGTCCCTAACGTCCCAGACGTCCGAGATCTCTTAGATGTCCCATATGTCTCTAACGTCACAAACGTCCTAGATGTCCCATATATTCCTAACGTCCCAGATGTCCCATATGTCCCTAAAGTCCCAGACGTCCCAGATGTCCCATAAGTCCTTAACGTCCCAGACGTCCTAGATGTCCCATATGTCCTTAACGTCCCAGACGTCCCAGATGAGCCATATGTCCCTAACGTCCCAGACGTCCCAGATGTCCCAAAGGTCTTATATATCCTTAATGTCCCAGGCGTACTAGATGTCCCATATGTCCCTAATGTGCCAGGCGTCCTAAATGTCCCATATGTCCTTAACGTCCCAGACGTCCCAGACGTCCTAGATGTCCCACATGTCCTTAAAGTCCCAGACATCCCAGATGTCCCATATGTCCCATATGTCCCTAATGACCGAGGCGTCCCAGATGTCCCATATGTCCCATATGTCCCTAATGTCCCAGGCGTCCTAAATGTCCCATATGTCCTTAACGTCCCAGACGTCCCAGACGTCCTAGATGTCCCATATGTCCTTAAAGTCCCAGACATCCCAGATGTCCCATATGTCCCATGTGTCCCTAATAATTCAGGCGTCCTAGATGTTCCATATGTCCCTAACGTCCAAGACGTCCTAAATGTCCCATATGTTTCATATGTTTCTAATGTCCCAGGCGTTCTGGATGTTCCATATGTCCCTAACGTCCCAGACGTCCCAGATGTCCTAGATGTCCCATATGTCCTTAACGTCCCAGACGTCCCAGATGTCCCATATGTCCCTAACGTCCCAGACGTCCCAGATGTCCCATATGTCCCTAATATCCCAGGCGTAGTAAATGTCCCATATGTCCTTAACGTCCCAGACGTCCCAGACGCCCTAGATGACCCATATGTCCTTAACGTCCCAGACGTCCTAGATGTCCCATATGTCATTAACGTCCCAGACGTCCCAGATGTCCCATATGTAACTAACGTCCCAGACGTCCCAGACGCCCTAGATGTCCCACATGTCATTAACGTCCCGGACGTCCCAGATGTCCCATATGTCCCTAACGTCCCAGACGTCCCAGATGTTCCATATGCCTTTAATGTCCGAGGCGTCCCAGATGTCCCATATGTCCCATATGTCCCTAATATCCCAGGCGTCCTAAATGTCCCATATGTCCTTAACGTCCCAGACGTCCCAGACGTCCTAGATGTCCCATATGTCCTTAAAGTCCCAGACGTACCAGATGTCCCATATGTCCCATGTGTCCCTAATGATTTAGGCGTCCTAGATGTTCCATATGTCCCTAACGTCCAAGACGTCATAAATGTCCCATATGTCCCTAACGTCCCAGACGTCCCAGCTGTCCCGTATGTCCCTAACGTCCCAGACGTCCCAGACGTCCTAGATCTCCTATATGTCCCTAACGTCCCAGACGTCCCAGATGTCCCATATGTTTCATATGTTTCTAATGTCCCAGGCGTCCTGGATGTTCCATATGTCCCTAACGTCCCAGACGTCCCAGATGTCCTAGATGTCCCATATGTCCTTAACGTCCCAGACGTCCCAGATGTCCCATATGTCCCTAACGTCCCAGACGTCCCAGATGTCCCATATGTCCCTAATATCCCAGGCGCAGTAAATGTCCCATATGTCTTTAACGTCCCAGACGTCCCAGACGCCCTAGATGTCCCATATGTCCTTAACGTCCCAGACGTCCTAGATGTCCCATATGTCCTTAACGTCCCAGACGTCCCAGATGTCCCATATGTAACTAACGTCCCAGACGTCCCAGATGTCCTAGTTGTCCCATATGTCCTTAACATCCCAGACTTCCCAGATGTCCCATATGTCATTAACGTCCCAGACGTCCCAGATGTCCCATATGTCCCTAATGTCCCAGGCGTCCTAAATGTCCCATATGTTCTTAACGTCCCAGACGTCCCAGACGCCCTAGATGTCCCACTTGTCATTAGCGTCCCGGACGTCCCAGATGTCCCATATGTCCCTAACGTCCCAGACGTCCCAGATGTCCCATATGTCCCATATGTCCCTAATGTCCGAGGCGTCCCAGATGTCCCATATGTCCCATATGTCCCTAATGTCCCAGGCGTCCTAAATGTCCCATATGTCCTTAACGTCCCAGACGTCCCAGACGTCCTAGATGTCCCATATGTCCTTAAAGTCCCAGACATCCCAGATGTCCCATATGTCCCATGTGTCCCTAATAATTCAGGCGTCCTAGATGTTCCATATGTCCCTAACGTCCAAGACGTCCTAAATGTCCCATATGTCCCTAACGTCCCAGACGTCCCAGCTGTCCCGTATGTCCCTAACGTCCCTGACGTCCCATATGTCCTTAACGTCCCAGACGTCCCAGATGTCCCATATGTCCCATGTGTCCTTAATGACCCAGGCGTCCTAGATGTTCCATATGTCAGTAACGTCCAAGACGTCCTAAATGTCCCATATGTCCCTAACGTCCCAGACGTTCCAGCTTTCCCGTATGTCTCTAACGTCCCTGACGTCCCAGACGTCCTAGATGTCCTATATGTCCCTAACGTCCCAGACGTCCCAGATGTCCCATATGTCCCACATGTCCCTAATGTCCCAGGCGTCCCAGATGTCGCATAGGTCCCATATGTCCCTAATGTCCCAGGCGTCCTAAATGTCCCACATGTCCATAACGTCCCAGACGTCCCAGACGCCCTAGATGTCCCATATGCCCTTAACGTCCCAGACGTCCCAGACGTCCCAAATGTCCCATATGTTCCATATGTCCCTAATGTCCCAGGCGTCTCAGATGTCCCATATGTCCCATATGTCCCTAACGTCCTAGGCGTCCTAAATGTCCCATATGTCCTTAACGTCCCAGACGTCCCGGACGTCCTAAATGTCGCATATGTCTCTAACGTCCCAGACGTCTCAGCTGTCCCGTATGTCCCTAACGTCCCAGACGTCCGAGATCTCTTAGATGTCCCATATGTCTCTAACGTCACAAACGTCCTAGATGTCCCATATATTCCTAACGTCCCAGATGTCCCATATGTCCCTAAAGTCCCAGACGTCCCAGATGTCCCATAAGTCCTTAACGTCCCAGACGTCCTAGATGTCCCATATGTCCTTAACGTCCCAGACGTCCCAGATGAGCCATATGTCCCTAACGTCCCAGACGTCCCAGATGTCCCAAAGGTCTTATATATCCTTAATGTCCCAGGCGTACTAGATGTCCCATATGTCCCTAATGTGCCAGGCGTCCTAAATGTCCCATATGTCTTTAACGTCCCGGACGTCCCAGACGTCCTAGATGTCCCATATGTCCTTAACGTCCCAGACGTCCCAGATGTCCCATATGTCCCTAACGTCCCAGACGTCCGATATGTCCCATATGTCCCTAATGTCCCAGGCGTCCTAGATATTCCATATGTCCCTAACGTCCCAGACGTCCCATATGTCCGTAACGTCCCAGCCGTCTCAGACGTCCTAGATGTCCTATATGTCCCTAACGTCCCAGACGTCTCAGACGTCCTAAATGTCCCATATGTCCCTAACGTCCCAGACGTCCCATATGTCCTTAACGTCCCAGACGTCCCAGATGTCCCATATGTCCCTAACGTCTCAGACGTCCCAGATGTCCCATATGTCCTTAACGTCCTAGACGTCCTAGATGTCCTATATGTCCTTAACGTCCCAGACGTCCCAGATGTCCCATATGTCCCATATGTCCCTAATGTCCCAGGCGCCCTAAATGCCCCATATGTCCTTAACGTCCCAGACGTCCAAGACGTCCTAGATGTGACATATGTGCTTAACGTCCCAGACGTCTCAGATGTCCCATATGTCTCTAACGTCCCAGACGTCCCATATGTCCATTATGTCCCATATGTCCTTAATGTCCCAGGCGTACCAAATGTCCCATATGTCCCTAACGTCCCAGACGTCCTAGATGTCCCGTATATCCTTAACGTCCCAGACGTCCCAGATATCCCATATGTCCTATATCTCAATAACGTCCCAGACGTCCCAGATGTCCCATATGTCCCTAACGTCCCATATGTTTCATATGTTCCTAACGTCCCAGACGTCCTAGATGTCCTATATGTCCCTAACGTCCCAGACGTCCCAGATCTCCCATATGTCCCTAACGTCCCAGACGTCCTAGATGTCCCTTATATCCTTAACGTCCCAGACGTCCCAGATGTCCCATATGTTCCTAACGTCCCAGACGTCCCAGATGTCCTATATGTCCCATCTGTCCCTAATGTCCCAGGCGTCCCAGATCTCCCATATGTCCCAAATGTCCCTAATGTCCCAGGCGTCCTAAATGTCCCATATGTCCTTAACGTCCCAGACGTCCCAGACGTCCTAGATGTCCCAAATGTCCTTAACGTCCCAGACGTCCTAGATGTCCCATATGTTTCATATGTTTCTAATGTCCCAGGCGTCCTGGATGTTCCATATGTCCCTAACGTCCCAGATGTCCCAGATGTCCTAGATGTCCCATATGTCCTTAACGTCCCAGACGTCCCAGATGTCCCATATGTCCCTAACGTCCCAGACGTCCCAGATGTCCCATATGTCCCTAATATCCCAGGCGTAGTAAATGTCCCATATGTCCTTAACGTCCCAGACGTCCCAGACGCCCTAGATGTCCCATATGTCCTTAACGTCCCAGACGTCCTAGATGTCCCATATGTCATTAACGTCCCAGACGTCCCAGATGTCCTATATGTAACTAACGTCCCAGACGTCCCAGATGTCCTAGTTGTCCCATATGTCCTTAACGTCCCAGACGTCCCAGATGTCCCATATGTCCTTAACGTCCCAGACGTCCCAGATGTCCCATATGTCCCTAATGTCCCAGGCGTCCTAAATGTCCCATATGTTCTTAACGTCCCAGACAACCCAGACGCCCTAGATGTCCCACATGTCATTAACGTCCCGGACGTCCCAGATGTCCCATATGTCCCATGTGTCCCTAATAATTCAGGCGTCCTAGATGTTCCATATGTCCCTAACGTCCAAGACGTCCTAAATGTCCCATATGTCCCTAACGTCCCAGACGTCCCAGCTGTCCCGTATGTCCCTAACGTCCCTGACGTCCCATATGTCCTTAACGTCCCAGACGTCCCAGATGTCCCATATGTCCCATGTGTCCTTAATGACCCAGGCGTCCTAGATGTTCCATATGTCAGTAACGTCCAAAACGTCCTAAATGTCCCATATGTCCCTAACGTCCCAGACGTTCCAGCTTTCCCGTATGTCTCTAACGTCCCTGACGTCCCAGACGTCCTAGATGTCCTATATGTCCCTAACGTCCCAGACGTCCCAGATGTCCCATATGTCCCACATGTCCCTAATGTCCCAGGCGTCCCAGATGTCGCATAGGTCCCATATGTCCCTAATGTCCCAGGCGTCCTAAATGTCCCACATGTCCATAACGTCCCAGACGTCCCAGACGCCCTAGATGTCCCATATGCCCTTAACGTCCCAGACGTCCCAGACGTATCAAATGTCCCATATGTTCCATATGTCCCTAATGTCCCAGGCGTCTCAGATGTTCCATATGTCCCATATGTCCCTAACGTCCTAGGCGTCCTAAATGTCCCATATGTCCTTAACGTCCCAGACGTCCCGGACGTCCTAAATGTCGCATATGTCTCTAACGTCCCAGACGTCTCAGCTGTCCCGTATGTCCCTAACGTCCCAGACGTCCGAGATCTCTTAGATGTCCCATATGTCTCTAACGTCACAAACGTCCTAGATGTCCCATATATTCCTAACGTCCCAGATGTCCCATATGTCCCTAAAGTCCCAGACGTCCCAGATGTCCCATAAGTCCTTAACGTCCCAGACGTCCTAGATGTCCCATATGTCCTTAACGTCCCAGACGTCCCAGATGAGCCATATGTCCCTAACGTCCCAGACGTCCCAGATGTCCCAAAGGTCTCATATATCCTTAATGTCCCAGGCGTACTAGATGTCCCATATGTCCCTAATGTGCCAGGCGTCCTAAATGTCCCATATGTCTTTAACGTCCCGGACGTCCCAGACGTCCTAGATGTCCCATATGTCCTTAACGTCCCAGACGTCCCAGATGTCCCATATGTCCCTAACGTCCCAGACGTCCGATATGTCCCATATGTCCCTAATGTCCCAGGCGTCCTAGATATTCCATATGTCCCTAACGTCCCAGACGTCCCATATGTCCGTAACGTCCCAGCCGTCTCAGACGTCCTAGATGTCCTATATGTCCCTAACGTCCCAGACGTCTCAGACGTCCTAAATGTCCCATATGTCCCTAACGTCCCAGACGTCCCATATGTCCTTAACGTCCCAGACGTCCCAGACGTCTTAAATGTCCCATATGTCCCTAATGTCCCAGACGTCCTAGATGTCCCATATGTCCCTAACGTCCCAGACGTCTCAGACGTCCTAGATGTGCTATATGTCCCTAACGTTCCAGACGTCCCAGATGTCCCATATGTCCCTAACGTCTCAGACGTCCCAGATGTCCCATATGTCCTTAACGTCCTAGATGTCCCAGATGTCCCATATGTCTCATTTGTCCCTAATGTTCTAGGCGTCCCAGATGTCCCATATGTCCCTTATGTCCCAGACGTTTTAAATGTCCCATATGTACTTAAAGTTTCAGACGTCCCAGACGTCCTAGATGTCCTATATGTCCTTAACGTCCCAGACGTCCCAGATGTCCCATATGTCCCATATGTCCCTAATGTCCCAGGCGCCCTAAATGCCCCATATGTCCTTAACGTCCCAGACGTCCAAGACGTCCTAGATGTGACATATGTGCTTAACGTCCCAGACGTCTCAGATGTCCCATATGTCTCTAACGTCCCAGACGTCCCATATGTCCATTATGTCCCATATGTCCTTAATGTCCCAGGCGTACCAAATGTCCCATATGTCCCTAACGTCCCAGACGTCCTAGATGTCCCGTATACCCTTAACGTCCCAGACGTCCCAGATATCCCATATGTCCTATATCTCAATAACGTCCCAGACGTCCCAGATGTCCCATATGTCCCTAACGTCCCATATGTTTCATATGTTCCTAACGTCCCAGACGTCCTAGATGTCCTATATGTCCCTAACGTCCCAGACGTCCCAGATTTCCCATATGTCCCTAACGTCCCAGACGTCCTAGATGTCCCTTATATCCTTAACGTCCCAGACGTCCCAGATGTCCCATATGTCTTTAACGTCCCAGACGTCCCAGATGTCCTATATGTCCCATCTGTCCCTAATGTCCCAGGCGTCCCAGATCTCCCATATGTCCCAAATGTCCCTAATGTCCCAGGCGTCCTAAATGTCCCATATGTCCTTAACGTCCCAGACGTCCCAGACGTCCTAGATGTCCCAAATGTCCTTAACGTCCCAGACGTCCTAGATGTCCCATATGTTTCATATGTTTCTAATGTCCCAGGCGTCCTGGATGTTCCATATGTCCCTAACGTCCCAGATGTCCCAGATGTCCTAGATGTCCCATATGTCCTTAACGTCCCAGACGTCCCAGATGTCCCATATGTCCCTAACGTCCCAGACGTCCCAGATGTCCCATATGTCCCTAATATCCCAGGCGTAGTAAATGTCCCATATGTCCTTAACGTCCCAGACGTCCCAGACGCCCTAGATGTCCCATATGTCCTTAACGTCCCAGACGTCCTAGATGTCCCATATGTCATTAACGTCCCAGACGTCCCAGATGTCCTATATGTAACTAACGTCCCAGACGTCCCAGATGTCCTATATGTAACTAACGTCCCAGACGTCCTAGATGTCCCATATGTCCTTAAAGTCCCAGACATCCCAGATGTCCCATATGTCCCATGTGTCCCTAATAATTCAGGCGTCCTAGATGTTCCATATGTCCCTAACGTCCAAGACGTCCTAAATGTCCCATATGTCCCTAACGTCCCAGACGTCCCAGCTGTCCCGTATGTCCCTAACGTCCCTGACGTCCCATATGTCCTTAACGTCCCAGACGTCCCAGATGTCCCATATGTCCCATGTGTCCTTAATGACCCAGGCGTCCTAGATGTTCCATATGTCAGTAACGTCCAAGACGTCCTAAATGTCCCATATGTCCCTAACGTCCCAGACGTTCCAGCTTTCCCGTATGTCTCTAACGTCCCTGACGTCCCAGACGTCCTAGATGTCCTATATGTCCCTAACGTCCCAGACGTCCCAGATGTCCCATATGTCCCACATGTCCCTAATGTCCCAGGCGTCCCAGATGTCGCATAGGTCCCATATGTCCCTAATGTCCCAGGCGTCCTAAATGTCCCACATGTCCATAACGTCCCAGACGTGCCAGACGCCCTAGATGTCCCATATGCCCTTAACGTCCCAGACGTCCCAGACGTCCCAAATGTCCCATATGTTCCATATGTCCCTAATGTCCCAGGCGTCTCAGATGTCCCATATGTCCCATATGTCCCTAACGTCCTAGGCGTCCTAAATGTCCCATATGTCCTTAACGGCCCAGACGTCCCGGACGTCCTAAATGTCGCATATGTCTCTAACGTCCCAGACGTCTCAGCTGTCCCGTATGTCCCTAACGTCCCAGACGTCCGAGATCTCTTAAATGTCCCATATGTCTCTAACGTCACAAACGTCCTAGATGTCCCATATATTCCTAACGTCCCAGATGTCCCATATGTCCCTAAAGTCCCAGACGTCCCAGATGTCCCATAAGTCCTTAACGTCCCAGACGTCCTAAGTAGAGGGAAGTGGATGGTTCTGGAACCTCCCCCCACCACTTGGCCTTGAGTTCAAGGCAAGGCCACGTTCAAGCCCAAGGTCACATGCAAGGCGAGGCCACGTGCAAGCCCAAGGTCATGTTCGAAGCGAGGCCACGTTCGGAGCGAGGCCACGTTCAAGGTCAAACCCGCGTTCGAGGTTGAGGCTACTTTAAAAAAATTCAAGGTCAAGATCGCGTTTACGGCCAAGGGCATAGAAAGAGCTAAGTAGTGCTTAGAACAGACTGCGCTTAACATATTTATTTAAAAAATTAGGCATGAAGTAAACGCCTAGGATACTTCATGTCTAAATTATGACTCGACTAGGATTCGAACCTAGGTCTCCCTGTATATCTGCAATCTGCAGCCGAGGGTATCTTTACCTCTAGACCATCGAGTCGGATAGAATATTTGGTTACTCATCCAGAGTACCTTCGTAGAGTGAAAGAAAGTTATATTTAAGATGCACATACAAAGAGTAATTACAGTAGTGGCTAGACTAAATGATTATAATACCAACAGATTAAGAAATACGTTACAGACATACACATTAGAGCGAATAAAATAGTGCTTAAAACAATAGTAGATATACAGCAGGAATTATCCGCGGGCGAGAGCAGCTTCTTCAAGACATCAGGTTTATTTTTTAGCAAAATCGTTTGCCAATTCGTATCTACCGCATATGAAGGGAAATGGTATTTTATCTTGAACGTTAAAACGTTATGTTCAGTAAAGTTGTTCACTTGTATTTTAAAAACGGAAATAGTTGTCAAGGAACTGGTATCCATTTTACGCCACGTCACGTTGTGCACTCCATCATTGTAGGCGAAAGAAGCTGAACTGCACCGCGGCGGTTGAAGGACGTAGAGAATCCCATCATGAACTGCAGCGAGAGCAACCAAAAATTGTATTGGTAGCATGTTCAACAAGTCGATGGCAACTAGTGAATGGTTTGGCGCCGCACTTTGCATCACTTATGACAACAGCAACCTTTTGTTTTGTCGGCTACACCCGTTCCATTGTTGCCAGCCACATCTACTCCTCGGGATAAATGCAACGCATCGAAAAGTTGATAAGTCAAGTCTTCGATGGTTTGTATTTGCTGGTAGACCTTGGCAATTTTGCAGTTGGGTGACCAACGGAGGTGTTCAGATAGGGGTTTGTCATTGCGCTCCCAGCCAGAAATTTGAACTCCGCAGTGGAAACACTGTACGCAATTAATCGTGTCGCTGATGCAAAAGAAACCGGCACCTGCTAGCGATTCTGGAGTTTGACCTCGACTCCAATCGCCGAATGTTCGTAGCCGTTTGGAGTAGCTCCCAAATTCTGGATGTCGAGGTTCTGAGCTCATGATGGCAACTAACTACGCACACGTTTGTGAAAGTTTTATATTCTACAATTCAAGGTCACAATCTCGAAACTTTAAAATAAAACCACAGAAATATTTCTAAATATATTTATTTATTTCCAAGTATAAGTTATATATGTAACTTCCCCATCCTCCAGTAGGCCTAGGTACCGGTCCACTGGCTTGAAGATGTTGGTCTGCCACCACACAGCTGACGATCCGTCGAAGACTGCAGGCCACGTCCGTAAGGTGGTCGTCTCCGCTAGGGTCTCTCCTTGTAGGTTCAAGGGGTACTCCATTGTGACCACTGCCTGGAGAGACCGTTGAGAGGATGCTGGAGGGCAACTAGCCAAAAACCGGCGAAAATGACGGTAAAATTGTTCTGCATTCTTAAAGTTAGTTGCCATAGCTGCTTGATGATTATGGTAGGTGCTGGAGGATTATGATGACTGTTACAGAAAACAGGCAACTTAATATAGGAGCGTAGTCAAGGATGGGAACGTAGAAGGTCAAGGGTCTTACCTTGAGATTCACATATAAAGCGTAACGTTTTTCCACCACGGCTACCAGTCATCATGCCTGATATTGTTGTTGATGCGCTCTTTGAAGATGCTCCTACATTTTACAAGGAGTTTGAATACTTCATCACCTCCGAACCGAGACCTCCATCAGCTCGTCAACTCCAGGCTGCCGTAACAATAGACTATTCCATGAGTCTTGGAAGCGAGCGCCTATGGCAGTCGACCCTCCTGAGGACGCTACCCACCACATACGAGGGTGACCCATTCCTGTGGTGGCGGCGGCATGTAGAGGTCCCCATCCAGCGCTTTCTCGCTCGGCTAGCAGATGGGGATGTAGTATATATTACTTATTGTTGGTTTAATTAAATATATGTATATAAAGGTGTCTGTGTTTTTATTGCACTCCTAGCGACGTCTATGATTATTGATATTTTATAAGTAGAAGCCCACGATTTCAGTATTCATATCCAGTTCGACGCTTGAGCAATGCCTATCGATAAATTTGGCAAACATATGCATGCGAATTCCACGTCACACCCGCAGGTGTTTGTGGTTGAAGAGCTAAGCGAGCCTTTATATTATGAACGAGATTTACAACTAGTATCCATTGCCGTCAATTATGATAGATGGTACATCCTACCGCATGGTGACATCGAATATACTATTCCCTTCCGTGAAGCTGAAATAACAAACGTCTTACTTTATCCCGAAAATACCGAAATTTATATCAACAAGTTGGGGTCATATAACTTTCGCGAAATGATTGGGATGACATTAAAAAGGGGTGATATGCTAAAATTTTGGGCAGTCAAGCCAAATATGTTATATGTGGAATTTCAACTCAAGGTTCCCATAATTGTTGATTCCAAAAAGGTAGTGCAGTAAACATGACTTCAAGGTTGCGTTTACGCTCACCTCCTACCACATATAACCTTGGAAATGTGAAAATAAAAGCGCGTAGAAGAGTCTGCAAGGGTAGTAGCATCCGATAGTCGTGCAGAAATGGAAGCCTTGTTGAAAGCTATCGAGGTAGTTCAGAGTAATAAAGCACGAAAGCCGCAACCACTGTTCTGTCCAGAACTTCTGAATAGTAGGACGTACAAATTAAATAAATCAAGTTCTAAGTACGTGAGTGTAGGGTTTGATTGGAGTTCGCAATTTAACCCAAGTATTATAATACGGGGTGCCAAAAATGACTGGGTGCAGTTAAATGAATGGGAGTGGACAGCCCTGATTGCAAATCAGGGAGTGATTTCCAACTACTTCTATTCTCTCGACGGTGAGTGGCCAGCTCTGGAAATAGGGAAGAAGAGCATTGTATTTGAAGCGATCCAGACAAGGAAAATAATCAAATTGGAGGAAGTGGGCTTGTCAGAGGTGCGTTTAGCGAGCGAAACTGTAGAAGAATTGTGGCGCTTGCAGAAACTCGTGGAAGCGCGATTCGCACAATTAAAAGCGTTACACTTTGAGAGTTTCTATAAAGAAATAGTGAAGGGTGTAGCAAACCTTTGTGGAGACTGTTTAGTAAATGTATGGTCTGTAGTGGATCAGCTGGAGGAGAACTCTGAAAAGACTGCGTGTATGGTGGAAGTGCTAACGTTCGCAAGTTCTATGGTAAAGTGCGACATCGAAGTGGAAGCCCTGAGTCGTCAGTTGGCAGTGTAGTCATGTGGATGAATTATAGAGAGGCTGCTCGACCGGCTGCAAGAGACGTACCTAGTGCGGTTGAACGATTAGTGAGTTCGTTAAAGGATTTAGCTTTCGAAGCGTCGCACGAAGTCGTATATGGGTTAGGACGTTCCGGATTCAGTGACGAAGAGTTGTATAAAAAAGAAAAACAGTACAAAAACGGTGCAGCTGTCGGTCAACTATTTTTAGACGGAGCCATAAATGAAGGCCTCCTTGTAGATTTAATGGATAGTCTTGGCCTAAAATGGCATATGTGTGAAGTAAAAGCCTTTATAGAGAGGAAGGAAAATGAAGAAGAGCGTGCAGTTTGACGACTCGAAGAATAAGATGTACAATTTGCATACGTGGACGTATGCGTTTCGAGAAGCTCGGAGAGGACGGTGGGAACGAGAAGCTGTGGATAGGTTGCGGTTCCATCGGAGGATACTTACTATGGATGAAGTACTGCGAGACGTCTTGTGCGCCGAACATAGGCGAACAATTTATGTAGAGCGCTTTTCCACTAGTACGTAGATGTTTAATCCGTGTAGTTAAACGGTATATATTGTAAACAAATAAAAACAATAAAAATTAAAAAGATTGTTTTATTCCATTATGTAGTGATTATAAATATGATACACGTTAGATAAAGCGCAATAACAAATCGGTTTGGAATGATATAAACAAGCGGGTTGTGATGGGGTGAGGGCCGGTCTTTCTTCCACTTCGATGATTGGGATGGTAGTAAAGCGGCGTAGAAAAGTTGCCTTTTCTCGACCTTTCACATATATTTCGGTGACACCTTGCAGAAGACGTCGTAAGATTGCAGGAAACATGTATGCTGGAGTAAATCCCTCATTCCAGTCGATGCAATGGTGATTAGTCATTACCCAGTGGGCTTGTTGTTGTAAATGAGGTGTTAAGGAATGGAGGGCGAAAGGGGGTTTAAAAATGTGGTGAGATACTGAGGTACCGTCGTAGGAGGCCAATTCTTTTGGGGTAAAGTGCTTATCGGACGTCTTAAAACCTTGAATATCGATAATGATCTTCATCGTATTAGGTATAGAGAGCATGGTCTAGTTACGCTAAAAGTCGAGGTGCAACTGAAGTATTTTTGCGAAATTACAGTTGTTTAACTGCTTTTGACAATGCGTTGTAAGTAAAAACCCGATCGTGAAGAACGAGACAATACGCAGTTGTGTTGGCTGGCACGTTAGCGGAAGTTTCAAATTCAACACGAAAAACGACAGCGTTTGCATGAAGGTAGTCTTTTTGATGGGAACAATCGATTACAACAATGGGCGCCTTGTCTGCAAAGTCATGGCGGGAGAAGAAGGGCTCATCGATTTTGCTATAATAAGATGATTGAAACTTGGAATACATGTCGTATAATGTTGCGTAATGATTGAGTGCATAATTGTTATGTAAATTGTCGTATGGGAATCGTTCGGTGTTTAGATAAACTCGGAAATTAGTAAGACCAATTTTATCGAAATTAGCATTGTCCTTAGCGATTAGCCCCGAACGACCTGATTGAAACCCTACGATGACATATCTGGGGGTTTGTAATTTTGTGCTTGTAGCGATAGCGTGAGAATGTTGAGTCACAGCATGAACACCGGGTATGATATGAAGCTGCCAGCTGCGAAATGCGACTTGAGTGTCAATATTTTTATCGATGTATTTGGTCAGGGCTAATTCTTGAGCAAGACCTGGAGTGATATGAGGAACCTTCCAATATAGTTTGTCAATCGTAACTTTAGCCGTCTCCCCTACGGTAGCACTGAATACGGCGTCGGCATCGGTATTGCTGCGAATTAATACGAGTTCTTGTCGGATGTTAAGTATAACTTTACCATAATCTTCGGCGAATCCTAACAGCATTCTCAACGGTATGCAGGCACTAAAGTTACCTTCCTGATCGGTAATGGCAGGGTCGCCGCCGGCAAACCAACCTGCATTTTGAAGCTTTTTAACGTCAGCGGAACTGTAGGACACATATCCCTTAAGAGTAGACGTAATACCAGGTTTGGTGACAGAGTCGACAACGACGCCATTGATTTCGTATCGGATTTCGCTAAATAAGTGAGCCAAACCATTGTTAAGGAATTTAGCCGTTGTAACTTCACCGTTTTCCTTCCGCAACTTTCCCTCTAGGTACAGATAGCTCAGGCCGGGAAGAGTTGACATATCTTCGGGAATTGGAATTCGAATTTCATCGTTATAGTCAAAACGGTTTGTATACGGTTGATGTGTGTGCAATTGATTGCTAATGATAGAAGTGTCGACGAGGACTCGCTCTCCAATATTTAAAATACTCATTACACTATTGTAAAGCCTAAGGACCGCAAGAAGTCTCTGTTTGCTTTAGTTAGCTGCGTGGTGGACGAAGCCGTACTGATCTTACGAGGGTGTGGGCGACGATTCTTATAGGAAGTAAAGCAGGGGTGGTACGGAGTGGTGAATCGAAAACCCATTACAGTTTCTTTAAATGTAATGTTACCGTAACGGTCTCCTTACTAAAACTGACAGGATTATCCGATTGGTCTAGTATTTTAATAGTTAAGTTAGTGATCTGTTTCGTGCTGATCGGTAGATAGATGACTGGGTTAGGGGTTTCCACTATTTTGTACCCGGGTGGTACTATGGGGAAGAATTGGTGAATGATATGGCCGGGCTTACCATTTTTATATGAACCAACGGAGATGTTGCAATGAATAAGAATCGAGTTGATGTTCAAAATTTTCGTAACATGTTCAGCTGTGTGCCACCTATCTGCAGCATAAATTTTTTTCTCAAAGCCTAACATGTCCCGGATAGTATTGTCGCTTTGAAAGTCGATTGGAACGGTGGACTTTATTTCGGTTTTTAAGGTGCTGTTGTTTCCACGTAGCAGTACCTGTTTAACACCCGCATCAGAATCGAGTTGGTTATGTAAAAATTCAGCAATGTCGGTAATTTCATATGCTCCCTCCGGTATAATAATAGGAGGTTCTCCAACAAGATGAAATTCATTGTTGGGAGGTCTAACGTTTGGAATAGTATAGTAGGTTTCGAAACTTAACAATCCCAAGACGTATTCGCTACCATCGTCTAAGAAAATGGGAGGGTCAAAATTTGCAGTAAGAACAGATGAATCTCCCGTAAGAGTGAATATACTGGACATGATGAAGCGCGGCACTTAAACTGACGACAAAAGCGGTTTCGCAAAGTTATATAAGAATTTGAGACACAAATGTCCGCATGTGTATGATGCGAGTTTTTGATATCTATTAGAGTTGTACATAATTGTGTTGTTGCTACCATCGCTGCGAAAGTAGTTTACTAATTCGGGAGGAGGTTGTAAGCGACCTATGCTATCGAAATACAGAACAAATCGATCAGCTTTAACGTAGGCTGTCCAATGTGTGCCAGGTCCAACATCATCGTCTAAGTTAGTAACACCACATTCTCGTTGACGAATTTTGTCGGGTAGAGCATCTCGCATAAATATCCCCCTAAAATGGGGAATTTCGAAGCGTTTAACGTACTGTGCAATATCGATGTTCGTCAACGCTCGGCGTGGTAGCTTCAACGGTAGTTTTTTGACTGATACGGTCGTAGATATAGCCCTTTTCCTCGAGCAATGGATTCCATAGCTTTGTTATGTCGCTCTTTTTCCTGGAGATCCTTTTTAGAAGCCTTTGAGTCGCCAACCGCTTTAGCGACTGCTGCAGCACCGCCTCCGAGAGACCCCAATGCTCCTAATGCAGCAAGTATGGGTACAAGCGGCAATATACCTCCTCTCTTGGGAACAGGTACTACTCTAGAACGAATTCGGCGTTTCCTTCGCGATTTAAAAACGACCGCGCCTCCAATACGTTTACGCCTACTACACCTTGTACGCTTCCGTTTTCTAGATACCCCCGTACCAAATTTTTGCGCAATACCGACAATAGGTAGTGCACGCTTTCGTTTCCGGGAGACTCTTACACCAACAGTGGGTTGTGTACGCTTCCGTTTTCTAGATACTCCCGTACCAAATTTTTGTGCGGCAATAGGTAATATACGCCTTCGTTTTCGGGGGACCGTCACACCAGCAGTGGGTAGTGTACGCTTCCGTTTTCTAGATATCCCCGTACCAAATTTTTGCGCTGCAATAGGTAGTGTACGTCTTCGTTTCCGGGGTGTTTCCATAACAGCAATGGGTTCTGTACGCTTTCGTTTCCGGGAGACTCCCATGCCGAGTTTGGTTTTCCCTTTCATAATCCCTGTAACAGCAAGAGCTGCCGCTCTTTCTCCAAGAGTAGAGTCTTTTGCTTTAACGCGTTCCCAAGCTTTCTGTGCAAGAACTTTATCCGCCGCGTGACGTGTCGAAAGATTGCTAGATTGTGAGTATGCGATGTCGTGTTGCTTGCAAGCCTCGTCCAGAGGGTTTCTTCCTCGATCACCTCGAGAAAGCCGTTTGTTTAAACGAGTGCCAGGTCCGCAAAACTTGTAACCTGGTATATGTAATTCGAAGGGTAACTTGTCAATAAGGGTGTTCAACAAACCGCGACCTTTCCGTCTTACGATTCGACGACGACTACGAGTTTTACGTCTAGTATAACTCATCTTAAAGAAACGCTCGTCGAAGAGCGACTGACGATGTGAAGCTCAAAGGGGGTAGATATATACTTAGCACAGCGCGGTTAGAAGCTAGTTCGTCCCCGTCCGAAAACGATGAAGAACGTCAAACTTGTGAAACAAAAATGTTCGCTGCCGGTAGTAAATCATACAGTAAATTCCATGTCACAGAGGTTCAGACGACACGGCACTTTACTGGGTATAGGATGTAAAAGGGGTTTGATCATTGGTCCTTCCGGCTCTGGGAAAACCAATGCGATGATCAGTCTTTTGCTGCACCGCAATGGGGTGCGGTTTCTCAACTTGTATTTGTATTCGAAAACCCTTGAGCAACCTAAATACAAATTTCTGAAGATACTTCTGAAGTCACTAAAAGAAATCGGATTCTACGAATTCAGCGAGGGGTGTGAGGTTATCAAACCACACGAGGCGAAAGAAAATTCTGTTATTGTGTTTGATGATGTGGCATGCGACACTCAAAGCATAATTAGAGATTATTTTAGTTTCGGACGTCATCGAAATATAGATTGTTTTTACCTCTGTCAGACTTACTCATCAATCCCGAAACAACTGGTACGAGATAATGCGAATATCATAATCGTATTCCGGCAAGACCACACCAATCTTAAACACATTTACGATGATCACGTAAACACAGACATGTCATTCGAAAAGTTTAAAAACTTATGTTCCCACTGTTGGATCAAAGATCACGGATTTTTAGTTATCGACAAAGAAAGCGAAATCAACGCCGGTCGTTATAGAAAAGGGTTCGACAGTTATTTCACTATATAGGCATGGACCACTGCTGTACAAATTATTAGTCTACGAACAACGACAGTAATAGCAACATGGACAAACGGTTAGTAAGCGATCTTATTAAAGCTAGAAAGGCTGTCAGGCGGAAATATGAAACTTTAAAAGCGGATATCGCCGAATCGCAGACGGCTCTTGCGGAGCAATTTAAACCAATTTCCCAACCACTCACGGAATTGCTAACATCCATTAAGCAAGAAGGAGGTCAAACAATACAGCAAGAAGTAGGACCTATGCTGAGAACCATCAAACGACGAGTGTCCACACCATCTATCCTACCCCGTCCGAGAAATGGCAAAACCCCCGTACGAGCGTCAACCCCCGACATTGCCATTCCCGGACCATCGACTTCAGCGTTGGTAACATCCACACCTAGATTTCTTGACAGAGAAGTATTGTATGAGAGTTTACCGGATGAGGAGCAACAGGTGGAGGCTCAAGAAGAAGCGGCAATTGAAACTTCGGTAGCAGAGGCTAGGGAAACCGTGCGACAAATGATGGAACCGGAAGTTCTAGGGGAATACCTGGAACAGTTCTCAGGGTTAGCTAGAAAATATATCGAGGGAATGATACGAGATACAGAGAGCAAGTACGATCTCCATTATGGAGTTCGATGGGACATAGACACTGATAAATTTGCAATTGGAAATAAACAGCTTACTTTTGAGGGTCAGGACATGGTTATTACAGATCACGGAAATAGAATAGTATACAAAGGCACCCCCGGCTTTTACGAATTAATGTTCTTAAAGAAACCGATAATTTATACAACCAAAGACCATGAAAATTACTATGACATAGTGAACCGGTCCGCCGCAAATCGTAAGAACTACGATCCAACCCAAGGGATAAGCGGTAACGCCGGCTCAAAATATATGAAAATAGTACGCCCCCTGGCTACCTCCTCCGGCATTAGACAACCTACCAGAGCCGCATCGAGAGTGCAGCGTACTGGAAGGGGGTTATTAACAGTAACCAATAAAAAAGTGGAATTTGTTCCTTGGAAAGATCCAAATTCATTAGTGGATCGTCTGCGCATATTACTAGCCTCTCAGGTAGCGGGGCACACCGGCCATTCCAACGAAATCGTAAGCATCACCCAAGCTCTACGAGAAGCAAAAATAATTCACTAAGACGAGTACAAAAGCAGAGGACCTATTGAATTACGATCAGAAGGTGTTAGACGATAGAGTAATGCCCATAGACAAATTTGGACGCCACTACCATAGCGCGCGCTACGGTTCTCATCGCAAACATATCTTTATGAAAGTTCAAAATGTAAACCGACTCCATATAGAGGTACCACTGCTGCTAGTGGGGCGTGGTTATGATGAAAGCGGATATTCCAAAATTTTCGGTAATAATGAGTACATTTTTCCTTTAACGATCGGTGAGATCATAAGTGTTCAAGTCAACGGACCTTTGGTAGTATCACACATCAACGGCATCAAACACGACACGCTTGTCGGTAAGACATTGCGGCGAGGAGATAAACTGAAATTCGAATCCATAAACACTAAGTTATACGTGCAACTGCTGCTTAAATGTCCCATAGCAGTCGATACAGCAACATTCGGCAATGAGTCCTAAGGAGGATCTAGTTGCAGAACTTCACAAACCAGCGCGAAGAAATTTCAAGAGACGACGGGTGATTCTCAAAGGATTGCATGATTTACTACAAGCGGATTTGGTGGAGATGCAACCATATGCACGAAGCAATAAAGGTTATCGATACATTTTAGCTGTTATTAATGCGTTTTCTAAATACTTGTGGGCTCTCCCGGTAAAACGGAAAACGGGAAAAGATGTAGCAGCAGCTATGCGAAAAGTTCTTGCTAATATGAAGGTATCTCCAAAAAACGTACAAACCGATTTGGGAAAAGAATTTTATAACAGCGATTTTCAAGCATTGATGCGACGTTACAAGATAAATCATTACAGCACGTATTCAACTATGAAAAGCAGCATCATAGAAAGATGTAACCGCACCCTTAAGAACATGATGTGGAAGCAGTTTAGTTTGCAAGGGTCCTACAAATGGTTGGACATTCTGCCCCAACTTTTAAGCAAATATAACACAAGCAGGCATAGCACAACAGGTATGAGGCCGGCTGAAGTTAATCTTAAAAATGCCAAACGTCTGTTACACACCGTGTACAGCCACACAAAAACTGTAGATCCGACACCTCAAAAGTTTCATAAAGGAGATTCTGTACGCATTAGTAAATATCGCTCGATATTTAGCAAAGGCTACACACCCAGCTGGAGCAACGAAATATTCAAAATAGCCACAGTGCGACTTACAAATCCTACCACCTACAGACTCACCGATCAGGAAGGGCAAGAAATCAAAGGTGGATTTTACGAGCACGAATTACAGAAAACCAAACACTCTGACGTATACCTGGTAGAAAAGGTGTTGAAGATTAAGGGTAATCAGCTTTACGTAAAGTGGTTGGGATTCGATAATCGTCACAATTCCTGGATATCCAAAAACAATGTTGTATAACTTATTATGATTCTATAGAACTCTTTCAATAAAACACTTTTTTTGTTTTACTACCATTTATTTTCTTTAAATAAAAACTTTTTATGTTTTACAGTAATTTATTATTGTAAATGCTGAACATGAGTGACTACAGTGTTAAATAACAAATATACTTGGTAATGCGGACCCAAACAATCAGATTTTTTGTAAAATTTAACTTACTACCTCTATCATACAAGCTAGTGTTCTTAACCTATACTATAATTGCTATATACAATAACTAAACCTACAAAGTACAAGAAAGCCGTGTAGGACCTCTGCTGTTAAGTAATAACGAATACTGTTCCGCGAACATATTGCTACACCATCGTTTCGGCAATGCGCAGCAAGTTGTCTAGACGACTGTAATCATCTATGTCACGGTGACCCCACGCTAAGGTTTTGGTAGTATTAGGAATAAGGAAGCGTTTATCATCTCGCGAAGAAAGCGCAACCTTATTCATTAATTCGGTGTACATAGTGTGTAAACGGGAACGAAACACATACATCTGACAAAATACAACTTCCCTCTTGTTTTCGACTACAGATTTATAAATTTCGGTGGTGAGGTGATTCCGAACAGCATTCTTTCTAACTCCCTTCGCCTTTTTGTCTTCTTTACCAACAGCGTTTACACAGTATGTTTTTGCACCGACCCCGTAATAGCTACACACAGCCACCCCAGCGTACTCATCCTTAAATTTGCCAACAACGGACTTGGTTATCGAAATTCCATGCAGGCCATTCTTGTAATTTGATGTATCAAAGAGATCAAGGTGCTCTTGCATGTCGGCGTAAAAATTTTCAGTAAAAATTTCCAGGATGAATGAGTCCGTGTCCGAATACAGTAGAGACACATTACGGCCGTATTTATGCTTCAAAAATTTGTAATAAAAATCGTACATTACCGTTTTCGAAAGATCTAAAACTGAGAAACCAACATAAATGGGTTTGTTATATAAAACCGATGTTCTGTTCATTTCCACTGCTATTAAATTTTCCCCAAACCGAATTCTATCTTTAAAGTTAGGTTTCGATATCAAAGCTTCTGCCCCCATTCTATTACCAATTTTCTCCCAATGACTAATTAACTTTACAAGAACCCTTTTGTCCACGTTTTCCATGGTTTTACCAAAGACGCTATTGTTAGCTAGTTTGAATGAATTTCGATGAAATTCATTGTCAGACTTGTTACGTAATTTTGTGTTTAAATCGATGTAGGATCTGAGCCAAGGAGATTGTCTAAACTTAAGTATTTTATGTGTTTTAACCAAAATCAAACCAGCCTCTAAGCATTGCCTCAAATTTCTGTAGTGAATAATATAATTGTGTTTGTCATACAAATTTGGAATTAATTTTGCATTTTTAAATTTTCCCTGTGGAGGCACCAATAGCTCGGGGCAAAAGGGAAAGTCATTGTGATCGTCATGTAAATTTTCGGGGTACCGCAAGTCAACTTCCAACACGTACCCAGTATCTGAGTCGTCCACAATTTTAAATACGTCAAAACTATCAATTTCGTCGTCAGTCAACCAAACAAAACCACCTTGCGGTAGAAACTGTCTCATACTATGGGCATACAAATTCGTGGCATCCAAATACACAATAAAAGAAGTGGGTTTGAAAGCGTCATAGTTACCCGCAAATTTATTGTTGGCAATAGCCTTTCGCCCGACGCAAGTACTGACTCCTCCACGAATACCCTTTCTAAAAAAGTGAAACATATCCATATCCGTCAACAGCTCCAACTCAACCCCCGTATATTTTAACATGGCGTCCCAACTTAAACCGGGGGCGGTGAAGTACTGCGCCGGATCTAAATTATATTGATTTAAATAAAAATTTCGCCAGCGTGGCTCAGATGGTTAGAGCATCGGACTGCGGCGCGGAAGTCTGGAGTTCAAATCCCAGATCGATGCCTGGCGGGCGGCCTACCCAGTCGCTTTAAATAATTGGGAACCTGCGTTCGAAAGAACAAGGGGTAATAATGCGGCTGTCTAATGCGTGGTGCTCACCACATCACCACGTGTCATGAATTTGACACGCGACAGTCGGGTGTGAGAGCGAGGATACGGAAGCTCTAACCTTCCGCCTTGCAGGCCAAGCTCCTTCATGGGGTATTAGTGCCTCACCATTATTATTAAATAAAAATTTCGAAAGTTTTCGAAAACGTCTGCCAATATAAACACGTCACATTTGAGGTAAACATCGGAATAGTCGCCCAACGTTTGACATTCGAAAGTTTTCCAGACCTTAACGGCGCGTTCGTAATCGACCTCAGTAATATGCGTCTCGGTTAAATGATCATAAAACTGAGCGATTGTGGGCAACGCCGGCTCGTCTAATTTTGTAAATGAATCCAGATACGAATAGGGAAACACACCTTTCTGTCTCATCAGTTCGAATTTGATGTCATGTCCGAATTGCTTATGAATTTCAACACACTGATCATCTGATAATGTGGCGGCCAGCGATGCTAAAGAAGCACTTAAAAATCTGTAACTATCTAAAAATCGAATTTGCATATAAACGTTTTTTCGTTTTCCGTCAACAACGACTTCATCTACCCAAAGACGTTTACCAAATGAAATATATTTTTCCTTATTTTCCGGAATGACATCAAGCTCCTCGTTATTTTGAGCTAACTGTTTGACAAAAAGGTGGGAATCGTAATTTAAATTGTGAAAAAATACGGGAATAAAATTTGGAAGTTTATAATTCAGATTGCAATTGGAATGGGCAGCTCCCCGATATTCTCCGGTCAAATGGTCGTGATCGCGAACCTTTACGTCCTCCTCTCCAAAATGACGATTGCAAATATGACATGAAGCAGCATCCTTAAAATTTTGAATTTCTTGCGGAACCAGAGGCTTGAGGGGTACAACATGCTTTAAACTGTTGGAATATAAGGCGCGAACGTCTCTGTCTAGACGCTCAACAAACACGTCCACAGCATCCTCGCCCCTATAAATTTCGAATTTGGATAGAGTATCATCAAAAGAACATTTCAAATAATACGCGAAAGAATACGGTTTGTGCTCGCACGTTTTGATCGTATATGGTCTTTCGCGATCCGGCTCCTGATCCCCACCATCGACAGGTAATAAAACGGTCTCGAAATCTGCGTAGCAAACATAGGGCAGTTTCAATTGCTTATGATAATTATCAAATTTAAGAATGTTCTGGGGCCTCACCTCCCCACACTTATCCGTGATCGGCTCTGTCGTAGGCAACTTTGTGCACACATAATTACAGTCAAAAAGCTTATGGTTCTCCAGATGGGCATCGGTGCGAAAGTAATTTAGACAACCATTACAAAAATGTTTTGCATTTTCCCTAGCCGTTATTTGCCGCGAAACTAACCTAGACAAATTGGTGATCCAACAGTAGTGGTTATTACCTTCGCCATCTGTTAGAAGCAGCAAATTTATATGTCCGTTTTTTATATGTGGCGAATAGTACAGAGGTCCCACAACTTCATATATGGTAATATCGTTTTGTAAAGTCTTTTCCAACGCGTCTACATTTATAGAAAGTTGAGGGTTATTTTTTTCAAATTTAGAAATATCGCGCAATCTAACAGGGAATTCAATGTCCTTAAAATTTAAAAACTCGCTGCAATCTGGATACGAACTCGTTCGATTAGACAGTCCATCCGGTTCGCAGATGGCCGAGGTTACCGCCCACCCGAAACAACGCTCGTCATCGACGTTTTGGACGTTCACGATCGCTTTCTTGGACTGAATCTGCTTCGGGAGCGGGATATACGAAGACGCCCGAAACGGATTGAATTTATTTATATTTAATTCTAGATACAGCAACTGCTTCAAGATCCACCCTGTAAAAATTTTGCGGTTAGTAACATTAACAAGAATTACAGTTGTAATACACACCTGAATCGCGTTCCTCAAATTCGGACACCTTCTGGTCCAATATCCCCGTTAAATTATCATATAATTCGTTCAAGTCTGTACCGCGAGTGACCACCTCGTTGGTCGTATTAAAACTTTTGACGTCTTGTACATCTTGAGTCTCCAAAATAAAATACCCGAAAAGTTCGAAATTGAATTTTATACTGTTTAATTTGGTCAATTGACCTTCTATAAGATCTACAATTTTGTCTTTCAATTCGGTCATACATTCTACAACGCTTATATGATAATTTTCCGTGGACACCCTGTAGCTGGCAACGCGGGACTTGAAGGCGCTTGGAAGGGCCACCACTCCTTTCCCCAGATGGACGACATCACACCGCCTCGTGTGACGATTGCTCCTCAGGTGTCCAACGAAACAAGTCCGAGGAACATTTTCATCACACACGTCGCAGTATTGCGTCCTGGGGAGCTGTTCTGTTAAACCAAACGTTAGAAAACATAAAACACTACAATAGAGACACACTCACCACCGCTGGAGTCATTAAGTCTTGGGCGTTTACTCGCCGATGGTCCCTCACCAGCTGCTACCGAAGCCTCCATAGCGTCACCTTTAGAAAACGCACAATTGATATAATCAGCAGCAATCAACACGTTTCCACTTACCACTCGTCGATGGGTGGCCAACCTCGTGGTGACAGCTATCTCTTCGATGGCGAAACAAATTGTCAGCTCTGGTGAAGGACTTTCCACAAGCAGTGCACCTGAACATAATGGCAAATTAGTCTCGCGCAATCGGTTAATATACTAATTGCGCGATTAGCTACCCAGCTCGAGGCTTACTATTCACAAACGAAATGAACACCTTTATTAACACTGATTAACAAATTAAACCTCGAACGGAATACCCAGGTGTCACCACGGGGAGGATTCGCTTTGGACACCCTGGAGAGGATAGGGGGAGGTTATTTGTGTTAGGGGTGTATGATATGTTAAACGATTATCTACTCGTTACTTAGCCTTTTTATCGAGCTCCTGACGTCTTGCACGAATTGCACCCTCCACAGCTAACAGATCTTGGATTAGCTCTAGCCTTGCTAACGCAGCATTCTTAAAGATGTCCATGTTAGTTGCGCTGTGGCCGTGGCGGATCTTAGATAAAGCGGCTATGCTTTTTAGGTACTCATCGTGCATCGTCGCTTCTAGGCTGGCGGCTCGAATTTCTAGGGAGCTAATAACAATATAAGCTATTAAACTGGGAAAAGCACGTTTTGAACACCTTCAATGTTAAATAACATATATGGGTAGAAAAATAATATCTAATATCTAATATCTAATATCTAATATCTAATATACCTTATGTAATGATCACCGCTGCGAAGATCGGCTGCTTTAGCATCTATTGCATTACGATTAGACACGTATTCACGTTCGGCACACTGGGATGGCGACATGTCATCAATGTCTTCCTCCTGCGGGGTAGACGTAATCGACACCACAGTGTCGACTACGTTACTCCCAGTGGCTGACGACATGACGACTGCATTGCCCGAAACCGGAGACTGCACAATTACAGACGGTGCTGCGGTCACATTTTCCGAAGGTTGGTTTGTTGGCTGCTTCGAAATTCGACTGGTCGGTCGACTTGAGCCGGAGTCGATCTCCAAACCATTTACAAGGGCTGTAAACTCTTACGCCGCACCGTCGCCCGAAGCCACCTTTTCCAATGGAATGTCGTCAAAATCGAACTCTTCCATAAAAATTTCCGTTTGAGATAAATGAGGAGGAGACTCATGTAACATTTGGATTTTTGCCACAGGAACATCAGTCTCCTCATTCATACACTTGACATACTTCGCCAAATTAAATTTTCCAGGACTTTTTTTTTCAGACTTTTCTTTAAAGCTGATTTTAAAATTTTGCTCGAACCTTGGCTACTTTGAGAAATGGTTTCGTAAGCAGGTGCAACGAGTACGTCACTTAAAACGTTTATGGTGGCTTGCGGCGATATCTGTACGGAACCGCTTGGTTCCGTGCAGGCGCAAAGTTTAACTGCACCCGTTTTTTTCAAACTGAGCCTATTAAATTTTGAAAATTTTTTCGGTAAAACTGCACCCTGGCAAATCGGGCAAACGCTGTTGCTAGCCATGGTAAACACAAGAGAATGGTTGCCCCCCCACCTCAGCCAGGTGTATTTATACTGCATGCGAAGGATGACTTTCGCACGCAAACCAGTTGAAATTGAGTTCGTTGCAATCTACATTTTTCTTACCTCGACTCACACAAAGGAAGTTAGCCTTGAAATATCTTTAGCTTCGTTGCCTACATTTTTACAGACGGCAATTCAAGTTAACATTGAAACACATTTTTCTAACATGTTGAAATGTTTAAAAATATTTCACACATACATTTGACAAATGGCGCTTATTAAAAATACTGCAGCGTTGGTCGTGTGATAGGTGAATTTGTATTCACCGTTTAATAATAATCAAATTTTATGCTACTGTTGCAAATATTTATATCCTATTAATTACTAGCAATTATTAAAAATACTGCAGCGTTGGTCGTGTGATAGATGAATCTGTATTCACATTAATAAAACGCGAGGTTTCAAACATGAAAAAACAAAATTTTATTTATCAAAAATCATGCAAATCAAATCTATTTAAAATTGGCAGTTTAAAATGCATACTGTATATAAGAAACTTTCACTGCTAATATCTAGCTTCGTTGCAATCTACATTTTTTTCTTACCCCGGCTCACACAAAGGAAGTTAGCCTTGAAATATCTTCAGGTTCGTTGCATGTCTCTATTTTTGCAGACAGCAATTCAAGTTAACATTGAAACACATTTTTCCAGACAGTTTAAAACACAGTTTACACAAATAAAGCGCTTATTTGATTGGCAATATGGAAAAAAGTTATTTGTCTAACACAGTTTGCTTAGATAATATAAAGTCATGTTGAATTGACAAATGGTGTTCTAATATAGACTTATACATCTAATATTTTTAAACCGTTTAATATTAATCACATTTTATGCTACTGTTGCAAATATTTATATCCTATTAATATGTAATATGTAATACAAAAGCAATGTGCAATTGCTTGTTGGTTAACGAACCTTTTAATCAACAGTAATAACCCAAGTGCATTAAAATAGTCGATTAAATTTTGACGTTTTCTGTCAGAATGTTTTGCTAAGAAATTTGTCCAGTACATTTGCCGCTTTACAAGAATCTCGAGTGCGCAGCACGAGGGATTTTGAAGCGGAAAATGTACGAGATATATTTCTTCAGAGCAAACCATTCTGACAGAAAATCGTCAAAATTTATTCAGGCTAATTTACATGCATGCAGGATGTTCGGAGTGATTATTTCCTGAATAAATAGATAACATTCAGTTGGTGACGCACCTTTAATAATCACCTTAAAATTATGCACAAGCGATTAAATTTTGACATAAATTTAACCGCGGTTAGATTTTGACGTTTGAATTTTAGTCATTATTAAACTGACAAAAACCATGGCGATTACGCATTATTATGGATATCAATGAAATAATCAAAATAACATCTGCCGTTAACTACGTTCGAACAATTATTCAGAAGCGATTCACTTCACTTTTGCAGATTTGTAATTCAGCTCGGATTGGAAAAATCGATATTTATATATATCTGTCACCAGCAACCTTTCCATTGACTTTTAAAAACTCGGCCACGGTTCACTTTAACCTGTATGTACAAAAGTGCAAGTTGCGGACCATGCTAATATGACCTTTTATTCAAAAACGAGCGTGAATTCCTGCACGTACGCATAAAACCTAAAAAACGTAGATGTCTACTGTCTCTTGTCTATTACTAACGTCAATGCAATAATAGGATTTACTTTTTTATATATTTACCAATTCAAAGAAATATATTAATCCGAGACGACTGCTTTCATTTTTACTGCAAATTTTAACTTTAAAAATGTGGAAGAAAAACTACACTAATTTTGATATGAAGGAACTTATTTTCTATAATTATGCATGCATTAGGAATTATCCAACAGGTGCCGCTCCACATATTTTCGTCTTCTAATACTGTGGCAAATGGCTACAGCAGATCTAGCTAAATTTACGTACTTGAACAACTAAATGCTACTTTTTCCGTCATACAATGCATTGCTATTCATCTCTTCCTAGAAAACCTAGGGGTTCAAAAACGTGTTGTTCCAAATACAAAAAAAAAACCACTTTTATTGGTAATACATGCACATAATTAAAAATTAACTAATGCATTATTAGAACAACCAAATAACTATAACTATCTATTTTCATCTAAAAACAACGTTGTGTGGTATTAAAATGTTTCTTTTTTAGCATACAATGTAACGGCGTGAGAAATAGATTTCTATTTCTAATTACAACTTAAATATGCGTAGAATTAGGTTCTGAGAGTAAATTTCCAATCCCTTTCTCTAAAAACCTGAGGTGCTCCGGGGGATTGGGTATATAACCAACACGCTTTTGAATGCAAAATCACAGTCTGCTTCAATCGAATCTACTGCACTGGTAAGATATTGTTGTAAATATATGTTTTTATCTTATATGTCCATATCTGTACTTTGAAAATGTCTTTGTAAATATATATGTTTTTATCTTATATGTCCATATCTGTACTTTGAAAATGCGTTTGGACTCAGTAAAAGAAAAATTTCTCAAAAACAACGGCAAAATGTCGCACACGAAAGTTCTTTTTTTCTAATACTTTTCTAATGTAATCTTAAAATGCTCATATCTCCGTTGTCTATTGAGATATATCTTCGCCGTTTTATGCATTGGGTTCCTACCGTCATGTACTACATTTTAAACATTTCTAACATTTTTCTAATGGTGTCTTAAAATGCTTGTATCTTCTATATTTATTAAGATATTTAAATGCAGTTTTTTGCATTGTATTGCTACTGTCATATACTACATTTAAAAAAAATTTTTTTTTCAAATCTTAAAAACGTTCATATCTCCGGTGTTTATTAAGATATTTGGTCGGGATTTTTTGCATTATGTTGCTACCGTCATGTACTACATTTTAAACATTTCTAACATTTTTCTAATGGTGTCTTAAAATGCTTGTATCTTCTATATTTATTAAGATATTTAGATATGGTTTTTTGCATTGTGTGGCTACTGTCATATACTACATTTTAAAATTTAAACGCTCATATCTCCGACGTTTATTAATCTGAAAAATGTTTCAGATTAAACCAGACGAGAATTTGCTGTGGGTGGTTTATGTAAGTAAAACTTGATTAGCTCCTTTGAGAAATTACATGTCTTTCTACAGCTATAGTGAGGCTGCCCACACCATCCCACCACAGTCCCACATCCCACATCATCGTTGCATTACAGGTATGTTACCAGTTGTAAATATAACCTCTCTAATCTGATTTTTTTACATAGTATGCGATTCGTGTGGTTCTTCCATACAAACCACATCTACTTCGCCCCTAATGAGGAGGTAGTAAATCTCACCCATGAGTTGGTGTGGGACCCTCTTACTACCTACCGCTGGATTCCAGAGCTACCCCACCCCTTGATTGACCGACTCCGCAATCGAGTCAACCCAACCGACAATTGCGTCTTCTTCCATTACGCGGAGGAGCACGTATGGTTGTCGGATGGTGAAGACATTGGAACATTCAACATCCCAGAACTAGATGACATCACGTCTAGGGTGTTGAATGAGTATGTGGACTCGGTCAACATAGACCAGCCTGATGAAAACATGCCGTCGGACAGGTCGTCCACACCGTCGAGTCTGGGATCGGATGGGCTGTCCATACCTGATGACGTCAGTCTGATATGGAGTCCAAACGATCCAAGGCTTAACGGTATTGATCACGTATCTGACGCCATGTCGCCATCTTCCGTTGGAGATAGCATTTTCGACGTCTCCACCGAGGGTTGGTCTGGGGAAGAAGATGACGACGCCGGCGGTGGCGAAGGTATGGAAGATGGTGACAGTGGTGGTGAATCGAACTATTGGAGAGATGTGGAGGAGTAGTTTTAAGTTGTTAGGTTAGGTTCGTTTCTAAGTTAGTCAGTAAGTTATTTGAATAATAAATGTTTTAACTCTTTTAATTTTTTTATTACATCGCTATAAGTACATGAAAAACACTTATTGCTGTTGTGCGTATTTTTTGAATGCAATATCATATGTAATGATGTCCGAAGCAAACTTTAGCATTTCATGCATGCAGTATACATTTTCCGATTTTATTGGCGGTAACGCATCCTCGATACTCCTTTTAAAGTCGCCGGGTAACCTCCAAACACCTTCGATTACACTGCTGTAAAATTGTTCAAACATCTGACTTTTTACTAGTTCAGCTTTAGATTGCAGCAACGACAACAAATCCCACAATTCTGCTACAGACTTGTTTCCGAGATAAACTTGGGATCGCTTACGTTCCTGCAGCACTATCACTTTTTTGTTTCCGATTTTTTGGAAATATATTCTTTTGCCAGGACTTATATCCACCGGTTTCGGCTCTCCATCTTCATAGTTAAAGTGCCTATTTATCACATCTTTATTTGCAAAAAAGAGCTGCCACTCTCCTTCGTCTAACAGTATAAAATCTTTGTTAATCCCACTAATTACCACTGCCGGCACAAACGATCCATAACAGGTCAAGCCCAAACTCACAGTTTTATTTCTTGACTTATTCAGCGGATAAGTTGTTGCGTTTAACAATACTGGATATGACAGTTTCACGTTTTTGTTTGTCACTCGCTGCTTCACAGTTTCACCAACCTTTTGTACTTGCTCCATTGTTTTTGCTGGTACAGCACACGATACACTACTGAACACAAACTACATCTCCTGTTATACTCATTCTTCAAGGTTACTGTCGGTGGCCTCGCTCCGAACGTGGCCTCGCTTCGAACATGACCTTGGGCTTGCACGTGGCCTCGCCTTGCATGTGACCTTGGGCTTGAACGTGGCCTTGCCTTGAACTCAAGGTCAAGTGGTGGGGGGAGGTTCCAGAACCATCCACTTCCCTCTACTTACATTGTTTACATTGTACTGATTGCATGTAATTATTACGTACTGATGGAACGTTATTCCTTTACTTGTAAGTGTAGGTGTTTGAGTACACACACAAGAAGCACAACTAACCATTTTTCACTACAAGTTTGTTTACAGCAAAACCGGCGTAACTCACAAAAATGAGTCATCAATGGGTTTTACAAATGGCGACTTCCGTCGTAGTTAAATCATATGCTACAAGTTGACGACACTCCTTCCTGAGGTTTTATATTCAAAGGCTCAAATCGTAACGGCCAGTGGCGTACCTTGTTACGGTATGAAAAGGACTTTACGACACCCACCCAAGGTGAGCATCGCACCACGGAATCAGTCCTGAAAACATGACACACTTGCCCTGAGATCGGTTCGAAATAGGCTAATAGGCCACGGCTGGAACGCTCAGGGAGTCGGGCGTGAGTCACACGATACGTTCTGGGCAAGCGCGTTGTGGCATAATATATACAGGGTATGTCGAAATTATGAGGGCGCCACCAAGCCTGTCTTAACCCGGCTAACCGGGCCTGGACGGTTAGACGTGAGCGAAGCATGCAAAAATACTCCGCCAATAAGATTATTCAAGAGTTGCAAGGTCAAACAACAACTTCGGGATTGCCTTAAGCAAGGATTGTGATTAGGTGTCCATCCGACCACGACTACGCAGCTGTCCCACTCACCTGCACGCTCACAGCTTCCTCGTTCCGTCGTACAATAATTCGTACAATAAAGGGGCGTCTATCTGTAACAGAACATGCACAAACCGAAACAAACAATAGTTCCCTTAACTAAACAATCATATATTTCACTTCGAGTTACAATGGGGTAGCAGAATGCGTCGCCCTGTATCTAACCTTACTCTATAATTAAGGGCACCAGCTGGCACGCGCGCTCTAAGCTTAACGACAGATGTTGAACATTAGTGAACAGCAATAATAGGTACAAAGATACACATTGCCTTATGCAAGGGCAGCGACGATTTACATTAGCCTTCACGGCCTGAACTGTCTGCAGTCTGAATGAATGCACTAGCGTAGTAATGAATAGGTACAAAGATACACATTGCCTTATGCAAGGGCAGCGACGATTTACATTAGCCTTCACGGCCTGAACTGTCTGCAGTCTGAATGAATGCACTAGCGTAGTAATGAATAGGTACAAAGATACACATTGCCTTATGCAAGGGCAGCGACGATTTACATTAGCCTTCACGGCCTGAACTGTCTGCAGTCTGAATGAATGCACTAGCGTAGTAATGAATAGGTACAAAGATACACATTGCCTTATGCAAGGGCAGCGACGATTTACATTAGCCTTCACGGCCTGAACTGTCTGCAGTCTGAATGAATACACTAGCGTAGTAATGAGTAGTAATGAGTAACACTCGCGTTCACAGCGGTAATCAGGTTAAAGGCACATACCTTAATGCGTGGGCGGCGAGGGAGCCTGGTACAGCTGAGTTGCGACGAGCTGCAATCGTAGGTGGTAGGTACCTTCGGTGTTACAACGGCGAAAGGGGGTGAATGCATAACCGCCTCAATGGCGACGGGAGACGCGTCAAGACGCGTACAACGGGACGACGAAAATGATGGGGGCCTCACTCGTTCTGCTGAACCAAATCCTCGTAGGTCGAGATGAAGGGGGCACGACCCCTCACTAAAAGTAGCAGGAACTGGGCTCCAAAACACCCACGTTACGCCGAAGATCACTCGACAAAAATCGAATCACCACCACCACACACAAGCGCTCTCTGCAACGGGCTCTGGAAGACTCCCCGAGGGAAGCGTCGGCAAAAGGTCACCTTCGCCGCGTCCCCCACGTGACTAAACCACAGCGAATCGCAAGGCGATGAAATGAAACCAACCAATGCGGGCCACGCTGGTATCACGCCGCCACCGCGTGCTAAATGAAACAAACCAATGCGGGCCACGCTGGTATCACGCCGCCACAGCGTGCTATTCAGAATTCAGAAAAACGCCATCAGAGGAGAGCTCCAACCGACGACAAATACTGCTTTTTAGGCTAACTATGTGCGAAATCGTGATTCTGGAATTAGGCGATGGAGCCAAATAAAGAGCTAAAAGGGCTTAGCATACGGGCGCGCTGCTCTAAGCTTAGGCGGCTATTCAAAATACCAAAATGACCTAACTAACGGCGTGAAATGCAATTAAGCATCTGAAATAGCAAAATGACTTAACAACCTCAAGATTTTATTAGATTGATTTTAGATGGAGGTAGCCAAGTGACCTTTATAAAAGAATGTGTATTGCGGAGTTTGAATTTGCCTGTTAATAGTAGACACAAGATAGCAATGATGCTGTTAAATGTTTCATAAAATTGTGCCGCCTCGCTTGTAGTTGTGCGTTGTACTATGCGCATTTCAGAATTCTTGGATCGCGCCTGTCGTCGCCACTTAACTTCGGGGTCCGCTCCGCGAAAGCTAATCCTTTGTTTAAATGTTCAAATGTTTGTGTGTTAATGTATGGCAATAAATTACTTACTTTGCTTTCAACGAGTGCATAATTTAGTAAAGAAAAACAATACAGTCCATTAACGTCCAAGGCGAGCTAGCAACCAGGAATTTTCCAAACATAACGGAAAACTGGAAGGCTCCCCAACATTGTTCCTTCGAGCCGCATGGTCCATCGGCCCGGAAAAGCAGCCCAAATTCGCAAACAAGGCAAGTAAGTACAACACGCAGTTTCAATCGTGTTAAATTCGTCCCTAACGAGAGGAACGAGAGGAAGGAAGACAGCATACGGTGCTGGCAACGTGAGAGCGAGAAAGCCAAACGCCGAGTCTCGCGGCAACGTGCAGGTGTGCAGGCAGCTGCCGGCGAGGAAGCTAGACGGTAGTTCAAACCACAACAACGGAAAAGGCGGCACATGCAACAATATCAATGTAAGCCTAAGTTCCCTTTTTTGTGATTTCCTATGCATGAATTTGGTTTTCTATCAGCTGTGTCTGCATGTGCATAATTTCAGCTGCGTATCATTGCGTAAACAAATGGTTTATGAGTCATATAAACATTTTAATTGCGTGAAATGCCAAGCTATTTCGTTTGATTCGCGAGTACATATCCCCTGCATGTTTCATATTGCAGTAGAATTATTCACAAGTTAATCTCGCGTTGTACCAGTGCCGTTCCTTGCGTCGTTAGCGCCAAGTTAATCTCGCGTCGTTATCAAGGCTGTCTTGCGTTGCAAACAAAATTCCGTACCAGTAGCGTACGAAAGTTGGTTCTATCTGTTAAACTGTTTTAATTTCAACAATTATGGATCCGTTTGTAAGAGCACGTGGCTCTATCAAGGGCAAGCTTACGCGTTTCGCAAATTACGTGCAATCTTTGCAAACAGTTCACGATGAAGATCAATTCTTATCTAGCGCTCAGATTGTTCAATTGCAGAAAAGATTGGATGCTATAGCCACCGTGTTATCAGAATAATATGCGGTTCATGAACAAATTTTAGAAACTAGTAAGGATGTAGAATCTGAAATGCAGCAACAAGTCGAATTTGAAGACTCTTATTTTCTTGCAATTTCACAAGCTGAATGTTTGATTAATGAATACAACAAACAGTCTGATGTTGCACCAGATCGTTCTGGATCTCCTAACGGTAGCGTGAGATCAGGGCATTCAAACTGCAGTTCGCATTGCAATAATCGAGCTGTACGCCTTCCTACCATCTCCATTCCCAAATATTCAGGGAACGTGTCAGAGTGGTTGGAATTTCGTGAGATTTTTATTAGCTTAATTCATGAGAATCAAACGCTAACTAATATTCAAAAGCTGCATTACTTAAAGGCTAGTTTACAGGGTGATGCAAGCCAAATTATAAAAAGTTTAGAGTTTACTGCGAGTAATTATACTCTAGCTTGGGATGCATTGTGTAATCGTTACAATGATCCAAAAATTCTGATTCATAACCACCTCAATGCTATATTCGAACTTGAATCGTGCAGTAAGGAATCTGCAACTAAATTACGTACGATTAGCGATATGTTATTCAAACATTTTACAGCAATCAAATCATTAGCTACCGAAAGCGAGCTTCTTGATGTTGTTATTATTTATGTCGTTTCTAAAAAACTGGACCCCACTACATTCCGTGAATGGGAGGTCCTTAGAAACCGGTCAGGTTCTGACCTGCCTAATCTTGACGAGTTCAAGGAATTTCTACAAAACACAGCAAATCTTCTAGAAACTCTGGAAGTAAAAAATATTAAGCTTGTACCCGAAAAGTCTTCCAAGGTACATTCGAAATCATTTGTCTCAGGTACCCCTTCGTGTCCACTTTGTAAAGGATCTCATCCCTTGTACAAATGCGATAAGTTTGTCAAGCTGTCTTCTCTTGACAGAAATTTAAAGGCAAAAGAGCTCCGTGTATGCTTTAATTGCCTAACTCAGGGTCACCTTTCGAGCCGCTGTAGCTCCAAATATACGTGTAGAAAGTGCAAATCAATGCACAACACACTTCTTCATGAGGACAAACCTCAAAATGCTTCTTCTACTCAACCAGGATCTGCGATGTCGGCAGAAACCCCTGTTGAAGTAAACCAATCGATTTCGGCATTCTGTTCGAATGCTTTGCAGGTACTCTTACCTACGGCTACCGCTAAACTCATCGCTGATGATGGTACGCCTCATGTTGTGCGAATCCTGCTGGATTCCGGTTCCCAATCGAACTTCATACGTTCAGATTTGTGTAAAATGTTAAAGCTTCCAACTCGCGAAGTCAACGTTACTGTTTCTGGCTTAAGTAAAGCTACTTCTCAAATCAAGGCTAGGTGTGATATCAAGCTGCAAGCCCCTCACACCTCATACAGTATTGGTCTATCCTGTCTTCTCGATGAGATTACAGGTACAACCCCAAGTTTTCGTGTCCAGCGAAACAGTTTCAAGGTTCCTGATAACATCAAGTTATCAGATCTGTCCTACGACCAAGCGGGCACCATCGACATTCTGATTGGTTCGCCCATTTTCTGGCAGCTCCTTTGTATTGGACAAATTGGTCTAGGCCCAAATTTTTCCATCCTCCAAAAAACTCGTTTTGGTTGGATTGTTTCTGGCCCTACAGGCCCCCCTTCTGCGTACCCTGTACAGTGCAATCTTAGCACGATCGAGGATGCTTCTGATCCCATTGCTAGGTTTTGGAAACTCGAACATTACCCAGAGGAAAAGGTCCGCACAAATGAAGAGAACGCCTGTGAGGCACATTTCGTGCAAAATACGCAACGAGAAGCGAATGGTCGATTTGTTGTCTCTATCCCTCTCAAGGAACCTGTAGAGGTATTGGGTGATTCATTGCAAATCGCTCAGAAAAGATTCTTATCATTAGAGAAGCGGTTACAAGCGAACCCTGACTTATCCAATCGCTATTCGAATTTCATGAATGAATATTCTGAATTAGGTCATATGTCCGTTTCAAGCCCTAATTCAAACGAGATATCCTATTATCTACCCCACCACGGAGTCTTAAAAGAGGAAAGCCTGACAACTAAACTCCGAGTTGTATTCAATGGTTCCCAAGCAACCACTTCAGGGCAATCTCTGAACAGTATTCAGATGGTTGGCCCAACCGTGCAACAAGACTTATTTTCCATTCTTGTTCGCTTTCGCAAGCATTTGTTCGCCATATCAGTCGACATCGAGAAGATGTATCGTCAGGTTCTGGTGAATCCTAATCATAGGCCCCTTCAGAGAATTCTGTGGCGATCATCTCCAACTGAGCCTCTTCTGTCATACGATCTGAATACAGTTACTTATGGCACCGCTTCAGCGTCTTTTCTTGCCATTCGATGTTTGACCCAATTGGGCATCGAATGTGCAGCTTCAAATCCCGAAGTCTCTCGAGTGATAAAGGAGGACTTCTACGTCGACGACCTTCTGACAGGTGCCGACACTCCTGAGAAAGCGCGTATTCTCTGTTCAAACTTGAATCAGATTCTTGATACAGGGTGCTTCAAACTAAGAAAGTGGATTTCTAATTCTCCAGAAGTTCTCGATGGAATCCCAGACTCCGATTTGCATCCTGGTGTTCTTGATTTCAGTGCACATGAGCACACCAGCACCCTTGGTTTGATTTGGTCCTTCAAAAGCGATCATCTGATGTTCAATATTTCAAATTCTACAAGTAGTAAGGCTACCAAGCGTAGCATCTTGTCTGAAATATCACAGATATTTGACCCGCTGGGTCTGCTAAGTCCATGCACCATGGGTGCCAAGGTTCTTTTGCAACAACTTTGGATGGAAAAGTTGAATTGGGATGAACCCGTTCCCAACGCCATACAAGAAAAATGGGTTACCTATCGAAATGACCTTCTCATGCTCAATGACTTAACAATTCCTCGTCACGTCCTCTGTCGGCGCGTGGTTGAGATAGAACTCCATGGTTTCTGCGACGCCTCCAACAATGGTTACGGTTCGTCGATATACCTCCGTTCCAAGAATCAGGAAGGGGAAGTACAAGTGCACCTTCTCTGTTCCAAGGCCAAGGTAGCCCCTTTGAAGCCCTTGACAATTCCGAAGCTCGAGCTCTGCGGAGCTGTTCTTCTAAGTAAACTTTCCGTGCAAGTCATAAAGGCACTTGATTTGCCGATATCTAGAATTGGTTTGTGGACAGATTCCACAATAGTGCTAGGATGGTTGAAAACCAGTCCAAATCTTCTTAAAACCTTTGTGTGCAACAGAGTTGCGGATGTTCAGCAACTCACTTCTGATGCCACGTGGAGGCATGTTCCTACCGCGTCAAATCCTGCTGATCTTCTCACTAGGAGAGTCTCTCCTTTAGTTTTAAAAGAATTAAGCCTTTGGTGGCATGGTCCCGCCTGGCTAAGCGAAGATGAGGCATCTTGGCCTACTTCCAGACATGTTCTTGCTGAGCTTCCAGAATTCAAAAAAGAAGTTCAGAGTTTTTCTGTAACCTCTGTTGAACCATTTCCGTTCAATCAGTATTCAAGTTTGGCTCGATTACAACGAGTTACCGCTTATTGCTTTCGTTTTTATAACAATGCGCGGACCCCCAAAGCTGATCGTCTTTCTGGGCCCCTTTCTACAGATGAACTGCAAGCATCCCTTGTAAGGCTTGCAAGTTCTTCACAACGCGAGTCATTTCCTGACGAATTTAAGCTGTTGTCACAGAACAAGCCTGTGAAACAATCTTCTGCTTTGATATCCTTGAATCCTTTTCTCGATTCCAAGGGACTGCTAAGAGTTGGTGGTAGGCTCCACAACTCTCAATTACCTTTTGACAAGAAGCTTCCTCTAGTGATTTCTGGCAAACATCCATTCGCCAAACTCCTAGTTTCGCATGAGCATCTTCGGCTTCTCCATGCCGGACCTCAAATGCTGTTAGCTAATCTCAGAGAACGATATTGGATTACCTCTGGCAGAAATATAGTCAAGCAAGTGGTTCATCAATGCTTGCGGTGTTTTAGATTTTCTCCTAAGTTAACCGAACCCATAATGGGAGATCTGCCAGCCTCTCGTATTCAATCATCGCCCCCATTTCATACGACTGGTATCGATTATGGTGGACCGTTCATGATAAAGGATCGCAAAGGACGTGGTTCTCCACTAGTGAAGTCCTACCTTTGTCTATTCGTTTGCTTTGTCACAAAAGCAGTGCACCTTGAATTGGTCGCTGACCTTTTTACTGAAACCTTCTTAATGGCTTTTCGCCGGTTTGTAGCTCGTCGAGGCAAACCGCTACATGTCTATTCAGACAATGGCACTAATTTTGTCGGCGCTAATTCCGAATTAATCGAATTAGGCAATTTTCTTGCGGAACAAGGCCTTTCTATTCCCAAATCAGTCGCGAACGACGGAGTAGCTTGGCATTTTATACCCGCGCACAGTCCCCACTTTGGCGGATTGTGGGAGGCCGGAATTAAGTCCTCCAAACATCACATACGGCGCGTTATAGGTAACGCTAGTCTAAATTACGATGAATTTTGCACTTTGCTAGCACAGGTGGAAGCGACCTTAAACTCCCGACCCCTGTCTCCTTTGTCCGCTGATCCAAACGACCTTCAGCCTTTGACTCCTGCTCATTTTCTGATCGGTCGTCCTTTGGTGTCACTGCCTGATCCCAACGTTACTGAGATAGCCGAGTCTCGGCTGTCTAGATACCAAAGAATACAACAGCTCTACCAGAATGTATGGAAAAGATGGAGCAAGGAGTACATCTCAGAACTCCAACAGCGCACCAAATGGCGCACACACCTTTCGGACCTCCAGCCTGGTTCCATGGTCCTCATCAAGGATGACAATCTTCCCCCTCTGAAGTGGAGGTTAGGCCGGGTCACCGAGCTGCACCCTGGCCTTGACGGCGTTACGCGTGTGGCGTCAGTGAAAACTGTGTCAGGAATCGTAAAGCGATCTTTCGCCAAGTTGTGCCCGCTATCTAGTGTTGTGAACTAGTACATTAGCGTCTTGCGCAGTGTTTCGTAAAGCCTTTTGGCTATCCATTGTTCGGGTTTTCTTGTATTACCTTAAGATCTATGTATTATTATGCTTTGTATATGTTTGATCTATTTACACGTTTTACTCTAGATGTTACATGTCAAATTTGTACTATTGTTATTTGAAAGGTTACCCTTTCCAAGGCGGGCGGTATGTTAAGTGTTTCATAAAATTGTGCCGCCTCGCTTGCAGTGGCGTATTTACTATGCGCATTCTAGAACTTGAGCGGGCCTTCGCCTCGCCGCTTCACTTACGTTCCTTCTGTCAACGTGGCAGCACGCGAACCGGTCCACACCGCGAAAGCTAATTCTTTGTTTAAATGTTCAAATGTGTGTGTGTTAATTTATGGCAATAAATTACCTACTTTGCTTTCAACGTGTGTATAATTTAGTAAAGAAAATCAATACAGTCCATTAACGTCCAAGGCGAGCTAGCAATCAGGAATTTTCCAAACATAACGGAAAACTGAGAGGCTCCCCAACAAATTTTTTTTCGTTTGCTGAAAAACTTAACAGTTATTCAAGGTGATTTTTAAAATGTTTTATTCAAACCTTAGGGTATATCCCAAATATTAAAAAATATACAGGGTAATGTATCTGACATAAAGAAGTTGATGTCCTTTTCCGTTTACAACAGAAATGGCATTTTAAAAAAATCCTCAGTTTTCTTGTTTTTTCGGTATAATCGCTATTTAAAATTTCATTTTCTTTTCAATTAAAAGAAGTAGTTGAGATCTACAACAATCCTGTTAACCCCGGTATGTCTGATTTATTTATTTAAACCTTTATAAATTAAAAAATTTGTACTTATTATGGTGGACAACAAATTTAGGCCGGAAAAATCAAAATTGAGGTTAGTTGGACGTAAGTAGAAGTAGTACTAGTAGATGTCAAGCGAATGACAAGCCGGCCTAAATTTATTGTCCGCCATTGTACCTAGGCAGTATAATACTCATTTAAATATCTTACTACTCTTAACATAAAGAGTATAATCATAACAACCAAAATTATGTATATACCCTAAACATTAGTTGATTCTTCCGCCTCCTGAGTTTCTACGCAAAGCAGTACCGCCTGGTTAATAACGCCTAACGTAATGTCCTTAAATCTGCCCTGAACAATGCCTAGAAAAAATCGTAAAACCCTTCATTAGGTACACATCAATTACGGTTTTTAAAATTTGTTCACTTTTGTAATTGTAATTGCAAGTTAAAAAGTAACGAATTACTATGTACTTATTATCTATTTAAGAAAATCATTAAAATTTTATTTTAATCAAAAATCATTGCACTTATTTAGATAATTAAATGCTAGAGTTCCTATACAGGATGATTCTTAATATATGCGACAAACGTTAATGGCTGATTCCTTGAATTGTTTTGATCATAAAAGTTCATATAAACATATATCCAAAATGGCTTAGTTTTAAAGTTATAGGATGTCTAATAATAAATAATACATTAAGAATTTGTACAATAAAACGTAGGTAATAAACAAAATGAGCTTATAGAAAGCGTTGAAAATGACTACAAATTCTTAGTTTGACGGTTTTGCAATAATTCATTAAGTTCTTCTTGGCTTAATATTGATGTATTGTAAACATTTGCCACAAAGGACTTTTTGTTATTCTAAAATATGAATCTGTTAACACTAGGTACGATTTCGTTTGCCATAAGTCTAGCACTTAATTTTGTCAGGGCCATAACTAGGTATAGGCCGAGTAGTCCCCCGCCTACAGGCGCAAGCGACCAGGGGCGCCAAAATGGCAGTGAGAAAAAATATTTGTTTCATACTAATGAAACAAAAACAAATCAATGAGTGGGCAATTTTACGGACAAATTAATTTGTAATATTAAGGATTTTACTTTAAATAATGCTAATTATCATCATGGGAATTGCTCCCAATCTGGTCGACCCATTACTTCCATGGTAACAATCATTTTCTAAATTATAACAGATTACGAAGTTTCTAAAGTAAATTATACTATACGTCAAGACAGAGTATCTCACACAGGCTTAATATCAACAGAGAAACCTCTTACAAAATATCTCATTTGAACTATATATTTCAAAATTTGCAACAAAAAAAAAAGAAAAAACTAAATAGCTAAACAAATGCCAATAAGTTAAACTTTTAAGGTGAGGTGACAGGTACGAAAAGTTCCTTTAAGTATTATTATTATTTATGTTTTGTGTTCATATGATACTAAGCATAATCATGTGAACCTATTATTTAGAATTACGTTTTGTTTTTTATTCGAACGAATTCTCATCATTTTGTTTGCGTTTCTAATAACACTGAAATAGTAAAAGAAAACCCTTAGTAATGCGAATTACATTCATTCACAAAGAAAAAGTAAAATTGCATTCGGTGGGATACGAACCCGTGTTCCTAGAGGGAATCTGATTTGTAGGCAGACGCCTTATGCGCGGACAAGGAATGCGAACAAATTGCGCCCGACCGGCAACAATAAAAACGTGACGGACGCAGACAGGCAGACACGCCGGCCGAACACGCATCATACCTTTATAATAAAGCACAACACTATAGCTATGTTAAACCGGTAAAAGTACCAAGGCTTTATTCAACGGTACTATTTTCGGGTTTTTGTAAACAATCTTTTCATTACATTTAGTAGGGATATTATCGCAAAAAACAGTTATTTATTATGCCTATTGGTTGTGTTTTTTAAACTACGAGCAGAAGTATATTTCATCTAATAATAAAGAACGTTTATTACTGGCTTGCTGAATTCGCCCAAACGCTACGTTTAACCACACCCTTACAAATCGATTTTCCGTCTTCGCCGCCAGATGCTAGTTCGGGTGACATTCGTGGCAGGAAGATCTACGCGCACCTCAGACTAACGCACGAAACTTTAAATTCGGCGTGCGCCGCAGGCTACAGATAGTTTATATATAAGGAAATAATATATGTTCTGTTGTATTCATAATATAATGTACTCCCGTTATTAGGATTATTGTTTTATATTTTTGTTGTTTTATCTAATTTTATTTATATTTTATTTTGTGTTAGACGCGGGATTGTGTTATGTTAAAATTCAAATGATGATGCTTTTAAAATGTATCAATGTGGCGAACGCCACTCACCCATTACTACAATGCAATGGTGGGGTACAAACAGTGCCTTCCTTGGAACAGTGACGGTGCAGGCAGTTAAATATAAAAAGAAGAAAAAACGGCTAACCTGCATAATGATAACAATAATTGTACTGACCGGGGGTAACCGTCTCCCTGGCACCTTCAACTTCAATTATTGTTGCAACCCGTATAAAATTAGTAAGTATCCGATGCCTCCTGATCTTTCGCATTACAGCACTTACTTTAAATCGGTAAATCCGCTCGGCTGCTACCCGCTGCAGAACAACTAGGCGGAGCAACATGTCTTTGCGGGATCCCTAGCCGGAACAACATGTCATCATTCTCCTTAATTATCATGTAATTATCCATCACGAGCAAGAACCTCTGGCATCTATCGTTTCCTGTAGTTTCCAAAAAAAACCTACCAACATGATGAATCCAACTAATACGTGCATTCTACAGTAGCTATCATCTGACGCATTAACTAAGAATACGCATAGCACCGCATTGTTGCAAATCATCCTATTATAATTAAGTATTGCTTCGAATAATCGCATACGCCAACAACTCCGAAAAGTAGGACGCTTTGACAAACATACATCGCGCTAGTGCAAAAACTCTAAACATTCTGCCCCGATTGGAATTCTATCCTTGACCAGCACACATTCTTCGTCGCGGTACATTAGTTGCCCCTCCACTTCGGTTCTATTTGCCAAGATTGTATTATATTTTAGGGTTAAACATTTTCCAGACATGGTAAGCGTAGTAACCAAAACTTAAAAATAATGCACCTTCACAAACTACCAAATATTTTAACCTTAGCATATACAGGGTGTTATGGATATGAGTGCAAATATTTTAACCAGTGATAGAGCTCACCAAAATGGACCAGTTAACAGATCCACGAAATGGATCTGTTAACTGGCCATCTCATTCGTGCGATTTGACGCTATTAGATTATTTTCTTTGAGGATATGTAAAGTCGCATGTCTACGCCGATAAACCGGAAACAATTGAGCACTTGGAAGCCAACATTCGACGTGTTATTGCCGAAATACAGCCTGATTTACTGCGAAGAGTGTGTGAAAATTGGACCTCCAGATTACGCCATGTACGCGCCAGCCGCGGCGGTCACATGCCCGAAATCATATTTAAACGGTAATACCAAACAATTATCTTTCAAATAAAACCAAATTCATGGATATTAGAAAAAAATTTCGGTGTTTTATTTCAATTTAAAGTTCTCCGCCTCGAAAAAAACACCCTTTATATTACGTATAATCGATTTATTATGACGTAAGGAATCTATGACTAAACGGTGTCCCATTATTTTAGGGATACTGAAATAAATGCAGACGTCACACACTAAAATTAGTATTTGATGTCACCTCTATCGTCAGTGTACGGAGGGGCGCAAAAATTTTGACTTGCCTACAGTAACATATTGCTTAGTTACGGCCCTGAATTTTGTAACGGTTTTTTAAATATTGCGTTAGCAGCTTAAATTTATCCCTGGGGGATAATTCTTTTAGCAGCAGTTACCACTAAGCAGATGGTCTTACACACATTCTCGTTCGTTTTACGAACAATTCCATCAAATGTGGATTTCAACGGTTTGAGGTATGTAACACAGTTCCGTAAAATATATATCCAGCTACTTTGTCTAGTGGCATGGTAAAATAAAGTCTTCTTTACGTTAGTTCTGTCATCCTCGTGAACAAATTTAATCCTGCTCCATTCTGCTATAAAAATTAATAACTAGATGCATTTTGGGGAAACTCGATTGTTGTTTCACATCCAAGCTGATAATGATCAAAGCGATCGCAGAGTTCGAGGTTGAGGAACACTTTCGTCTAGCACTTCGAGGCACGAGGTGTGTATTAAGTTCTGTGTCGCGTTTTGGGATTTGACGCCCACGATTAATTGTAAGAACATCCAGGCTGGAAACACCTCCAGTTTTCAAAAAGCAATGGAAACATTATCTAGCTAACGTGCTAACTATAAAATTCACACTGTGCGTGTTCTTTGGGCCGTTATCTAACGCCAGGCGAGCACATGTTTTTGTTTCGGGTTTTGATGTTAATTTCTCCACTTCCTGCTGCGAATGCTCTTCACGTCTTTTCATACACGGCGTGTACCACATCCGAGTCCGCCGCAGGCAGCTATGTCCTGCGCCCGTCCCATCTGATGTTGGAGGTAAATTTTCTTCCTCGAACGTAAGCCCAAAACGCTCGGTCTAGGACGGTTCGGCTTCCCGCAAGTTGCCTCATTTCCAATTCAGCGACCCGTGGCGAGGATTCGCAATCCCCCGGCGATTACTCCGAGGCGTCCCATTACGCAGAGTGCTGCACTGGATTAGGCCAGTTAATTAAATAAGCTGTGAGTACTACTGCATGCCTCTTTCTAGCTTACACAACAGCGAAACTTATATTTATGTTAGGCGTATTTTGCCTGCGTTATAATGCCACGTTTAAGTACGAAGAAGACGCCAGCGTGGCCGAGCGGTTAGGGCGTCAGGCTGCGATGCCACGGTACGGGGTTCAATCCTCACATCTGGCAACTGGCGGGCGGCCCACCCAGTCGCTCTAAAAATTGGGTACCGAAACCACAGCTGTGGAAGTAGGGAAAGTAATGCAGTCGTCGAAGGCGTGATGGTAACCACATCAACCAGCACGGTGTGCCAGATGACTGGGTTTCGGAAAGAGATATTACGGCGACCCTGACTCGCCGAGTCTCAGGCCATATTCCTACCTGTGGAATGAAGCGCCCTGGACTTTAAGTAGGAAGGTCTAATTAGCTACCCATTTGTCCTAGGTCCTTGCATGCACATAATGTTTGCATATGGGTTGCTCACGTTTCAACATATTAAAGTCAGTTATTTAATTGTGTATTTTTTTCCAAATGCGTGCCATCTGGTCATATCCAACGAGGTTTTTGATTGATTAATGCATTTTGCTGGGTGCTTACATTGTGACCTAGTTGTTATATTATATATACTAGGCGTAACTGAATTCTGATAGACCCCAAATATCATTTGCATTTTTACATATATCTATGAAATCTAGTATGGTGTTTTTTGGGAATAAAATGTGTAAACATGGAAACTTTTAATAAAGATTCCATTTCCGAAACCGTTTAACCGAAAATTATCTTAACTTTTTTATTTCAAATGGAACACCCTGTATATTTTTACATAATTTTTTTTAATTTATATAATGCCAGTCCAGCATAAACTGCCATTCACGGCAGTTTTATTCATAGTTTTTTCGAACTACACGCACTATTCACTAGGTTCATTTGACTGATAACTTATATCATTGTTTAGAGGTTCACCACGTAAGAGTTAACTAGACTGTTTTGTTATTGTTTAAAGATTTATTCACTGTCACTACTTAGTAGATCTATTGATAATTTTCTTTTCAGTCTGGTGTGCACTGATTTTTTACCTAGGTTATAGAATTTTGCACCGTCGCAATGATTTATGTTGTCGTAAAATTTTCTTGATACCTGGAACTGAAACACAACATTGTTAAGTTAAATAATAACTTAGACAATCAAGAGCAATATAGTAGGCGCAATTGTCTCAGGGCGTTTGGAATTGCCGAAGAAAAACAGGAAAATACCGATGATCTTCTTATAAATTTGTTCCAAAATAAAATGAACGTGCAAATTACTAAAGACGACCTCGAGCGCTCACACCGTGTTGGACCTGTGAGAAGTGATAACCCAAAGGATATCAGAAAAAGACCCATCATCGTAAAATTTCTGTCCCACAAGAAAAGGCAAATAGTATTCAACAATAAAAAGCTTTTGAACGGGGATAGTAATCCGCGAAGATCTTACCAAAATAAGGGCTGCAGTGATGAGTAACGCTATTAAGAAGTTCACCCTAAAATACGTCTGGTCGTATGATGGACGGATTTTCATCAATCATAATAACCATATTAAAGTTATTACTACACAAATGGATCTGGACGAAATCGGAAACTAGTTTGCATAACAGTTAATTAACTAAGAGCACTTGTTGGCAGTTCGTATGAGATTTAGTTCGGTAATACTTTTCTAATTTGATTTACTTATTATTTTATTTATTTATTTATTTTTTTTCAATCCGTAGTTTCTTATTTCGTGCATATCTCTTACATCTTCAATCATAACCTTGAGTTAAAAATAATATATACCTTTAATACAAGTAATACTTAATTTGCATAGCTTTATATTTTTAAATTTGATTAAAGTTATATTTTATTTACCTGTTTATTATATTGAAGTAGTATACCTAACTCAATGATTACTAAAATAATGTATTATGTTTAAGGATAATCAAGTGTCTCACCTGAATGTGCGTTCCCTGCTTCCGAATTTTAACTACTTTAGGACACATGTTGAGTGGCGAACGGACTGCCGAAGTGAAAGGTTGAGTGTGCGCTCTTGTCTAAATTTCGGTGTGTACGGATTGAAACTAAAACGATTTTTTATTAAGTCCTAGTGCTGTGAAAAACCTGATATTGACTACCTCCTTAAATAAATTAAATTTCTTACATAGAGGCGGTGCCCCGGCCGCCTCTAACATGTGTGATATAGATATGGATACCAACTTTCCAAGCGCTGACCTTCCTACAGCATATCAACAAATAACCTCGCTTGCACTTCAAGAGGCAAGCAAAGTCACACGAGATAACAGTGAAAACAGAAAACGTCAAGCGGAATCCACAGATAATGAGCCAAATAAAAGATATTTTTCCGATATTTCCACCCAAAACAGATTTGAAGTTCTTGCTAACATCGTAGAAGAATCGGCAACTATAAACAGTGAACAACTAAAACAACAAAAAATTCCTCCCATTTTCTTACATAAAGCAAACGTATATCAAGAAGTCCTAAAGGACCTTAATAAACTTCTAAAAAGCAAGTTTACGACTCAACAAAAAGGCGATGATATTATCAAAATAAATACAACGACAATTGAAGACTTCAGACAACTCACCGCATATTACGATACTTGTAATCTAGAATACCATACATTCAGCTCACCAAACGATAAACAACTATCAGTAATAATAAGAAATGTACCGTTCTCTATAACTGAAGAAGAGATAAAGCAAGAATTAATCAACTCCTATCCTATTAAAAAAGTTACTAGACTATTAAACCGAGAAAAAAAGCCCATGCCTCTCTGTGCCATTGAACTCGAGAAAAACGAAAAGGCCATGCAAATATTCAATCTACAATATTTAATGCATGCCGTTGTATCCGTCGAGCCCAGGCGTAAACACCACGATATACCGCAGTGCACTCGTTGCCAGCGATTTAATCACACAAAAAACTTCTGTAAATTAACACCACGATGCGTAAAGTGCCGGGAAAATCATCACTATTCAGATTGCACCAAGAACAAACATACTCAACCAACTTGCGTGAACTGCGGTGAAAACCATACTGCAAACTACAGGGGCTGCAAATACTACCAAGAGCTTAAAAATAAAAGAAATCACCCAAAATTCACCAGACCTCAGGTAAACAGCGCGATTAATATTAACCCAGGTCCGACCGTATGGAACCAAACCAAATACTTATGCAGCTAGTGTAAGGCGTAACACACAAAATGCACAAACAAATGTAACTCTGTCCCCAACTAATATAGATAATATAATCTCTGAAACTTCTTTGTGGCGTGAATTCGTAATTCATATTCTTATATGGGTATTTCGCCACTCTGCAAATTAAAATATTAAATAACGAAAATATTAACAACGAACGTTTCGAGGGACAATCTGCCCTCGTTATCAACGAATAACAATTAAAACTAAGAAGAACTTATCTTTTTTTCACTGGAAGGAAAAACGACCAACCTCCAATGAATTTTCTGACATTGACGTTTGTTGATATCTGTACCTACTTGATCTCATCTTTAAGAATCGATAGCCAACTATTGTCTAAAAATATTGAGAAAGACGACACGCATTTTTCTTCGTTAAGTAAAATGTATGCCGTTTCCTTAATTTTTCGCCTAGTTGACATCGATTCTTTAGACAAGATCTTTGTATTGTCCCATTGTATTTTATGGTTTTCATCCCAAGCATGTTCTGCCAGCTTAGACTTATTGAATTGATACGTTTTCAACATATTTTTATGTTCTTTAACTCTGACTTCTAAAGGCCTGGATGTTTCACCGATATAATATTTCCCGCATTCACAGGGAATACTATATATACAATTCCTTGAATGTTGTTCTTCGTTGAACGGTTTAGTTTTTGTAAGAACTGACGGTAAAGTATTCATCGTTTTGAATACCGTCCTAACATTGAATCTATTTCCAATTCGTCTAATTTTGTCAGATATACCTGGAATATATGGTATAGTAAGAGTATTATATTTTTGAGTGTCATTCCTTTGTATGTGTGTGGCATTGCTTCGTGTATTGAAAATGTTCCGAACAAGAGTCTCTGGATAGCCATTATCTTGTAAAACATTAATAATAAATTCTTTCTCTTTTTTGAAAATTTTATCATTAGAGCAAACAACTTTGGCTCTGTCGTAAAGACTTTTTACAACGCCTGTCTTTATGTTTTTGTGATGGTTAGAATTAAAATGTAAGTACCTATTAGTATTGGTTTTCTTACGGTATACTGATGTTTCAAAAGTATTTATTGTGCGTGTGATTAGTGTATCAAGAAAGGGTAACTGATTGTTTTGCTCTGTTTCTAATGTGAATTTGATGGAGGTTTCTTTACTGTTAATATGTTCAAGAAATTTGTCCACCTCATCCATATCATGAGGCCAAATTGCAAAAACATCATCGACATATCTCCACCAAACTACTGGTTTGTTGGTGTACGTGTAGACATGTTGTTGTTCAAAGTCTTCCATAAAAATGTTACTAACAATGGGAGATAAAGGTGAACCCATTGCCATCCCGAAATCTTGTTGGTAAAATTCATTGTTTAATTGAAAGTATGTCGTTTTAATGCATAGTGTTAAAAGTTCCATAATGGTACCAACGTTTAATGTTGTTCGTGTATGTAATGTGTTATCGTTTTGTAGCCTATGTTTAATGATGTTGAGTGTTTTGTCTACTGGAACATTAGTGAAGAGACTAACTACATCGAAATTAACCATTAAGTGTTGTGTGTTTATGTTCTCAGAATCACATTTTGGACCTAATTAAAGAAAAAAACCGCACTAGAAGGTTATGGCAATCCACCAGAATCAAGGCACTTAAAATTAAAATGAACAAACTGGTACACCAGATAAATTGGGAACTACATAATAACGAAATTAACAAATATCAAAAATATATAAGTGTGTGGTGGACAACCCTAATTTGAATTTGGCACGCATGACGCACCGGACGTTTGCCCTCACCCTGCTGGACAGCTTCCACTAAGGGTTTCCTGCCCTTCTCGGCATTCGGCGACCAACGGGCAGTCTGAACGGTTGTGCGCGTGTAGCTCTGACATACCCTTATATACCTGTTCATTGTTAAATATCATACTGTTGAAATAAATTCGTTATACTGTTGATTACTTTTAATCGTACAAGACAACCACGATATTGGTGACCCACGACGATTTTTAATAAAATTGCGAAGTGTGATCGACCACGTGTTGAACGCAACCCAACCTAACCTACCACGTGTTACGTAACCCGCCTTAGTTCGCGGGTTGAGTACATTTTATATTAACAATCCAGCTTAACAATGGTAAATGAATCCGAGAGTGGACCTTCTACGGCCGACACGCAAGCGGAAATCGGAGAATTACGCCACGTCAAACTACCACCGTTCTGGCAGAAAAGTCCGTCGCTGTGGTTCGCGCAAGTGGACGCCCAATTCTTTCAATTTAATATACGCTCAGACAATACCAAGTACTATACCGTAGTCGCAGCTTTGGATTCCATTATGTTACAACAGGTCGCAGACATTATTGAAACTCCGCCCGACAAAGACAGGTATGAAGCCTTAAAAAACCAGCTGATAACTAGGTTTACAGATTCCCAGGAGAAGCAGTTGCGAACGTTATTAACGGAGCTGGAATTGGGGGATAAACAACCGTCACAGCTTTTGCGGGAGATGAAGTCGCTCGCAACTTCGAAAATCGACCAGTCCGTCTTGCGAACCCTATGGCTCCAGCGAATGCCGTCCCAGGTACAAATAGTTCTTTCCGTTAGCAAGGACGAGAAGCTGGAAAAGCTAGCTGAAATGGCGGACAAAATCATGGAAATTGGGAGCTCGAGCGTCGCCGCGATTTGCAAGCAACCGTGCGCAGAAAAAGCAAATAAAGATATTCCGTCAGACGGCGTCGCGTCGTTACAGCAACAAATCGCCGAACTAACGGAAAAAGTCGAACGACTTGGACGCGACAAAAGACAGTGGCGTTCGCGTTCTCGTTCCCGCGGCATTAGTGCGAACCGGGAGTGTTTTTATCATCGTCGATTTGGCAACAATGCGCGAAAATGTCGGCAACCATGTAGTTTTCGTGTGACGTCAACGCAGGCGGGAAACGAATCCGACCGTCGCTAGTTGAGGCGGTAAACGACGGTCCCTCAACCCAAAGCCGCCTGTTCGTAACAAATAAGGAAACTGGTACCCGTTTTCTCATTGATACCGGAGCCGACGTTTCTGTAATTCCAGCGGACAGAAAGGACCGAAGAAAGAAACCATCGGCGTTTAAACTTTTTGCGGCAAATGGTTCCACAATCGACACTTTCGGCGAACGGTCGCTGTGCCTCAACCTAGGATTGCGCCGGCCATTTCGTTGGAAATTCCTTCAAGCCGACGTCGCACGATCCATTATTGGTGCAGATTTCCTGCGCTACCACGGTTTGCTTGTGGATGTAAAAAATCGGAGGTTAATCGACAACACCACCAAGATATCCACGGTAGCGGAAGTCCCCTCTGTGATTCGCTTAATTTAACTACTGTCGCGAAAGACTCTTTATACCACGAACTTTTAAAACAATTTCCCGGTATTACGCGCAGTGCAATATTAGCCCCAACTAAAAAACATTCTGTAGTGCACCACATCGAAACAAAAGGTCCCCCAATGCCTGAACGCGTTCGCCGTCTGCCACCCGAAAAATTGAGAGCAGCAAAAGAAGAATTCCAGTATATGATTGAGCAAGGAATCTGTAGGCCCTCCAACAGTCCGTGGACCAGCCCACTTCACCTCGTGATGAAGAAGTCCGGCGAATGGAGGCCATGTGGAGACTACCGTCGACTGAATGCAATTACAGTTCCTGATCGCTACCCCATCGCACATATTCTGGATTTTTCTTACAAGCTAAATGGTAAGAAAATCTTTTCCAAACTGGACTTAGTACGTGCGTACCACCAAATCCCGGTCGCTGAAGAGGACATCCAAAAAACAGCCGTAATCACTCCATTTGGCCTCTTTGAATTCCCGTACATGACGTTCGGCCTTCGTAATGCTGCCCAAACATTTCAACGTTTCATGGACGCTGCTCTACGAGGATTAAACTTTTGTTACTGCTATATCGACGATATACTCGTAGCATCATCCAATGAGCAGGAGCACCTGGAGCACTTACGACTAGTTTTCCAGCGGCTAGACGAATATGGCATCGCAGTGAACCCCTCCAAATGCATACTAGGTGCTACGCAGGTTGAATACCTAGGGTATCTTATCTCCGAAGCAGGATCGACCCCGTTACCAACCAAAGTGGAAGCCATCGCCAATTTCAAAAAACCAGCAACAGTAGTGGAGCTTCATCGTTTTTTGGGAATAATAAATTTTTACCGAAGGTTTATTAAAAATGCAGCCCAAACACAAGCTATCCTAAACACTTGTTGCCAAAACAGCAAACGCAACGACAAGAGGCCAATTGTGTGGACGCAGGAAGCAGAAAAAGCGTTTGACGCATGCAAGCATGACCTTGTGAATGCCACATTACTCGCACACCCATCAGAAGAAGGTCCCCTTTCGATCACAGTGGACGCCTCCAATGATGCCGTTGGTGCTGTTTTGGACCAACTCCAGCAAGGCATGTGGAAACCATTGGCATTCTTCTCTAAGAAATTAAATAACGCCCAGCGTAATTATAGTGCGTATGATCGCGAATTATTGGCTATTTATTCCGCTGTTAAACATTTCCGATACATGATCGAAGGGCGAAATGCAATTATTCAAACGGACCACAAACCACTTACTTTTGCGTTTCGGCAAAAATCAGATGCAGCATCGCCACGACAACAACGGCAGCTAGATTACATTAGCCAATTTACAACGGAAATCATACATATCGCTGGCAGGGATAATACAGTCGCAGACGCCCTATCTCGTTTGGACGCAATAAACCTTCCGACTACAGTGGATGCAGAAGAGTTAGCTCGGGAGCAATCACAGGATCAGGAATTGCAAGAGCTACTTCAGAGTACATCATCCCTCCATCTGCAGCAATTGATTCCCACAGATGGTAACCTGCCATTGTACTGTGACACATCCACAGGAAGAATCCGCCCTTACGTTCCGAAAGCACTGCGGCAGCACATTTTCAACGCTAATCATGGAATAGCACATGCTGGAAAACGAGCAACTCTTCAGCTAATTAGCAGCAAATATGTATGGCCAGCAATGCGAAAAGATATCACCAGCTGGGTTCGTACATGCATTCCATGCCAACGCAGTAAAATTCAACGGCACACTAAAAGCCCACTAGGCGAGTTCACTCTACCAAGCAGTAGGTTCGAACATGTCCACTTGGATTTGGTAGGACCTTTACCACCTTCCAGAGGCTTTAGATACTGCCTTACAATGGTAGATCGTTTCACCAGGTGGCCTGAGGCAGTCCCAATAACCGACATCACCAGCGAATCCGTCGCCACCGCCTTCTATAGCTGTTGGATCTCTCGGTTTGGTGCCCCCAGAACGATCACAACTGACCAAGGCAGGCAATTCGAGTCGGGGCTTATTAAGGAGCTGACAAATCTACTAGGAATCAAGCGCACACGTACAACCGCGTACAATCCGAAGTGTAACGGCTTATTGGAGCGTTGGCATAGAACGCTCAAAGCTGCCCTAATGTGTCAGCAAACAGAAAGATGGGCCGACACGCTGTACACTGTTCTGTTGGGATTACGGACCAGTTTCAAAGAGGACCTAAGATGCTCGCCTGCAGAACTCGTCTATGGCGAGTCCTTACGCCTACCGGGAGAATTCTTCTTCAACAGTAACGACGTGTCCGAAGACCCAGGAAGTTTTGCAGAAAACCTAAGACAGCAAATGCGTCAACTACGTCCCATACCAACAGCACATCACAACAGCCAAGCTGTCTTCGTGCACCCAGACCTGGCAACGTGCACCCATGTTTTCCTGCGGGACGATACCGTCCGCCGCCCTCTGCAACAACCATACACTGGACCCCACAAAATTCACGGCAGACCCAGTGGTAAGCTTTTTGCCATAATATTAAATGGAAAAGTCGTTACTGTTTCAGCTGACCGTTTAAAGCCCGCCTTTTTGGCCCAACCAGGTCCACAGCAAACAATTGCAAAGCCTACAGCAAGTGCCAACACACCAGGAGCTTCGTCATCCACCCACACCCGATCAGGACGTGCGGTGAAGCCTGCGGTTCGATTTGAGGAGCAGACTTACAAATTGCATTTTGTCCATTTTTACAAATTTTCAGGGAAAGCGAAAAACGATTACATAAAAACTAATCGCGCTAAAAAAAAGTACTTGGTATAATAAAAAGGCATAAGGTGAAAGAATCTATCTTACGAGTTTTTATACAAGGATGCAAAAAAACAACTGAAAAAAATTAAAAAAACAGTTGGACATAACGCACTTTGTTTGTCTAGGGTGGACAAAATGCTATTTGATTGTCAAATTGTCAAATAAATAAAACAAACCATGGTATTTTGTAATATTTTAATAGTGAAATAAAAAAATACTGAAACAAAAGTGGTATATTACTACCAGTATTAAGAACATCTTTAATATATTGTTACACAAAAATTAACTGTTTCAAATTTAAACGAATTCGTTAGCCTCATTATCCGCGCATTCACAGGCTTCTTCATCCCTTTCTTGTTCTTCATCTTGATTATCAATATTTGCCGCAACTTCGCCAACAAGGATTTCAGTCATCCATTTTAATTCCGGATCTGTGTCGAACCATGCGTCTCCAGATAACGAAATAAGCAATTTTTTTAAGCTATCATTTTTGTTTGTTTTATTTTATGTCCAAGCGGTTGCTCAAGAAGCTTAATTCGATTGAGAAGTTTGCGAGGTTTAAGCAGAGTTTGAAATTTTTTTGCAGGATCATTGAATCGAAATAGAACTTCAGTTTTCACCACAACTCCCGAGGCTTTCCCTCTTTTAATGATTATCCTTTTACTTGCCCTAATTCCTTCGACTTTTTTTAAGCAACTTGAAGCATGTTTAATATTAACTAGAGTCCAGTCAGTTCCGAGCTTTCTGATTTCTCCCACTTTTGAGTAAAGCTCATAATATTTTTCAGGAGTTTTTATAATCGAATGACGTCTTAAAATCTTTTCCACCCTGCCAAAAACTCTATCGGCAGGAAGATATGAATGTCCACGAACCGGAAAAGTTACCTCTATTTTCTTAATCGTTTTTGGAGCAAAGTTATGTAGCCACAACATCAACATGTGCACGATGAAACTATTTTTATTTTGCCCCCCGCATCCGTCAGAAAAGAGACGAAGAGTATCTATATTTGGAAGAAATTTGGTCTTTTTAAGAAAATCTATTAGTGCTGAAGATATTTCTGTAGCTCCCCTGCCAGCTTGATGCTCCATCCATGAATAAAAAGTTGGGTTTTTACAGTTTGTAGCTGTAATACAAAAAAAAATAAAACGACAGCTGCTGGGCATAAAAGGCATCTTGTATAGGTACTTTGGGAAGAACCTGAACCTGTTGCAGGTCAAAGCACAGAGATATTGAGTTGGAAACTTCTTCTTTCATTAGTTTATAAAACTGAGATGCTCTGCATTTGTGTACTTTTAGCTGGGTCTGTAGTTGGTTTTTCTCAGTATCTTTCTTGGCACTACTGATTTGTGTAGCTGTTCTAACACAAAAATTACATACATCAGTAGCTGGGTTACCGAAACCTATGTTAAAGTTATTATTAAAGACCCTGCTAAAATACTTATAATTTACTTTTAAATGGTCATTAGGAACTTTTTCATTATACAAAGTCCAAAGTTTGGCAATACTGTATTCGGCGGATAAGTAAATTCTTCTCGATTTGCTACGACCATAATGACTTTCTTTACCTTTTAGATTGCTAATAAAATTTTTCACCTCTGTAAATTTCTCAATATTTTTATGAGACTTTTTATCCCCACCTCTTTTTTCAACAAGTCGAGATCCCATTTTTATTTTTTGACATATTGTATTTATTCGCCTTTGAGAAACGTTAAACAGAGCTTTAAAAAGTTTCTGACAAACCTGTTGTTTAGTGTCATTAATAAATATCTGTAAAGAAAGAAAATCAAGAGTAAAACATTAAATTAAAAGTACAGCGATATGTTTGACATTGACACACTCTTTAAATGCTACTTACAAAATAATTTACAGAAAAATTATGAGGTTTTCCATCCTGTTTGCGACTTCGTTTGCGCTTTGGTTCATTAATTTCCATATAGCTTGCAAGTAGGTTGTCTTGTGTTATTTTATTGGGATCTTCAAAAAAATTTTGACGAATTGCTAGCATATCTTCTTTTAATATTGTTTGGCATTCCAAGTTAATATTTTTATGTTTGCAAACTACGTTAAAATTGTCCAGATTAATGTCGAAATTCGAATATCTTAAAAATTAAAAACACAACATTAATAAGCTTTTTGTGAATTTTCTAACCTAACTTACCTTAACTGTTTTTTTCTTTCATGCGATGTCGTATTCCTTTTTCTTTTTCTACTACCTCTGTCTACGCTATCACCAACAATATGTTCACCTTCTAGTCCTTCCATTTTAAACAAAATCTACTTCTATTCTTAATTTAATATGCCCGTAACACACTAAAAAGTCTCTAGGCAACACCACTCTAGAATAAAACTAACCGAAACCCAATCAAATTGCATTTAGTCCAATGTTTTTGGACATAAGTCATTTTGATAGTACAGTGAGACTGGACTAAATTCATTTCGTTTGTCTAAGCGTTTTTCCCCATTTAATAGCACAAGGACTTAATGCATATCGACTGTCCAAGTGTTAAGAAAAAAGATAGTATTTGACCTTAAGAATGCAGCGCCACCTTTATCTCAAATATGGAAAATATGGACAAAATGCAGTTTGCAAGTCGTCTCCTCATTTAGTTTCGACTAAACGCTGTCACTGGGAAGGGGGTGATGTGGTGGACAACCCTAATTTGAATTTGGCACGCATGACGCACCGGACGTTCGCCCTCACCCTGCTGGACAGCTTCCACTAAGGGTTTCCTGCCCTTCTCGGCATTCGGCGACCAACGGGCAATCTGAACGGTTGTGCGCGTGTAGCTCTGACATACCCTTATATACCTGTTCATTGTTAAATATCATACTGTTGAAATAAATTCGTTATACTGTTGATTACTTTTAATCGTACAAGACAACCACGATAAGTGATATAGAACCTGGTGACACACAGATGTGGAAAGCTACAAAGCGAATCTTAAAACAGTCAACCTTAATTCCTCCTATCACTGCAAACTCTCAAATCCACTGCAGTGATGCAGAAAAAGCGAACGCTTTCGCAGACTATTTCGAAAGCGTCTTCAAAACACCAAAGGAAATAATCGATAATGACATGCATAATGAAGTTTTAAATACAATATCTAACAATCCTCCACTAGACTTATCAAATATTACTCCCACCTGTCCGGCAGAGCTAAAATTGTATATAAAACAATTAAAGAACAGAAAAGCACCTGGAAATGATTTAATTACCAACACAATACTGAAACACCTCCCAAGGAAAGCTGTAACACACCTTTGCACATTTTTCAACGTTTGTCTAAGAACAGGTTATTTCCCTAAAGAATGGAAAACAGCTAACATCATAGTCATCCCCAAACCAGGAAAAAATAGAAGGCTCGTCTCCAATTACCGGCCAATAAGCCTACTGACATCACTGTCTAAGATTCTGGAAAAAGTCGTTTACACCAGAATGAATAACTTTTTGGAACAGTCAAACACAATCCCCCCATTTCAGTTCGGGTTTCGGTCGAAACATTCCACTACACAACAACTATTGAGACTAGTTGAAATAATAAACAAAGGTTTCGAAGAAAAATTGCATACTCTGATTGCCTTCTTAGATGCTGCCAAGGCATTTGATAACGTTCTACACACCGGGCTACAATATAAAATATTAAGAACGGGAATGCCTGCATATCTATATAACATCTGCACATCTTTTCTACAGAACAGAACTTTTACTGTAAGAATAAATGGGGAAAAATCAACCCTTAGAAACATCGAGAAAGGGGTTCCCCAAGGTTCCATTCTCGGTCCTCTTTTATTCAATATATATATATGAGTGATATACTGAGCTATCAAAATACAACCCTATCCATGTACGCAGACGATACTGCAATAATCTCGCAGAACAGCGATATCATCGTAGCTAGGAATAATCTGCAAATGGCAATAACGGACCTAAATAATTGGTTCGTTAAATGGGGAATATTTTTAAATGCTGAGAAATGCGAAGGAAAAATATTCACTCTGAGAAGGCCAGCAGATCCACCAGAAATTAACATACAAGACACACCTATACCATGGAACTCAAAAGATGCGGCAATAAAATACTTGGGACTATGGCTAGATCGAAGATTAACTTGGAGAATCCATATCGAAAAAAAACTGAAAGAAACCCATACGAGACTAGTGCAGTTATATCCCATAATCAATAAAAAATCCTCTTTAAAAACAAAGTGCGCCATACTAATATATATGTGCATCCTGAGACCCGTCCTGGCTTATGCCTGTGTTATTTGGGGCACGGCTTCTGATACTCAAATTAAAAAAGTGCAGTCGTTTCAAAACAAAGTGCTCCGTATTGCAACGAAATGTCCCTGGTATATCCGCAACACACAAATACACAAGGAACTGGGAATATCCACTATTCAACAATTTATTAAGTCATCGGCGGAAACCTTTTTCGAGCAATTGCAAAACAGTACTGGAGCAACCTACTACAACTTAGGCCAAAAATCACAACGCACTCGGCTAAAAAAGAGACTACCTCAAGATATACTAACCAATAATGATTGAAATGAAATTGTACTACTAGCTTGCAAATTATATTTTTATATTTGTTAATATCTTTGTTATGTATAGTTAAATAGTCATATACTTATATGTTCTTACAATCATTTAATTAACATGTTATTTAAAAAATATTTATCCTATTAATAAGTCACAGGGATGTTTAGTAATGGACCCTTCATGTTATACAATATATCAACAAAACCATGTATAACATTCTGTATGTTGAGCTGGTCTGAAATATATGAAAAAAAAGACACATGTTCTGCTGGCCGACTATGACGTAATTGCCGTGACTGAAACTTGGATAAACTGTGATATTCCTAATGAAATGGTTGCCATTGAAGGGTATAATTTTCTACGTAGAGATCGACCTTCTCGAGGAGGCGGTGTAGGTATTTATTATAAGTCTACTCTAAATGTTAAAGCAATTGCAATCCAAAATGACTTGGAGGAGTTGTGGATATCTGTCAAATGTCGTAATACTTCCATTAGCGTAGGAGTTATATATAAACCTCCGCGGCTGAATTTGGTAGAATTTTTGGACAATTTAGAAAGTAGCATTTCCCTTGTTTTACCTATGGCAGACGAGATGTTTTGTTTAGGAGATTTCAATATTGATTTGTTAAACTGTGAGAATCCTGCTGCTGTTCAGTTTATTAGTACTATGGATGCTTTAGGTTTGAAACAAATACTTAATCAACCTACGCGTATAACAATGAATACGTTTTCGCTTATTGATTTAATTTTAACAACAAACAAAGACTTAGTAAAGACGCCCGGTTGCGTTAATATGTCTGAAGTTTCTGATCATGAACTTATTTATTGCTCCATCAGTTTTAATTGTTTTGAACCTAGACCCTGCATAAAAACATATAGAAATTTTAAAAATTTTAATTCTAAGTTTAATGATCATTTGCGGTCGATACCGTGGAATAATATTTACCATCTTGACAATATTGATGACAAAATTGATTTTATTAACTCTAATTTAACAATATTAATGAATATTCATGCTCCTTTAAAAACTTCCAGATTCACGAAACCTTATGTGCCTTGGTTAACTGATAATACTAAATTGCTTATCTCTCTTAAAAATAAATCCTTAGCTAGATACAAAATTACGAAAAATCAAGGGCATTGGCAGTATTACAAGCAGCTACGTAACCTTGTTACATCGACGATCAGAATGGAAAAAAAGTCATATGTAAAACACAAAATTAGACACGGTAATGTTAATGCAATTTGGGACACCCTAAAACTACTAAATGTATGCAGTAAATCAAGCAAAAACGTACAAATACCTGCTCAATTAGCCAATCCTGATCTAATTAATAATGCTTTTAGCAAACCTATACCTTCGTTGTTACCTTCAGATAAAATTCAAGAAACAATTAATTTGTATGGTAATAATGTAAATCTTCAGTTATTTCTAAATTTAAATTTCAAAATATTTCAGAAATGGATGTATTAAAAATTATAACTAATATTAAATCTAAAGCAACAGGTTCTGATGGCATTAACATTTTTGTTATTAGAGCTTGTCTGCCATTTTTTTTGTCAATTTTTGCGCACATAGTTAATTTTTGTCTTACTAATTCTGTATTTCCAAAATGCTGGAAAGAAGCTCTTATTATACCATTACCAAAAGTTGCTTCTCCTAAATCCTTTTCTGAACTGCGTCTTATAAGTTTACTTCCCACTCTATCTAAAGTTTTGGAGAAGGCCATAGAAATTCAGGTACGTGAATTTCTTATTGCCAATAGTATATTACCTAGCAAGCAATCTGGTTTTAGGCCTGGTCACAGCTGTACAACTGCCCTTTTAAATGTAACTGATGACATTATTAAGACTACTGATCAGAATAAACTCACTTTGTTTGTACTATTGGACTTATCTAAAGCTTTTGATACAATAAATCATGACATTTTATTATCTATTTTACATTTTATTGGATTTCATCAAAGTGCGACCAAACTCTTTGAACATTATATTACTAATAGAACACAAAAAGTGATTTTAAACGGGAAATCATCTTCATCAACTAAAATTACTTCCGGAGTACCTCAGGGATCTATTTTAGGACCATTATTATTTACTATATACACATCTACTCTCCCTGAAAAACTACAAGATTGCAATTTCCATTTGTACGCCGATGACACACAGTTATACTACTCTTGTTATCCTAGTGAGACGGTTGGTGCTTGTAATACTGTTAATCGGGATCTCCACGTTTTGCATCAAATCTCTTTAAAACATTGTTTAAGTTTAAATCCGAGTAAATCATTGGTTATGCTATTTGGCAAGAAAAATGATAGAATAAAAAATATTGATAACATCAGTATACAAATCGATGGTAATAATTTGTCTTTACAAAATAATGTTAAAAATTTGGGTCTGGAAGTGGATCACACACTACGTTTCAAAGGTCATATTAGTAAATGTCTCCAGAGTGCATATTGTAATCTTCGAACTATTTTTCACAACAGAGGTATTTTAAATGTAAGAACTAAATCGATCTTATGTGAATCTTTAGTGTTGTCTAAGTTAAGTTACTGTGACGTGGTGTATGGTCCATGTCTAGACTCTATAGATAAAAGGCACATCCAAAAATTGCAAAATTCTTGTCTGCGCTTGATTTTTGGTATACGAAAGTTTGACAGAATATCTCACAAACTGAAAGAAGTCGGATGGCTTACCATGGAGAACAGACGATACCTACATGCAGCCTGTCTCTATTATAAAATTTTTATGAGCAAATGTACTCCATATTTATTCAAAAAATTGACGTTTCGTACAGATGTACATAATTTAAATTTACGGCATAGAGGCCTACTTACATTAACTTCACATAAAACTCAACTGTTCCAGAGATCATTTAGTTTCTGTATCGCAAAGTGTTTTAATAGTTTTTATGATATATTTGCATCTTCTACGACTATAAGTCATTTTAAAACACAATTAAAACTACATTTATTGCAGAGGCAGAACGTTCGGGAGTAGCTGAATGATATTTTATTATTAACTATGTTGTGTTGGATAATTATTGAGTGGTGGTTACTGATTCAGGGGATTTGTTTGAGATGTATGCACCGATTTTATGTAATTATTAATTATTGTTTTGTTTTCTCTCAGTGCAGGTTAAGTGGAAGAGCAGCGGGAGGCAACGCCCTGCCGATGCCGCAGTGCTGAACTTCGCCTGGCACATTTATTTAACTTTGTATTTCTTTTTTCATATATGAAACTGATAATAAAGACATTTATTATTATTATTATTATTATTATTATTATTATTAAATATTTCCTGACAAACTGTCGTATTTCTAAATTTTTTAATGGATAACCTCATTTATCTGCTGTTTGTATCACACTAACAACATCTTTTTCTGCAGAATTTAAAACAGGTTGTAGCCCCGGTTTGTATGAATTTTGACCTCTAAACTTTCGACTTATAGTAGATTTTGGAACCCCATATATTTCTTGGGCCTCTTGCAGTGATAACCTGCCCGTTGCTACATGTTCATTGACCTTGTCCAACTTTTCTTGTTTGTAGTCACCATATTTCTATGATCCAAGACGTCGTCGATAATTTCATGGCATTTTCCCAATTTACACTGAAAAATTATAATTTTTACAAAAACACCCCTGTTTGTGGCACATCCGGATCGAAGGTCCAATGTTTGTAGCCTTCTCAGTTTTCCGTTATTTGGAACATTCCTGATTGCCAGCTCGCCTTGGAATTTGTGGACTGTATGAATTGTAGGTTTCACTGAATAAATACACTCGTTGAAAGCCGGAAATATGTTACTTTATTAGCAATAAAAAACACATGGAACATTTGAACATTTACAAGAATTAGCTTCCGTAGAGCGGACCGGTTTGCATGCTGCCACGTTGACAGATGAAACGTAAGTGTTTTTAGAAGCGGAAGCACGCCCGGCAGTCTACTGCGCACAGTATGAATTCAGAATGTAAGAGAGGCGGCAAAAGTTTATAAAGTCCTTAACATACCGCCCGCCTTGGAAAGGGTAACCTTTCAAATAAAACAGTACAGAGTTGACATGTAAAAGCTAGAGTAGAACATGTAACATGAACACACATATATACAAAGCATAATAGTACATGGATCTTCATCTAGTACAAGAAAACCCGAACAATGGGGAGCCAAAAGGCTTTACGAAAACTGCGCTGAACGCTAACGCACTAGTTCACAACACTAGGTAGCGGGCACAATTTGGCGAAGGATCGCTTCACGATCCCTGACACAGTGTTCACTGACGCCACACGCGTAACGCCGTCAAGGCCAGGGTGCAGCTCGGTGACCCGGCCTAACCTCCACCTCAGAGGGGGTTAGATTGTCATCCTTGATGAGGACCATGGCACCAGGCTGGAGGTCCGAAAGATGCGTGCGCCATTTGGTGCGCTGTTGGAGTTCCGAGATGTACTCTTTACTCCATCTCTTCCACACATTCTGGTGAAGTTGTTGTATTCTCTGGTATTTAGACAGCCGAGACTCGACTATCTCAGTTACGTTGGGATCAGGCAGTGACACCAACGGACGACCAATCAGGAAATGAGCAGGAGTCAAAGGCTGAAGGTCGTTTGGATCAGAGGACAAAGGGGACAGGGGTCGGGAGTTTAAGGTCGCTTCCACCTGTGCTAACAAAGTGCTAAATTCATCATAATTTAGACTAGCGTTACCTATAACGCGACGTATGTGATGTTTGGAGGACTTGATTCCGGCCTCCCACAATCCGCCAAAGTGGGGACTGTGCGCGGGTATAAAATGCCAAGCTACTCCGTCGTTCGCGACTGATTCGGAAATAGAAGGGTTTTGTTCCGCGAGAAAATTGCCTAATTCGATTAACTCGGAATTAGCGCCTACAAAGTTAGTGCCATTGTCAGAATAGACATGGAGCGGTTTGCCTCGACGAGCCACAAACCGGCGAAAAGCCATTAAGAAGGCTTCAGTAGAAAGGTCAGCGACCAATTCAAGGTGCACTGCTTTTGTGATAAAACAAACGAATAGACAAAGGTAGGACTTGACTAGTTTAGAACCACGTCCTTTGCGATCCTTTATCATGAACGGTCCACCATAATCGATACCAGTCGTATGAAATGGGGGCGATGATTGAATACGAGAGGCTGGCAGATCTCCCATTATGGGCTCAGTTAACTTAGGAGAGAATCTAAAACACCGTAAGCATTGATGAACCACTTGCTTGACGATATTTCTGCCAGAGGTGATCCAATATCGTTCTCTGAGATTAGCTAACAGCATTTGAGGTCCGGCATGGAGAAGCCGAAGATGCTCATGCGATACTAGGAGTTTGGCGAATGGATGTTTGCCAGAAATCACTAGAGGAAACTTCTTGTCAAAGGGTAATTGAGAGTTGTGGAGCCTACCACCAACTCTTAGCAGTCCCTCGGAATCCAGAAAGGGATTCAGGGATATCAAAGCAGAAGATTGTTTCACAGGCTTGCTCTGTGACAACAGTTTAAGTTCGTCAGGAAATGACTCACGTTGTGAAAACCTTGCAAGCCTTACAAGGGTTGCTTGCAGTTCATCTGTAGAAAGGGGACCAGAAAGACGATCAGCCTTAGGGGTCCGCGCATTGCTATAAAAACGAAAGCAATAAGCTATAACTCGTTGTAAGCGAGCAAAGCTTGAATACTGATTGAACGGAAATGGTTCAACGGAGGTTACAGGAAGACCCTGAACTTCTTTTTTGAATTCTGGAAGCTCAGCACGAACATGTTTGGAAGTAGGCCAAGAGGCCTCACCTTCGCTTAGCCAGGTGGGACCATGCCACCAAAGGCTCAATTCTTTCAAACCTAAAGGGGTGATTCTCCTAGTGAGAAGATCAGCAGGATTAGACGTTGTGGGAACATGCCGCCAAGTGGCATCAGAGGTGAGTTGCTGAACATCAGCAACTCTGTTGCACACAAAGGTCTTAAGAAGATTTGGACTGGTTTTCAACCATCCTAGCACTATTGTGGAATCTGTCCACAGACCGATTCTAGATATGGGCAAATCAAGTGCCTTTATGACTTGCACGGAAAGTTTGCTTAGAAGAACAGCTCCGCAGAGCTCGAGCTTCGGGATTGTCAAGGGCTTTAAAGGGGCTACCTTGGCCTTGGAACAGAGAAGGTGAACCTGTACTTCCCCTTCCTGATTCTTGGAACGTAGGTATATCGACGCACCGTAACTATTGTTAGAGGCGTCGCAGAAACCATGGAGCTCTATCTCGACCACGCTCCGACAGAGGACGTGACGAGGAATTGCTAAGTCATTGAGCATGAGAAGCTCACTGCGATAGGTTAACCATTTTTCTTGTATGGCTTTAGGAACGGGTTCATCCCAATCCAGCTTTTCCATCCAAAGCTGTTGCAAAAGAACCTTGGCACCCATGGTGCATGGACTTAGAAGACCCAACGGGTCGAATATCTGCGATATTTCAGACAAGATGCTACACTTCGTAGCCTTACTACTTGTAGAATTTGAAATATGGGATATTTCAGACAAGCTGCTACGATTGGTAACCTTACCACTTGTAGAATCTGAAATATTGAACATGGAAGTAGGCCAAGATGCCTCACCTTCGCTTAGCCAGGTGGGACCGTGCCACCAAAGGCTTGACAGACCCAGCGGGTCAACTGTCAGGGAAATTTCAGACAAGCTGCTACGATTGGTAGCCTTACTACTTGTAGAATCTGAAATCTGGGATATTTCAGACAAGCTGCTACGATTGGTAGCCTTACCACTTGTAGAATCTGAAATCTTCTCTACTGATAAGAATCTTTTCGGAGCGATTTGCAATGAATCACCCAACACCTCTACAGGCTTCTTGAAAGGGATAGAGACAACGAATCGACCATTCGCTTCTCGTTGAGTATTTTGCAGGAAATGTGCCTCACAGGCGTTCTCTTCATTCGTGCGAACCTTTTCCTCTGGGTAATGTTCGAGTTGCCAAAACCTAGCAATGGGGTCAGAAGCATCCTCGATCGTGCCAAGATTGCACTGTACAGGGTACGCAGAAGGAGGGCCTGTAGGGCCAGAAACAATCCAACCAAAACGAGTCTTTTGGAGGATGGGAAGATTTGGGCCTAGACCAATTTGTCCAATACAAAGGAGCTGCCAGAAAATGGGCGAACCAATCAGAATGTCGATGGTGCCCGGTTGGTCGTAGGACAGATCTGATAACTTGATGTTATCAGGAACCTTGAAGCTGTTTCGCTGGACGCGAAAACTTGGGGTAACACCCGTAATCTCATCGAGAACAAGACAGGATAGGCCAATGCCGTATGAAGTGTGAGGGGCTTGCAGCTTGATATCACACCTAGCCTTGATTTGAGAAGTGGCTTTACTTAAGCCAGAAACAGTAACGTTGACTTCGCGAGTTGGAAGCTTCAACCTTTTACACAAATCTGAACGTATAAAGTTCGATTGGGAACCGGAATCCAACAGGATTCGCACAACGTGAGGCGTACCATCATCAGCGATGAGTTTAGCGGTAGCCGTAGGTAAGAGTACCTGCAAAGCATTCGAACAGAATGCCGAAATCGATTGATTTAGTTCAACAGGGGTTTCTGCCGACATCGCAGATCCTGGTTGACTAGAAGAAGCATTTTGAGGTTTATCCTCATGAAGAAGTGTGTTGTGCCTTGATTTGCACTTTCTACACGTATATTTGGAGCTACAAAGGCTCGCAAGGTGACCCTGAGTTAGGCAATTAAAGCATACGCGGAGCTCTTTTGCCTTTGACTTTCTGTCAAGAACAGACAGCTTGACAAACTTATCGCATTTGTACAAGGAATGAGATCCTTTACAAAGTGGACACGAAGGGGTACCTGACACAAATGATTTCGAATGTACCTTGGAAGACTTTTCGGGTACAAGCTTGCTATCTTTTACCTCTAGAGTTTCTAGAAGATTTGCTGTATTTTGTAAGAATTCCTTGAACTCATCAAGATTAGGCAGGTCAGAACTTGACCGGTTTCTAAGGACCTCCCATTCACGAAATGTAGTGGGGTCCAGTTTTTTAGAAACTACATAAATTATAACAAAATCAAGAAGCTCGCTTTCGGTAGCTAATGATTTGATTGCTGCAAAATGCTTGAATAACATATCGCTAATCGTACGTAATTTAGTTGCAGATTCCTTACTGCAAGATTCAAGTTCAAAAATAGCCTTGAGGTGGTTATGAACCAGAATTTTTGGATCATTGTATCGATTGCACAATGCCTCCCAAGCTAGAGTATAATTACCCGCAGTAAACTCTAAACTTTTTATAATTTGGCTTGCATCACCCTGTAAACTAGCCTTTAAGTAATGCAGCTTTTGAATATTAGTTAACGCTTGATTCTCATGAATTAAACTAATAAAAATCTCACGAAATTCCAGCCATTCTGCCACGTTCCCTGAATATTTGGGAATCGAAATGGCAGGAAGGCGTACAGCTTGATTATTGCAATGTGAACTGCAATTTGAATGCGTTGATCTTACGCTACCATTAGGAGATCCAGAACGATCTGGTGCAACATCAGATTGCTTGTTGTATTCATTAATCAAATATTCACCTTGTGAGATTGCACGAAAATAAGAGTTTTCAAATTCGACTTGTTGCTGCATTTCAGATTCTGTATCCTTACTGGTGTCTAAAATTTGTTCATGAACCTCATAATATTCTGATAACACGGTGGCTATAGCATCCAATCTTTTTTGCAATTCAATAATTTGAGTACTAGGTAAAAATTGATCTTCATCATGAATTGTTTGCAAAGATTGCACGTGACTCGCGAAGCGAGTAAGCTTGCCTTTGATAGAGCCACGTACTCTTACAAGCGGATCCATAATTGTTGAAATTAAAACAACTTAAGGATGAAAACTGTTCGTACGCCACTGGCGTGAATTTTGTACGCTTCTGGTACGCGGACCCAACGGGTCAACTATCTGTGATATTTCAGGCAAGATGCTACGCGTGGTAGCCTTACTACTTGCAGAATCTGAAATATTCTTTAATGATAAAACCTTTCGCACGCCTCTGGTACGGAATTTTGTTTACAACGCAGACAGCGCTTGATAACAACGCGAGAAACTTGTCGCTAACGACGCAGAAAACGACCCTGGTACAACGCGAGATGATTCACTTGTAACTGCTTCGACCGCAGTATGAAACATGCAGGGGATATCGCTAACAAACGTAATAGCTTGGCATTTCACGCAATTAAAAATGTTTATATGACTCATAAACCATTTGTTTACGCAATAATACGCAGCTGAAATTATGCACATGTATAACACAGATGATAGAAAACCAAATATTCATGCATAGGAAATCACAAAAATAGGAAATTAGGCTTACATTGATATTGGTGTGTGCCGCCTTGCCGTGGTTCGTACTACCGTCTCGCCTGCAGCTGCAATGCCCACGTGCACGAACTTGGCGCCAAACTCGGCGTTTGGCTATCTACCGTCTGCTGTCTTCCTTCCTCTCGTTACGGGCACCGCATGTGCCCTCTTCGTTCCACGCGTTGCTGCGAATATGGAACGCTGCTTCCTTGCGGTCGATTACATGCGATGCAATACAAAACTGAATATGCTTTTGTACTTGCCAATGACCAATGTTGTCGAATGCTGTCGCTGTTGATTGGACTCGCAATGACCTAATGTGGTTTAATCCTGGCTCTGTAGGACCAATGTTGTGGAGCCTTCTCAGTTTTCCGTTATTTGGAAAATTCCTGATTGCCAGCTCGCCTTGGAATTTGTGGACTGTATGAATTGTAGGTTTCACTGAATAAATACACTCGTTGAAAGCCGGAAATATGTTACTTTATTAGCAATAAACAACACATTGAACACAAATATTTGAACATTTACAAGAATTGGCTTTCGTAGAGCGGACCGGTTCGCATGCTGCCACGTTGACAGATGGAACGTAAGTGCGGTGAACGGCGAGGCAAAGCCCGCTCGACCTTCTACTGCGCACAGTATGAATTCAGAATGTAAGAGAGGCGGCAAAAGTTTATAAAGTCCTTAACAGTGTCCTTTTTGCCAAAATCTCTTTTATGCTAATCTTGCTTGCATTATCCAATTCGTAAATCCTTTCTTACCTTAATCAAATAAGCTCACAACGTCAGTTTTTCTTTAATTACTGTACTAACTAACGCTTCATCTCAAGTTCTGCACAATTTGAATTCTTTTGTCAATTTTAACTAATTCATGTCTGGCTTCTACATTACCAAACTTTTGAAATTATAATTGAAATTCTTTTATTAACTCCAACACTTGAAATTGAGTTCCCCTATTTGTATACTCATTTGAATGCTTTTAAAGTTAATCGTCCATTCTACCAGTATTATTCTGATTTAATAAAATTACATGACTTTTCCCAGTTATTTGCATTGCCTCGACTTTGTGCCTTTGTGATTGTATTTTGAATTTAGTTTATTGCAACCAGAGCCAAGTACAGGGCTAAATACCATCGCAATATATTTGTTTTGAGATGCCGAGTCAGGAATATTAAAATCAGAACCAAAAAAGTTAGGTTGTAAGTTACAAGAAGTATTTAGTTTGTTTTTTATTTTTTGTTTTGATTCGTTTATTTATGAATTTAAGTGGATAATTGTTATTTATAAGGATGTTAGTTATTAATTTTAAATTTTGTTTATGAAATTGTTTAGACGAGAGTTTAATTGCTCGGTCTACTAAACTGTTTATGACACTTTTTTTGTATTTTAAATTAGTTATGGAATTGAAATTTAGATATCTATTTGATTTTATATCTTTTCTATACCAATTGGTAAGAATTTTTCCGTTAGATTGCCTGTATAATGTTAGATCTAAGAAATTTATGGAATGTTTTGTATTTTCATTTTCAATAGTGAATTTAAGTCTAGGATGTATATTATTAAATGTATTTAAAAAATTTAGTTTATTAATTGGATCTGTTGCCATGATTATGTCATCGACATATCTTTGATAAAGGGAAAAATTAGGATTCTGTTTCAAAACTTCAGTCTCAATATCTTCTAAAACTAGATTGGCAATTGTGGATGATATAGGTGAGCCCATAGCACATCCAAAAGTTTGTGAATAGATTTCATTTTTAAAAGAGAAGTAAGTAGTTTTTAGTACAAAATCGACTGCATTAATGAAATCATCCATAGGTATTTTAGTATGTTCCTTAATTTTTTTCCAGTTATTTCTTATTGTTTGTATTGCTAGATCTGTAGGTATGTTAGTGTATAGTGACACTACATCTAGTGAGAATAAAGTGTGGTTTTTATTTAAAGTTGTATTGTCAATTTTGTTTTTAAATTCCCAGGAGTCTTGGACACTAAATTTATTATTTGTTGTTATTTTAGTTAATATTCCAGATAAAAATTTTGACAAGTTATAAGTTGGACTCATGTAAGAAGCAACGATAGGTCGTAATGGTATGCCTTCTTTATGTAATTTTGGTAGTCCATATAGTTTAGGTGGATTTCCGTTGTGACTGATAATTTTTTTATATGTAAAATTGTCTATGTAATTATGTTCGAGTAAATGTTTTGCATATTTCGTTATTTTTTTTTAATTGATGGTGTAATATCTTTAATTTCTTTCTTATAAGTGTTAGTGTCATTTCATAAATTATAGATTTTATTGTTATATTCTGTTTTATTTAAAATGACCGTTTTTTGGGTTTTGTCAGCAGTAGTTATAATCGATTCTTGGTTGTTTTTAAGGAAAGTTTTAGTTTCTGAAACTTTTTTAGTTAATTCATTATTATATTGTTGCTGTTCAAAAGTTAATTTTAAATGATTATTGTTTTTATGATTGGTTAAAATATTGCTAATGTTTGCTCGTAGTGAGTTTTGATCTTGTATTGTTAAATTTGTAATTCCTTGTTCGATGCTGGCGATTATATTTTCGTATGGTGGTTTGTCATTAGGAAAATAATTAAATTTAGGTCCTAGTTTTAAGACATCAATGATGTTTTGTGGAATTTTAGTATTAGTTAAATTTATGACAAAAGTATTAGGATTTAAGTGTTGTAGTACATTAGTGTATGTTGGGTTGCATATATTTTCTGTTTTATATGTGAGTTTTTTATTTTGTTATCTGAGTTGTTACGAAGTTTTCTCTTCAATTTCAAGTTATAATTAATTTTGGATGTTAGAAAAGATATAAACAGTTGGTTTTGATTGATATGGATAAATTTTGTTATCAATTATTATACACTTTCATGGAAGCCATTTTGGTAAGCCTTGACAAATTTTTCTATGTGTTCACTTAATCTAATTTATAACCCTTTGTATTTTAGTTATATCACATTTCAATAATTTCTGATGAAGCCATCAAAAGTGGCGAAACGTTAAATTTTTATCAACTTTTACATGTATGACGTTTGGACCTTAAGGAACAATCATATTTTTATACTACAATAAACTTTTTGGCTATCTATCTCCCACAACTTTATTAATCATCGAAGCAGCCAAATCTCATTTACCTATTAAACAGGATTAATCTTCTGATTTTGCAGAAATAGCTGATATTGCTCAGGCTCGTGCTTCTTTCATTTTTAATACAGACAGGAGAGGTAAGAGGCAATACTTTCGACTATAATGGCGAGCCGACAGAGGGTGGTGTTGATTCAGGCGAGTTGGGGGCGATTTCGCAAACCCCTTTGACAAGCCGTCTAACCCTCTATGAACGAGTCTGACTAGCCTTAGAGGGATCTACCATCTAACCTTCTGCGATGAACGATGAACTACATGGGCAGCGGAGTACTGAGACTTTGTCTCACACCTCCTTCATCTGATTTCGACGCCTATTGCTGGAATTGTGAGCGCTGCTTCAGCAGCGAGCTCCTTGAGTTAGCTGGGGCCGAGGATCTTGAGCTTTTTACGGCTTGAAGATGGTGGCGACGTCCTGGGCAAAACTCAGAAAGGCGGAGACGATCTCGGTACCGGAAGTGGCGGCGCTGATGGCGGTCAGAATCTTTTTTGCAACAATGGCAAGTTGCGAAAAATCAATTCTGTTCAGCAGCCCCAGGAGGCTGGCAAAGTCGGGGCTCGTGGAGCTGGTGGTGTTGGAAACGGGCTGGGCAGGGGATGGAGCCGGTGCCGTAGGGGCGGCAGGCCTGGCTGCATTGGTGGAGGTTGCGGCGGCGTAGCTTCGCGCTGGCGTTGCAGCGGCGTAGCTGCGAGTTGGCGGCAGCTTCGGGAATGCTTTGCAGCCCTTGTAGCTTGCGGGGTGGGCACCCTGGCAGTTCGCGCACGTGGCCGGCGTGTCTTTTGACTTGGTGCAGGAGCTGCTTGGATGCTCTCCTCCGCATTTCACGCACCTGGGGGCGGCGTAGCAACAGCGTTGAGCGTGCGCAAAACGATGGCATTGTCCGACGCTGGCTCTGCGTCTTGGGGATTCGATGGAGACCCGCAGATGCAGTACTTCCTCCAGGTCGAAGATCTTCTTTGCTTCGGCAGACTTCGCGAGCTGTACCAGGACGAGCGGGATCGGCTTCCCTGCCGATGTGCATTCGGGTGACGGATTTGATTGCGAATCCTTTCGCGCAGAAATCTTATTTGACGTCGGAGACGTCGAGCTGTTTCGGAATGCCCCTCATGACCACCTTCAGGGGCGTATCCTTCGTCAGCTGGTAAGTGTGGTACGGCACCTCCGCCTCCATGAGGTAGGCCGTCATCCTCTGATAGTCTTCGATGGTTGAGGGACGCACACTAATGCCATCGGCGGTCGCCCTGACTTTCACGTAGCCAATGAATTTCTTGGCAAGCATCGCCGAGAGGGAGACTCAGTTGCGCTTCTCGCGAATGACAACTAGCGGCACTCGCTGTCGCAGCTGTTCGGGCTGGCGTTGTTGTGGCTGCTAGTCCTCGTCGTTGCGGTCGGAGTCCCCCAAGGCTTCGAAGCTGTTCGGCTGCTCGAAGCGCGGCTTCTGAATTGACTGCGGAGGCTTAGCGAGCTTCTTGCGTTTGCGGGACACCTCCGTGAAGTCTGTCTCCATTTACACCACCTGGGGGGCAGCGTCAACGGTCTTCCCAGACCGCTGGAGCGGCGGCGGTGGCGGCCCGCTCCTTTGTAGTCCTGGTGAGGGCTAGTTCCGCTTCGGCCTTTGCGATAAACTGGCGTCTGAATTCGGCGATCTCTCTATCTAGCTCGCCGCACTCGTCTTGGGTCATGCTTGCTCGAATACTTCTGATTTCATCCTCTGTCAGCACGTCGTTGGAGTCGCTTTGTTTCATCCTTGATCGGGATGAGGCGAATTGTTAGAATATTCTTTTTACTACGTCGTTGTGAGAGCATTCTTTTTACAAAAGCAGTTGCAAGTCTCCGCCACTGCGGAGCACGTAGAACCAACGACCCGAAGGCCTGGACTCAACATGTGCTCTTGAACTTTGAATTACAACTGCTGGCACTGGAACTGGAGCTGCGCAGGCTGGAACGTCTGCTCGCTGCGGTGGCTGGCTCGGATCTCTCTCGGAATGTAACCTTCTGCAGGTCGCTTTTCTGCTTATAAGGCTTCACGGCTAGGCGACGGGCTCTGCTATTGGCCGACAGATGATGCATCGTCTCTTCGTCAATAGTACCAGATTCGCGTATTGTAGATAAAAGTATAACTGCCTTGTTTTTCTTTGAAACGTAGGATACTAGACTGATGTTTTTCTTAAACCGAACACTGCGGATCACTCCTAACGCTGCTTTTGTGGCATAAATTCGGGAGGAATTTCTCATCAATTTTTCCTGAGTATACCTACTAGCGTAATTTTATGTTTCAGTAGCGACATTGCTAGAGGGTAGCTAGTATACCAGTTATCCGTTCTCAAGTTTCCATTTGTCCCCTTTACATGTTTAGCAGTCTGTGTACAATATCAGGTAGTCAGTTTTGTACAGCATAGGGTCCTTCGGGTTGCCTTCCACAATAAATTTCAAAATTACTTGTATAATATGATTTAACATCGCATAAAACAGACAACTTAATTCCATATTTGGCCGGTTTAGTAGGAATGTATTGTACAAAACTACATCTGCCGTGGAACCCTTCAAGCTTTTCATCTGTCACGAACCCACCAAGAGAGTAATTAATTTGGAAATTATTCACAAATTCATCCAGCATGTCCCGTATTGGAGCCATTTTATCATACTTCCGTCTTTCCAGTCTTGTGTCTTTATTATCAAATCGAATGGATCGTAATAGAAATAAAAACCTTTTGTAACTCATTAGGGGATTGGGACGATTTTTATGAAGGGTTTATTTGTATTGGTTTTAATACTTGAAAACTCTTTAAAATTCAACAAGAGGAAGAGAGGACAACTATAAAACAAAAATAAAAACTTTATTCTTTAAAAACTGAACAGTTTATTTTATATATAATTTTTTTTAAAAAACTGTCTCAAACTTCCCTACCCTAGGAACGTTTGGACCAACCTATTGGGAGGTTTGGTATATAAATAAAATTAACGTAAATTTTCGTACATTGTCATATTTTCTTCAGAATGTTAAGATTTACTGGTTCTTTTACTCGATCCCTTGCTTTTTGGCTCTTGCAGATTTCCTATAATTTTGTCTGCAGAAATCTCATCCTTGTCTTCTTCGTTGGGGAAATAGAATTCGTTGCTCTTTACACTTTTACGAAGGTATTTGACTTTCAAGGAAGAAATTTCAAAGGGCAGGACCTTCAAAACCTTTCCAATGTAATGTACAAAGTTTTCATTTTTGCCTTCTACATTTAGTTTCACTAAAATGTAATCCCCTTCGTTATAAGTTTTATCATGGATGTCTATTTTAGTAGAATTGTCGTCTTCATCGCTACTGAATTCTAAACCTGGGCTACTATCTTTGCAAATAGTTTTTTCGTCAATACTTTCTTCTTCAAATGAATAACTCTCCTTTTCTACTATTCGCTTTCTTATTGTAACTTTTCTCTTTTCTACCTCCTTTTACCTTTTTCTACAAAATTGTTGTTCTTCTATTTAATTTTTTTCCTGTGTCTCCGTTATTACCCTGGACCTTCCAGGTTTTCTGCCACCTTTTTTTTTAATACGTGGTGCTGCCTTTAGAAACGGCAAAAGTTTTTCAGGGTTAATATGGTTTTAATGTTGCCTATTCCGGATTTATCAGAAACGGTTTCTGCTGGTGCCGTTGAAGTAGATGGTACGGGCTGCTGTTCTGGTGAAACCGGTCTGTGACATGCGCCCAAAAAGTCATCCTCCGTTAAAGTATTTTGATTAAATGAATAAATACCAGTACAGTTAGAACCATTTACAATATTTGACGGATTAAATGCTTTTTACATTGCATCTTTAGAAAGTTCAGGAATGTCGTAAATTTGTATGGGTTTTCCGGGTTGTCTTAACATTAAACTGTTAGCTGCTGTATCAATGGGCTGAAGTTTGTGGCTGCTATGTGGTGGCAGGGTCAACAAAGCAACATTATTTTCTCTAGCAATGTTTATCAAATCAACTTGAATATGGCTATCATGGTTATCAAAAATAACCAAGGCAGTTGCTTCTCTTGAGGGTTTAGCATATTCTAAACAGTGTTTGAAATAAATCAAAAAATTATTACTGGTCATCCATCCACTTGGGTGAGCTGCACCTTTGCAGCCTGTAGGTTCACCTTAAAATAAATAATAAGGTTGAATGGCACTAATATTATCTCTTGGGAATTTTAAAATTATGCGAATAAATACAGAGAAGATTATTACAAAGGTTCAGAAGTTACAAAAAAAAAGAAAAGCACTTAAATGTAAAAAGGAAATGATCTTATCTGTTATTGATACCTATCTTTTTATATGAATATTTCTTACCTAATAACATAATTGCACGAAAGTCTACTCTTGGAAATAAGTAAAACGGTGCGATTGCGTGACCAATTGCATTAATGCAGCAGCAAAACCATAACCAATGTTCCTCGCTCACCAGAAGTCATTTGCTCCACTTGTTTGGACCCCTTCTGAGTTAAAACTTTTTTCGGCTTATGAACGGTTGTAAACCCCGTTTCGTCAATATTCCAAATATCTTCTGGGCGAATATTCTTATCTTGCATATTACCCCTTAGATTTTAATAAAACTTAATCAACGTTGCATTTTTTGAAGCTTGTAGATCTGCTGAGACTAGTTGCTTCTGACTTTCTCAAAGAGATATTGCTATTACGGGAATAAAACCCTCGGAGCACGTCTTTAGTAGCACTTTCTCCAGTATTCCATGCTTTTGGTTATTTAATACTGTTAGACTTTGCAAAATTGTACGCTAGTTTTAATGGTGCCTTTCTATTCAAGCCGTAGTGAAGCTTTGATGCCTGTATTAGTAGTTGGCTAACATAGTTTCTTCGTCTTTAGAAAAAACTTGGTTGCTTGAATACTTTGTGGAGTAATTACTCCTTTTAAAAACACTATTTTTTGAAAGACGTTGAACAGAATTGCCTGAGAGGCTGCTTCAGGATTCCGTTACTTTGCGCTGATTCTATCCCTAATTTTAAGCGCGTAAACGAGACTGCATTTACGCTTTAAGCCAGCTTAGTCAATGGCACTTAAAGGGACGACAGTAAAACCACTCCTGAGATGCAGCCTCACATCTCGACAGTATTATGGCTTGGTATAGGAGTGGCGACGTAGTGAATGAATCAAATATTAAATGCAGATTGTTTTATTATAAAAATAAACTGGTATTTATACAAAACTAAAATGCTTAACGAAGTAACAATATCAAAGTTCATATGTACAGTTTACTGGGTCAGAGTGTTTAAATTACAAAACAGCAGTGTAGCAATTCTGCAGTTTTTATTTCCTGCTAGAGCGAAGGTCGCCCGTTGAACTTGCTACTGTAGGTCGGTATTGTGCATGAAGTGCAGATTTGCATTTTTCCTGGTCTTTAACTCGTCTGATTGCGTAATAACACTGGCTTTTAAATTATGAATAATGTTCCGTAAATTTGGACTGAAATATATATTTTTAATCTAATTTAAACATATTAAATTTAGTAATTATGAGGCAAAGACTGGTGATTACAACATTAAAATTTTCTTGCTAATAAATGGGAATTGCATTTAAAAACGTGCGACTGGATTTCGTAAATTTTAGAAAATAAAATTTATGTGTGTTTAAATCAAGTTTAAACATATTGCCAATTTTAGGCTGAAGAAAAAGAAAAGGAAAACTATATTGTTTCTTGCACATTAAGGGTTTTTAGAGGATATTCTTCTACGGCTGACTGGCGTTGTTTGGATTGATGCTTCCTTCGGTTGATCCTTTTCCGAATGTAGTAGAAGGCTCCTATTAGAATAGCCCCTCCCAATAGGCTGCCTGTGATCCCGCTGGATAGATAGGAGTGGTGGCGGATGGTTTTCCAAGTTATGTCCTTTAGGTGCTGGTGGAATTCCAACTGCGAAGTTTGTAGATCCTCGAAGTGGTCTGACTGTTTTAGTACTGGCTCCTCTGCAATTTCTGAAAAGGAGTTGGGTGTTATTGTGTTGGTAAAGTTGATGCTGACGGCCTTGGAATATCCTGCGAGGATCTTGAATTTCTTGCTATGCCTGGGGGGTTAACGTATTCTTTGTAGTTTGTATGATGCAGTCTGACGAGATCTGAATCACACCTGTAGTGTTGACAGTGAATTCTTCCCTATTGCCACTACAAGTGATAGCTATTCGGGTTGGCTTGTTGACTACGAACATCCAAGTGTTTTTCATGTATAGTTGTTTCCAAATAATGGACTGGATCTGATGTCTTCGTAGTCTGCACTGACTAATTTCTGTTCGATGATATATATCATCAATGATGCAATTTGGGTTATTTTCAATTCCTTTCACGACTGTTGGACTGCAGATATACGTGTTTGGAGTAATTTGGAGATTTTCTTTGAATTCCTCATCTGGCTCTTGAAAGTACATTTGTAAGTTGTAATCCACAGCGAAGATCCCTTTTGGTACGTCGATCACCCAGTAGGACCCATTGTTAATTCGTAGAGGAATTGGTGTCACCTTGATTAAGGTATATTCGGTTTTTTCTACTATGATGAAGTATCCTTGGACGTTGATGTAGATGTCATCATGTCCGATGTCGACCTTTAGGATTGGGGTCGGTAAAATTTATAAGTTTGGCGAGAGTTTACTGGTTGCATTTGCGAGGATTTGCTTGATTTGGGCAGGTGTGATTAACTCGTAAAAATTACCTTGTTGGAAATGAATGTTCAAAATGTTTGTGTGGTAATTGCACAGTTCACTAATAACATTTGTGGCGACTTGATAGACACTGATGATGTGGATATTTAATCGGTTGGAGTCGGTTGCCTTACACCACTTGTCCATGTTGTTGATTGCCCTGATTCCTTGGTTCAGCTTCTCTTGAAAATGTTCCAGTTTCTGATCGATTCGTTCTTCGGTCTCATTAAATCTTGAAAGTGCTGACAGGAAGAATTTGGATTGTTGACTGTCCATTTTTATTAATTCCTGTTGATTTTTGTCGAGTCTATCAATATCTTGATAGACTTCGTCATTTACTCCGAAAATTGACGTAAGTACAGTCCCAAGCACTCCTCGTTTCTCTCGTCTTGCTATGATAGCTTCCATGCCAGTTTTAATCCATTCCATATGCCTTTTTTGTTCCAGAAGATGATGCACCAATGTCTTGCATAACGTGTCTTCGGACAGTTCTTTCGCAGAGTTGCAGAGGTCGTCGAATTTGTCCACCATGTCGGTAACTGTTTCGAAGTCTTCTTCGATCTTCCCTCTCTCGAACTGAATTTCGATCCTGAATGTTCCTCGTTCAATCTTCCCTTGTCCAATATGCTCTACATAGTACCCGCTGTCTGGTTTTTGTATGTTGAATTCTGCCTTACTCAATGTATTTGTGGTAAGGAGAGTAAATATGAGTAGAAGCATTTTCCATTTGGACGGGATAGTTTTCTTTGGTACTGGGAATGATTGTGTGTGGGTGCTGTTGGCCGAAATTTTCTCTTCAGGCTCTGGTTCCTGCGATTCTTCGTTAGTTGGTAATGGAATGATACTGCCTATGGAACGTTTTAATTGATGTCCTCCTGATTTCTGAATGGTTACTACTCGTACTGATCCATCGGTTGCAGGATGAATGTCGGTAACTCTCGCTAAGGGCCATTTACTAGGATTAATGTTTTCTTCTTTGATTAGCACTAGGTCACCAACTTTGATATTCTCCACCGGTTTCTTCCATTTGTTTCTTTGCTGTAATCCATGAAGGTAGTCTGAGCTCCATGATTTCCAAAAATCTTGCTTGATTTTTTGGATCAATCTCCAGCGATTTGACAAATTTGTTGATATTGGTGTGCTGATTGGGTCCGGTGGTGAGATTATCTCTCTTCCTATCAGGAAATGGCCTGGTGTCAATGCAGTGGTGTCTTCAATATTGTTGCCTTGTGGGCACAGAGGACGTGAGTTTAAGCAGGCTTCTATTTGGCAAAGCAGAGTTGTTAATTCTTCAAATGTTAGAGTAGCGTTGCCAATGGTTCTCTTCAGATGATGCTTCATTGACTTTACTCCTGCTTCCCATATTCCTCCGAAGTGTGGAGCTACTGGAGGGATGAAGTGCCATTGGGTACCAATGGTGGATAAATTTTCTTGGATAACTGGGCCTTCCATTGCTTGACGGATTTCCTTGTCCAAGACCTTTCTTGTTCCAACGAAATTCGTTCCGTTGTCGCTATAAAGATGTGCACAGCGTCTTCTTCGGGCGATGAACCTCCTGAAGACTGCTAGGAAGCAGTTAGTTGTCATGTCGCTGACGGCTTCTAAGTGTATTGCCTTGGTGGATAGACAGACAAAAACAGCAATGTATCCCTTGGATGAAGAATGCCCTCTTCCTTTAGATGTTCGGATTTGTATTGGACCGGCATACTCCACTCCGGAATGGAAGAATGGCGGGGTTGAATTGACTCTGGTTGGTGGAAGATTCCCCATTAATTGCTGGGCTGCCTCTGCCTTGAATCGGATGCATCGAAAGCATTTCTTGATGCTGGAGCTGGCGGCTTTCTTTGCGTTGATGATCCAATATTTTCTTCGGACATAGGACAGTGTGAGTTGAGTGCCACCGTGTAAGGTGCGTAAATGTGCCTCATGGATTATTAATTTGGAAACATGATTGGAATAAGGAAGGATAATTGGGTGTTTTTCGTGGTAGGATAAGTTGGAATTTTCTAGTCTTCCTCCAACACGTATGATTCCATGTTGATCGATGAATGGATTGAGATTTGCGAGTTTGTTGTTGGAGTCCACACATTTTCTCTTTTGGATTTGAGATCCTGTTGCCTTCAAAATAGGATCACTTCCTTGGACGACCTTGATGAGTGTGAGGATGGTGTCTTCCATTTCTTTAACTGATAGACATCCTGGTTGAATGGGAAGACGCCTACACTTGTTGATGAATCTTCGGCAGTAGGACACGACTCGTACCATTCTTGTCAGAGACGAGAAGCGATGAATAATCTCGTTCTCGTCTTGATGAACTGTAGCTTGATGCACAGTGTAACTCTTTGCTTCTTCATTGGTTGTGGCGGTGTCTGGTTGACACGGCCATAACTCTTTGTTAATTAACCAGCTTGGTCCATCCCACCATAGTGTATGTTCCTTTAATTTTCCTGGACTAGTACCTCTGGGGATGACGTCTGCAGGATTTTCTTCTGACTTGACGTGGTTCCAATGTTGAGCCGGAATCAGGTGGTTCATTTCGGCTACGCGGTTTGCGACGAATGTCTTCCATCTTACTGGATCTCCCTTTATCCATCCTAGTGTGACCATGGAATCGGTCCAGGCGAAGATAGATACCTTAGGAATGTCCAGTGCCGTGATTACCCGTTGTAATAGATTAGAAAGTAGTACTGCTGCGCAGAGTTCTAGTCTGGGTAGGGTTGCCTTTGCTCGAGCTGGTGCCACCTTGGATTTGGCTATTAATAATGATACCTTGGATTGGCCTGATGACGTGATGACTCTGGTGTAGACCACGGCTCCAATAGCTCTTTCGGAGGCGTCACAGAATCCATGCAGTTCCATTTGGGCTTCCTTTTTGGTAAAAAGCCACCTTGGTAAAGTAATTTCTTCTACTGATTTGAGTTGAGATTTAAATGTTTCCCATTTGCCTTGGATACTTTCTGAAACTGGGTCGTCCCACTTGACATTTTCGAGCCATAGCTCTTGGATGAGCAGTTTAGCAGTGATGATGATGGGTGCTAACCAACCCAAAGGGTCGAAAATTTTAGCGACTTCGGATAATATGGTGCGTTTTGTGGATCCCTTTTGCTTCACATCCACTTTGAAGCAAAACACGTCTTCATATGGAGACCAATGAACGCCCAATGACTTCTTTACGCCGTCCTCACTTATTTCGAGGTAGGTTTGCTCCTTCAATTCTTCGGGTAGTTCTTGTATGATGGCTAATTCATTACTGCACCATTTATGTAGGGTAAAACCTCCACGTTTTAATAAGGAAATTAACTGACCTTGCTGCTTGATTGCTTCTTTTAAAGTGTCGGCTCCGGAGAGTACATCGTCCACATAGAAATCTCTCTTCACAACTTCCGCTGCTAATGGAAAGGAAGATTTTTCGTCCTCTGCTAATTGGTGCAAGGTTCGGATGGCCAGATAGGGAGCTGATGCGGTTCCATAAGTGACGGTGCATAACCTGTATTGCCTGATTGGCTGTGATTGATCGAATCTCCATAAGATTCGTTGATACTCCTGGTCTTGGCTGTCCATCTTGATTTGTCGGTACATTTTCTCAATGTCCGCAGAGAAGACGACCTTGTGAGTTCTCCATCGGAGTAGAATGTCGACCAGCTCTTGCTGAAGTTTCGGTCCAGCATACATAACTTCGTTTAAGGATTTTCCATAAGATGCCTTGTTCGAAGCGTCGAAGACGACACGGAGCTTCGTTGATGAACTTGCTTCTCGAATTACGCCGTGGTGTGGGATGTAATACTTGCCATTGTTTTCTTGTTTCTTTTCTACTCTTTCCATATGTCCTAAATCCAGATATTCTTGCATGAATTTCTTGTATTGGATTTCTAGATCTTGGTCTTGTCTCAGCTTCTTTTCCAGATGTAGTAATCTTGCCAATGCCGAGGATTTGGACTTTCCCATGCTCACTGGAGTTTGCTTAAATGGAATCTTGACTATGTATCTTCCATCCTGGTCTCGCTGCACTGTGTCTGTGAATTTATTCTCACATACCTGGTCGTCTGGGGAAATCTTTCGTTGAGTGGGGACTTCTTCTATGTTCCAGAATTTTTGTAACTGCTCATCTTCTTCGATTTTGGCAACCATGGTGTTGACTTTAATGATGTCGTTGTGTTGTCTTCCAATGGTTCCAGATAAGATCCAGCCCAGCTCGGTATTTTGTCCTAAGATGCCATCCTTTGTTTTAGTGATTCCTTCTAGAATTATTTTTGAATATTCTTCGGCGCCTAGAATTATGTCTATGGGGCCAGGTTGGTTGAAGGTTGGATCGGCGATGAAAATATTGCTCCAGGAATTGATATTTATGTTTGGGATAGGGGATGAAGGCATGGCTTTGGTAAGTTTGGGAAGTATTAGTAAATTGACAGGTAGGGAAAAGTTACTTGAAAATCTAGGTGTGATCAACCCTGGGATTTTCCATTTGGCAATTTTTGGCTCGCTGTTCCCAATTCCTGTGATTTCAGCTCGAACCTTGGTCCTGGGTAACCCCAATAATTCGGCTGATGCTTCCGTGATAAACGACCCCTGAGACCCGGGATCTATTAATACTCGTAGTAGATGAGTAATCCCGGATGCTGCCTTTACTTGAACCATTGCTGTGGCAAGTAGAACTTGGCTCTCCTGTGCGCCTAAATTGGCGGTGATGATGTCCGACTTCGGCTTCTTTTCTGGAGCGTTGGAAGTCTTCATAGCTGCTGCATGAGCTGACGTTCTCATCCTTTGGGCAGGGAGCGGCCTTGATGGTGGCTGCGCCTTATAAAGCAGTGTATGATGCGGGAAGCGACAGATCCAACAATTAAAATAGGCACGACATGGTATATTTGAATCGTGCCGCAAGCATCGATAGCACAATCGATTGGTTTTTACTGTTTCTAGTTTTTCATGGGTAGGTAGCCTCTGGAATTGACTACAGTTGTCGATGTAATGATCTCCATGGCACAGCTTGCAATTTAGGGATGCGGAAGCGTAATTCTTCTGTGGTCTTTCCAGCTCCATCTATGGATTCTAGGGATTGGAACCGCACTTGCAGGAAAGCCATTAAATTTTGGTGATCCTGGACTTCATTTGGACATTGAAGCGACTGTTCATATAATTTGTTGGTTTCAGGATCCCATTTTCGAGCGATAGCTCTGTTAATCCACGGACCCCAACTGTCCGTGGAGATGCCTAAATTTTTGATTGCCTCCACACATTCCTTGATGGAGTCGTGCAATCTTTTTAACCCTTGGGCTGACTCTTTGGAGAGGACCGGCAGATCGAATATGGTATCTAGCAATTTAGTTAGAATAAGGCGGTTATTTTGATACCTTTGTTGCAGCAGATTCCAGGCGGTGTTGTAGTTTGCTTGGGTAACAGCTAGATGCTGGATCAGTCGGCTTGGCTCTCCCTTAACATGCGTCTTTAAATATTGCATCTTGATGACATCGTCCATATTCTGGTTGTCATCTACTAATTTGGTGAACAGGTCCATGAAAGTGGCCCATTCCTCATAATTTCCCTCGTATATGGGAATTTTGACTTGAGGAAGCGAGATGGCTGCTGCTTGCTCGTTCCTTGTCGGCGCTTGCAATAAAATAATTAAATTTCTATACCTGTCTTCCAACGTAGTATATTCCGGACTGAAGCCATGTCGTTTGACATAACTTCTTCGTCCATCTCGACCACACGATCCCATTTTTCTCTTAATTCCCTTGTCGTGATGGCGGGCCTCCCTAATTCTTGTGTTAGTTCGGCGTCGTCCATCGCTTGCTTAAAATTCTGAATCCGAATCTGCAGTTTTCGGATACGAACCTTTTGCTCGGGGTTGGCCACCATTTCCTCTTGCGTTCTGCTTACGGAGGGGTTGGAAATTTCCGTTGATTGTGAACAGCTCTGCAAGTAACTTTTTGCTTCGCCGTATATGGCTTTAATTTGGTCGTAATACCCTGTTTTAAAATAATTATGAGTTGGAATACTTAGCTGCCCCATTTCTGCATGATTTTTAGTTGCAGTGTTCCAAAGTTCGTCCAGCGTTTTGTTGCGACTGGCGATGTAGGCTTCATTTTTTCGGCTGGCAGGGTCCTTTTTGCTGTTGGATAATATTTGCTTTATCTTCTGCGCGAGCTCTTCTTGGGCGACAGCTAATTTGTTGAATTCCTCCATGTTGTTGGCCATTTTCTGGGAACTGGGTGGTTGGCAGATGTTGTCTTCTTCTCGGGATGTGTTTTTTCGTTAGTTGGAGACAGATCCGGCTCGAAGGACCATGAACAGAATTGCCTGAGAGGCTGCTTCAGGATTCCGTTACTTTGCGCTGATTCTATCCCTAATTTTAAGCGCGTAAACGAGACTGCATTTACGCTTTAAGCCAGCTTAGTCAATGGCACTTAAAGGGACGACAGTAAAACCACTCCTGAGATGCAGCCTCACATCTCGACAGTATTATGGCTTGGTATAGGAGTGGCGACGTAGTGAATGAATCAAACATTAAATGCAGATTGTTTTATTATAAAAATAAACTGGTAGTTATACAAAACTAAAATGCTTAACGAAGTAACAATATCAAAGTTCATATGTACAGTTTACTGGGCCAGAGTGTTTAAATTACAAAACAGCAGTGTAGCAATTCTGCAGTTTTTATTTCCTGCTAGAGCGAAGGTCGCCCGTTGAACTTGCTACTGTAGGTCGGTATTGTGCATGAAGTGCCGATTTGCATTTTTCCTGGTCTTTAACTCGTCTGATTGCGTAATAACACTGGCTTTTAAATTATGAATAATGTTCCGTAAATTTGGACTGAAATATATATTTTTAATCTAATTTAAACATATTAAATTTAGTAATTATGAGGCAAAGCTGGTGATTGCAACATTAAAATTTTCTTGCTAATAAATGGGAATTGCATTTAAAAACGTGCGACTGGATTTCGTAAATTTTAGAAAATAAAATTTATGTGTGTTTAAATCAAGTTTAAACATGTAGTGTGCTTTTTGGGATGCCATATTTTCGAGCAGTAGGTCTTATACCCTTCCCGTTTCTAACTTCGTTGATTGCTTCATCAATCAAATTCTGAGGTAAACTTTCTCTATTTCCTTTATTCTTATGGAAGTCCAAACCTCCCTGCTTTCTACATATTTCATAAATCAGGATTACAAAAAGTTGATGATAGTTGGGCGCACCCGAACTCCGGTACGGTTGAAGGGTAAAGATAAGCAGGCGTCCGAACTCCCGTACGCGGTCATGCGAATACCTTTCGGTGGATAAGCTCCTGTCCGAATTCCCATACGGGAACCAAACTCCGGTATGGAACCGAAATTTTAGTAATTTAAAACTGAAAATAATATACAAGCACTGCACTAGCCACATGTACCTGTAAAAAATGTACAAAAAAAGATTCTTACTTCGTAAATAGTTTAAGAAAAATAGAATTTTTTTAATAAAAAGAGGGAACATACTTTATTACACCAAAAATACTACAATACACACTGCTAAAATAATATGTTGCAATTTACACCCGGGATTTATTTATATAAATTTAGAGATTTATAACAACGGTTATTTAATAGCTATTTATATATCAAGGGAGCAAAGTGTATAATTTCCTCTCGCGGGCAAAGTTTGCGGCCCGACGCAAAGCGGAGGGCCGTAATTGCACGAGGGAGGAAATTCACTTTGCTCCCATGATATATATATGATTTTTTCGCCTCGCAAAAGAATTCTACTCGCTGTTTTTTTAATTAAAGAATATCAAAATACGTGTGGCATTTTGGGTATATTGCTAATCAGGTGGTCTATGTGATGCGATCAACAAACAACGATTTATTGTGAGTGAAAATAGAGTGCTAGTGAAAACAAACAAACCGACGAAACATATTTTGCAGTAGATGTCAAACTATTATAAAAATCTGTAGCAGCGGTGACGACGATTCAGATTTGCCCCCTGATATTGCAGAAGAGGCAAATGCTGCAACATTGGATTGGTTACCGGAGAAGTCAAAGGAAAAGTAGCGGTGCAGGAAAATATTGACATCAAAAACCCAAAATTGATTGCATTACTGAAGCGTCAGGCTGCAGGTTACAGGCCAACGAAACCCGAAACTTTCAAGGAAGGAGATCTCAACTAATTTTTATTGGAAGCTCCTGATTGAGTACCTACTGATGAAGGTATTAAATACAAAATTGTTATAAACAAGAGTCCCCCGTTTTAAAATAATGTTTATCCGTTACAGCTTGTCCTGGTCATAGGTATCTCAGGTGCCCGTCGCGTCGGTGTGACAAACTCACCAAATTCATTATCAGCGATATTGGAGCAAAAGACGGAATTTTAATTATTCAAATCCCAGGTTCGAAAACAACAAATGCTTGCGCCTTTAATGGCCATTGTCTAAGGAGGATTCAGCTACACTTTTAGTGGATGCTTGAGCAAACATTTTAAGCATCAAACGTCACGTGGACTTGCCTGTCGCTGAAAGTTATGTGGCTTGAGTCAATTACAAGTAAAGTGCAAGCCTCGAATCAATTATAGGAGAAACATTCTTAGAATACTGTGAAATAAAGTTTTTTCAAATGCAATTTGACATTTTTGAAATGTACTGTCAATTTTAATTTATTAAATTTAATCACTACAGCTACTGTTTCTACGGAAATTACTTTACCTCCCGTGGGAATTTTTGTTTACTTTACCTCCCGTGTGAGGTAAAGGCATCCTTTGCTCCCTCAAATTAGGGAGAAAAAGATCATTTTCTATAGAGCGAGGCGAAAAAATTGTTATTTTGCTTCACATTATTGATGCACATTTGTACGACACGCACTTCACAAAGTCCAGTCTGTTGATGTCGCTTCTATTATACTGATTAATTTTTTCCTGAATATAACGTTGTCTTCGAAGTACTTACTTCTTGACGAATAGGTCGCGGTTGATGTGCTTCAGCAGTGTTCATTTTTATGTATGAGTCGGCTTGCATATTTTTAATTGCTTGCAAAAAACATGGATGTTTGGATGAGGGTAACCGCAGTAATAATTAAATTTTGCGTGAAATGATTCACACGTATTTGTTGTTCGATAAAGAGCGGCGCTACTGGCAGCCCACATAGTAGGAGGAAAGGACGATAGTTCGTCAATATAGGTATCAACTAAGTAATCCACAAATTTTACAATTCTTGCATCTTGTGGCTGTTCTTCTGCGAAATCAAATGCAAAAGCGTCGCCAACTTCTTCAAGTTTGAGAAAAGTGAGTCCAAACAAATGATGCAGCCATTTTCCGGTCGCAGAATTCTCATCCTTGTATTCTACAGCCAAGCCCACCTGCTGAATCTTTCTCCACCTATAAGAAAATTAAATAAAATGTATATTTTTGCTAAACAATTTTAGAATAAAATACCACCCCACATTTTGCATTCAAAAGTAAATATTGTAAAAAAAACAGCAATTTCCCGGGTTTTATTATCTAATGACTGTCCGTAACTGACGATAAAAAAAAAGTAAAAAATTCAAATCCAACTTACCACGCCTGTGTAAGATGAAATCTGCATCCAACGATGTTGGCTGCTGGAAAATTGTCTTGTAAACTTAAATGGATAGCGATTTCATAATCAACAACTACTGTTTTGGGCAACAAATGATATCCGCTTTCAGTACATTTTTCCCGAATTAATTGAACAAGTTCGGTGTACGTACTTTTTTTCTTATTTAGTAGTAGGCAGAAGACAACGGGTACGTAAATGTTATTGGAGTATGCATGTATAGTGAAGAATTGTAGAAAATACTTCGTACAAAAATCGAATGTTCCACCCATAAACAGTGTTTCTTGATTACACATAAATTTCAAGTTTTTTTTCACAGGAAAAGACTACGATATTTTTTTCTTTATTATTAATTAAAAGGAAATTTTCGTTCTTCAGAGTGGTAATGGCAACAGAATCTAGGAATTCTTGGACTTCAGATGCTGACTGAGGTAGCTTGGGTATTAATTTAAGTTTATTATAATTTATGTTGTTTCGAATGCACTTAATGTCCTTTGCAGTTGATGTTTCTATGGGAGTTTTTTGTTTATTTATTTCTAAATGTATAAGTTTAGAAGGCTTTTCTGATGTATTGCCTTCTAGTTTCCTTTTTAAACTATTATTAATTTTTTGTCTGTTTAAATCAGCAACACTAACACTCGGATGTTCATGACCGCCACTTAATTTTGAAAAAATGTCATCTGAACCGATAGTAAACAGTTTTACTTTACAGGTTTTTAAAATGCAACACCAACACAATTCTCCAGTGGTTTTCACTTCGCGATATTTATAAAATTTATACCCTTGATAAAGTATTAGCGGTTTACCTCGTTCACTTATTATCTTCTCCATTTCTATCAATTTAACTATTAATTTTAACACAAGTCCACAAAAGACAATTAAAAAGCATTTTGTCACACAATTTTTTGCTAATTACAGCTTTAGATAAAAACATTTATGTGCCAAAATTATATATAGTACTTACTAATTTTTTCACAAATTTTGTATGTGAAAATAGTACGACACTCATTAATGACCAATAGAAAAATTAGTTCACGAGCCGTAACCAAGACAACAACAAATTTTCTTGGAAATTTTTTGTAGGTAGACATTACTTCTTTTTAGGGTTTGTGTCCTTACGATTTTCTTACCGAATCTGCATTCGAGCATTAATTCATATCCGGAAATTATTTTTCGTGCAGGCCAACAGCGTCCTAATTTTCCTTCGCGTCCCGCTCGGGCAAATTAATACGACGTTGTTGGAACGCACTCAAAAACATTTCCGGAAAGAATGAATGCTCTTATGAGATTACATGTGAAAATTACTCTGATAATTTTCTCTGAGGTGTAATACGGCAATTTTACTTTCAAAATTATCAGAATAGAAATATAGAACATGTTCTATATTTTCATTAAATTTGATAGTAAAGTGCGCGTCAGAAAATGCGCAGAAGCTCAGTGTCAAATTCAACAGCTGTAATAACCTCTTAAAGTTGATGTGTGTTTAGCGGTCTTTATTTTTAGTTTTAAAGTGTTTTGGACGTTATTGGTAAAACTTGAATTGTAAGCTTCATACTTCTTTGTTTACAGTTATTTTTTTTTAGATAATTAGATTCTTATAATATCCTAGAGCAGAGACCAAGTCACTCTTCTTTTAGATGAATACAGAAAGTTGCCAAATCTGTATAAAGTGAAGTCTGCCAATTATAAAAACAGAAATTTAAGAAGATCCGCTCTGGATTCTATTACATTATCTATGAAGCAAATGAAGCCAAACGTAACTTCCACAGAAATACAAAACAAATTTCAAGCTTTAAAGCAAAATGCAATGAAAGAGTATCGAAAGTATTTATTCTTAATAAAAACTGGCACCGGCGAGGATGATGTAATTATGAATTTATAAATCATCTGCTGGTGTATAATATCCGTCCTTGTTTAAGGTGTACTATCCATCGCTGTGGTACTATGAACTAATTGCATTTACTTTTGAGGAGTCTTTGCCAAGAGATGCTTTCGACACTCTCGGTCCAAATACAGAACAAGACTTAGATATGATTGAAGACTCGCAGGACAATGCAATTGAACATTCAGTATGGAATAAATAATTTATATATTAATAATGAAATATATTTATTGTAAATTATTGTAGGCTGATACGAGCGATATTGAAAATACCGAAGAAATTATTACTGGGACGGCGGAGAGAGAGTTAATCTCAGATGAAGTTGCAGATACTGAGGAATCACCAGATCAACCAAGACAGGTGTCAGCGCTTTCATTATCCAGGAGTAATAATAATACACCCGGCATAAAAAGACAAAATAAATTTGATGACTTACAAATGCTACAAAGTGTATCAGGCAGTTTAAAAGACATCGCAACCGCAGCTCCTGGTGGAACAACGCTGTACCAATGAATACATTTTCAGATTATATTGCAGGAAAAATGCCGAAAATTGATGTAGAAGATATACGAGATGAGGTCGAGGAGCAGATAATTAGCATTTTAAACACAAGTCTCAGAAAATGTAGGGAAACATATAAAACACCATAGAAAAATAAGAAAAATTTAATTTTGTTAAATTATTGTATTAATTTTTACATTAATAGTGCTTACAATTAATACATCATTAAAACATAAAATTTTATAATTATTTGTGCAGGTATAAAACCTTTACAATAAAACTACAATAATTAATCAAATGTTATTTTTAAATTTAAAAAAAAATATTTTAAATTGATTGCGTGGTAGGTACTTGGTGAAACATGTTTATAAACTTTAATTTTCAAATTTAACTTTTAAAAATTAACTTTAAAAATAATAAAACAGTTGGTTTTTGTTTTGAAGTTAAAGTTTAAAAAGATTTAGTAATTACCCCGTTCAACTGCAGATTCTTGCTAAGGCACAGCTCCAACATCTGAATTAAAATAGGCTTTAAACTTTTCTCTAATTAACATTGCTGTATTTGAAGATTTATGTCCAGCATGTCGATTCAACTGTCGCAAGTTTAATTCATTTATATTAAGATCAGTATTCTGTTCTATATACTGTGTGCTTTCAGTAGCCAAAAAAATATGTAGCGCTACACATGTCAGAGTTATTTTTTCAACTTTTTCTGGGCTCAGATAAATCGGATTTAAAAGAACTGGCCAGAATCCTGAAGGTACTTTCTACCATTCTTCGAGCTCTTGAGAGACGATAGTTGTAAATTCTATGTTCTTTAGTTAGCCCGCGTTGAGGATATGGCTTCATTAGACTGTTCATAAGGGGAAATGCATCATCGGCAATAATAACATAAGGCACTTTTTGTGTTGTTTCAGGTAAACATTCTCGTTGTGGTAAACCGAGTGTATTATTCTAACTGCGCTCAATAAGTTGCATGCCTCAAGCACGCCACCGTCGCTCACTCTACCATTACAACCAATATTAACGTATATAAATCGATAACACAGGCCTGGAAATTGAAATTTTTTTATTTTTTTTCACCGTAATGGGTGAATCGTATGTATTTTGGTGCGCTGAGTCCAAATATGACCTCAGTTTTTCTCCAGCACGTAGGGATTTTCCGCAAAATGAAAAAGACAGTTATGCAAAACCCGCAGTACATATAGGTAAAAATGCATTTTGAAATAAAAAAAAATATATTACTAGTGATTTATTTACATTTTTAAATACAATTTGATAAAAATAATATGTAGTATATACAACTCCGTTTTGAGCTTTTCCGTTTGTGTGGGATGTCTGGAAGTTCTCTATGAAGCATCCAACAGTAGTCTCCCACCATATTCACATCCCATCGTCCTTGGTACCTCCGTTCCATTTCTTTGATGTCTTGGTGGAACCTCTCGCCCTGCTCTTCACTTACGGCACCAAGGTTTTCTGGGAAATAACTCAAATGGGAGTTCAAAAGGTGAAGTTTCAAGCTCATGGAGCACCCCAAGGTTTTAAAACATTTCAACATTTTATTTACAATTTCTTCATAATCCGGGTCCTTATTGTTCCCCAAAAACTTAGTCACAACTTCTTTAAATGATATCCACGCCTCTTTCTCAGCTTTTTTCATCACCTTTTCAAACTGATTGTCTTTCATTAGTTTCCGAATCTCCGGGCCAACAAAAACACCCTCCTTTAACTTTGCCTCAGACAGTCCCGAGAATTTCTTTTCAAGGTATTTGAACGTTTCGCCATCTTTTGGCAATGCCTTGACAAACTGCTTCATCAGTCCAAGCTTGATGTGAAGTGGGGGTAAAAGCACTTTTTTGGGATCAACCAAATACTCAAAGTGAACATTTTTTTCTCCAACCTTCAAAGTTCTCGTTGGCCACACTTTTTGGTTCCAGTGCTGTGCTTTTGTCCGGCTATCCCACTCACATAGGAAACAGGGGAATTTCGTATAGCCACCTTGTTGTCCAAGCACCATAGAGATGACTTTGAGATCACCACAGGTAGGCCATCCAAACTCCTTATATTTCAATTTATCAAGGATAAAAGCCACGTTGTCATACTTTTCTTTTAGATGCACAGAGTTCCCCACGGGTACAGAAGCGTATTTATTGCCGTTGCGTAGCAAAACTGCTTTTAAACTTCTTTTTGACGAGTCAATAAAAAGCCTCCATTCATCTGACACATGTTGAATGTTAAACATTGACATCAACTTGGGAACATCAGAACAATATACAAGTTCGCCATCTTGAGAAAAATTTGACTCAAATTGTTTTTCTCTGCTTCTGTACCAAGAGAATGAAGTTCCAGATCTCAACAAGTTCTTTTCTTGAAGTCTAGAGCCCAGTAATTCAGCAGACTCTTTAGAAAGCCCTAAATCACGAACGAGGTCGTTTAATTCTTCTTGTGAAAACTGTTGGGGTCCACAGTCTTCGACTTGAAACTCATCATCCAACTGCTCTGACTCGCTCTCTGATGACTGGCAAATCGTCCAATTGTGTGGGGGCACTGGTACTGGAATACCGGGTCCATGAGGCACAGGCCGAAGTGCAGATTGCATGTTTGGGTAACATATATATTTTTTATTTTTGGCATTGTACCCTTGTATGTTGCAAGAACAAAAGTAGCAGTCATCGCCGTGGTTTCTCGGCTCTCTCCAAATCATAGGCACCCCAAAACGAAAAGATTTCACCTTTCCTTTAGACCACATGCGAAGTCCTTCAACACAGCCTGAACACACTCCATGAGGGGCCCAAGATTTTTCTTGATCTCCGATCTTCACACCAAAATAGGCAAAGTACACTTTTTTAATAAACTCCGTAATACTTCGAGATTGTTTTTTTAATACAAGTTCGCCACAAATGTAACAGAAACTATCAGGATTATTAACACAAGCTCTTGAAGACATTTTGAAAGACACTTTAAGAATATTTAAATTGAAATGAACAAATCGATGGACTACGAGGGGTATATATAGGGCAATAGGAAAATCCAGGTTTCATTTGTCAATAATGTTCACCACAATTACGCTAATTACCAGAAAGAATTTCTCCTATTTATTTATGTACTTTTAATAACAAAAACATTTATTACAGTAACATTGGAATCTGAAACACCGAAGAAAAGCGATAAACCTTAATTGCATACTATTAAGGTAATGGGTTTCCATGATTCATACGCTGACTAATACTGTTACATATACTAATTTTTATCATATTTCATAGTTTCTAATATAAAACTATGAAGCCGAATAGGAAAAACAACTTTTTTCGGCATATTCATAAATATACGCCTTAAGGTAGGCAATCCCGCAGAAAAATGCATTTTGCGGAAAATGCTTACGTGCTGGGAAAAAACTGAGGGCATTTCCGAACTCAGCGCACCAAAATACATAAGAATCACCCATTATTTTAAAGAAAAAAATTTGGTCGCAGACCTGTGTAATCAGCATCTACTAAAGCCAATAAAACAATTAGAGTTTCCAAGTCCCGGGACCAAAAGTGTTTTCGGGACTTACGAGCTAAATTTCAGGTCCCGGGACTAGTCCCGAAAATCCCGAACATGGTCCCGAAACGGAAATAGTGTTCAGGTCAAATCTCCGAATGAAATTTCCAAAGAAAAACCACTGTTTTAAGTTAAATAAAGTATTTCTGTGCTGATAATTTGCGTTGGGGCTCGTCTACAACTTCATTGTTTTCTTCTGGTACTGAAAATGTCTGTCGCCTTTGCTTTTGTTTGAATTGCAAAGTGCGTGTGTAATCCTTTCGTCAAGCTGCCTCTGATTATGATAATTTTGTAGGAACCCACTTTACATTTCGCCAATTGTTTATCTTCAATATATAAAACTGTTGCCATAGTGACTTCAAATCGTTATTTTTTTAAATGTAGAATGAAGGTAGGTTGCGAATCGGAATTCATTCTAATAAATTGTAATGCGTTAGCAGACAAATAACGAACACACTTAAATTCCAAAAATATAAATTATTCAGCTTCTTCGCACATATCTAAATCCAACAAAAAAAAACAGACAACTACATAAATAGAAGAAGATATGCAAATGTGGCTGAAACAACACACAGGTTTAATTCTAACCTACCGAAAACAATACCTCTCCTGCGTTACGAAAAACACAAATAATGCAGAATGTACAAGAGGCATGAGTAATACGCCGGACGCCGGTGAATACCCGTCCTAATTCTCTGATATCGAGTATACGCACGCATGTTGACATGGTCCCGGGACTTCGCCTGGGCTGGCTGTGGTCCCGGGACTCGGTTTTTGTGGTAGAATCCCGGGACTGTCCCGGGACCGGATCCCGGGACTGAAAACCCTAAAAACAATACTATTTCTTTGTTTATAATTAAAGTAGTAAGAAGCGGATGAAATAGGTGCTGTAAACATTATATGACGACCATCCGATGCATCTACACAGTGTGGAAAGTTCCATTTATTTTCATATCCCAAAGCAATTTCTTTCCATTCTTCGGTGGTCGTGGGTGTCTAGTCAAACAAGTAGTGTTTTGGAAAGATAGGTACATCACTAATTATTGTAAAATCTACCGTTAGGTACTGCTCTTTTAAGCGTTTAATTATGGCAGAACAAACTTCTGGCACTAATATTGATATCGTACTTTCATGCACCCTTGTCGGAGTACATTAGGGACCGATATGTTTCACCAGTTGCCAAGAAACGCAATGGTATTTCTAGCCTAATTAAAAATAACAATGTAATAATATTAAACAGAAAAAAATTTAAACACAAATATCTACCGATGTTTAGCACTAATCGAGCAGCGCATAAAAGTGTCTTCTTTTGCAATGTCGCAGTGGCGCCATATGTATTCGAACAAATAAGAATCAAACTGACCCGCACAATGGTTGCCGCCAACGTTGCGTTTGACCGCCGCCCACGTGCCCTCGATGGTGTTGGTGTCGGCACCGGTCTCGGGATTCTTAAACTGCACCGAGTGATTCACGGTTAAGTGCTGGAAGCCCTCGTTTTTTAAACTATGATACGACTTCCAGCAACCACTGATGATAGTTGTCCCCGGCAATATACACTTTTTTTATCACATTCAGCAACACATCCGTACTCCTTTCTTTTACCACACACATAAAACAAGTATCCGTCCCTCTTTCGATTCCACCAAATACCCATGGCCATCTACACGCTTTCCTCTGTGAAACTTTCGCTTTCCAAACTTACTCTCATCTATTTCAACAATAATTTAAGAATTGTTTAAAAGTCGGTCGAGTAAATGATAAAATTATTACAGTGAACAAAATTAAAAATTTTAAATGAAATCAATCATATTTGGTTTTTATTTTTATGGAATTTGTAGTAAACTAATTTGCCCCCCCCCCCCCCAGAACTCGGGGTCAAAGGGCAATTGTCCTATAGATAATCCTGACCTGAAGTTGACTCATTAAAGTTACATAACGAATAATTGGTAATTTGTAGAAATATTTATGAACTATTAAAGTTAATCTTTAAGTAGGTACTTATATAGCAATTTGTGAAAATATTGAAGAACTTCATAGTAAATGGTTGTGATTAGGGAAAGAACAAGTTTCTAATTACATATTGTTTTGTGACAATTGTTAATCCCTCATGAACTTAAAGAAAGCTGACTCATTAAATTTAATAATGAATAAATGGTAATTTGTAGAAATATTTATGAACTATTAAAGTTAATCTTAAGTAGGTACCAACATAGCAATTTGTGAAATGTGAATACAGTGTAAATAAGGTAAGCTGCCCATATATCGTCCCCCTAAGCAAAGTCGTTAATTTAAAAAAAAATTGTTGAGAGTTAAACATAAATAAAAAAATGATTTAGGGAACTCAACTCGTTATCTAATAGTTCTGCTAGTTTGATTCTACTCAATAAATATTTTTGACCGAAAATTAAAAAAAAAGCGCAAGAACACAAAAACCTTGATTTGAAAATAGGTGTCCTAATTCCGCCCACTTATCTACTTAATTCTTTTTATTGCAAATCTAATTGAAACCATGTTAAACCTTCTTATAATACTTAATTCAATCAAAGGAACATAAAACATAAAAACATAAAACTTAAAAGTGAACGTTCCATCTATTGACTTGACCATCCAGACAAAAACCACAATTTTTTGACTGAGGTTGAAGATGAACACAACTCGTGGCTCCACTTGAAACATTTAGTACACTTTACCCATCTCTCTCCTCGCTTGTCTTGAACAAAACATCTCCCAGAAATAGGACATGACACATCTTCGTCGGTTGAACTATCCTCGTCATCGGTGGATACCAGTGGAACTTCTGAGTCACTTGAACTCAAATAATCTTTCTTCGTTTTCTTTTTAGGTGGTTTCTTTAATGATGTTTTAGGCTGATCTTCATCTTCAATGATGAGACGTTTCTTCACATTTGACTGGGATTGTTTCTTCTGGCGCTTTTTTGCCATTTGTTTCTTTTCCATCGAGGATTTTACAGACGATTTATGGTCACTTCCTGTTACCAAGAATGAGGTTCCAGCTCTAGCAAATGTGGAAGGCTGGATTACTGGAACTGGCATAATATCTCTTGGAATGACCACTTAAGGTGGAGCATTCTGTTTGTCCTGGTTCCCTCCATCATCATTAGACACCACTGGCTCCTCTTCAAATTGCCTAGCTATGAATTCGTGCTCTGGAAAAATATCTGGATTAAAAGGATAAATTCCCGTTTTTCTAAATTCATTGACTGCAGTTTCAAGGCTAGCAGCACGAAGGTACGCTTCACCTAACAAACTGGAAACTTGTAGTTTCCTAACAATTCTGTTTGGATTTGAGCCCATCCAATTTTCTATAGCCTGTGCATATCGAGTCTTTAGAGGAAACATAAAGGCTGTAGTTTATCTGTTGAGTGAGGAGGAAGGCAAACTATGGATATTCCTGTCTCTCTTGCGCGCTCAATAACATCTATATTTCTAGTGTGGGAATAGTGCCCATCAAGGAGGAGCACTACCCGTTTCTCTTTTGAAGGCTTGACAATGGAAATGAAATGTTCAAACCACTTTAAAAACAATGGACCAGTGACCCAACCTGAATCTGAGCATGCCCCTATTGAAGCTGGTGGAGCTCCGTCAAGCAATTCTGCTTGCCACCTTTTCTGTGGAAATATTAGTCGAGGGGGATATACTGACCTGCAGCTGACATACATTTTATTACTGAAATTATGGCCCCACGTTCAGCAGATGAAAGTTTGTGAACCTGTTTTTTCCCTTGCAAGTAACTACTCTGGTAGCCTTGTGCTGTACCACAGATATCCCTGTTTCATCTACATTAAATGTTTTTGAGGGGTCAAAGTTTATTTTTTCAAGTTGAACCTTCAGGATCGAAAAATATTTATCAACATTTTCTTTTGTGAATCCTTTCGCTGTGGCCATTGACAGGTTCTGTGGTCGTCTAAGCGATAGTTGTGGGTGGCGCTTAAAAAATAGTCTAAACCACTTTTTGCCAGCTGCCTTTGTTTCAGTCGTGAAAGGATTAGGAACTTGGTTTCTAATGGCTAACTGGTAAGCCAATCGTCGTAGGACAGAAATAGTTAGTCCATAAAAATTTTGCTTCATATCCAAACAGTATTCAACAAGAATGTTCTCAAGCTCAGTGGAAAAAATTGGTTTTCTTCCAAATTTTAACCTCACACTTTCCTCAGGAGAGACATCAGATTTGACGTAGTCTTTTAAGGTAGACCTAGGGACACCATAAGCCTTTGCAGCTACTTTATACTCCATCTCCTTGTTTCTCACCGCAAGTGATAGCTTTCACCATGGCATCAGAATCCCATCTTTTGCGGGGTGGCATCTGGAAAGATTAAGTTCTTGTTAGTGCGCCTAGTATTTGTTTACTGACATTAGAAAAAGGTCGATAAGTGGTTATACATCCATAGAAAATATTCTTCCTAAGTGGTCAGAAAGAAATTAAATACCTATACCCCAATAAAAATTATTAGGGTCCTAAATCCGTCCCAGTACGAATTTAAGCAACGCACAGGGGACGGATTTAGGATTTTAGTTACAATAAAAATGGCGTCTGCTCCTGACAAACGACTAAGACTACACGGCTGTGACAACTAGAACGCTTTATTCAAGTAGTAATTTATTATTATCAATGGATAAATCATGACAAACTTACCATAAGGCCTCAATATAGTTGTTCAAACTTGATTTGATACTATAGCGCACTGTTGTAATACTTATTTTTCAATATTTAACGGAAAATTAACACAGAAAACCACCAATATCAACGTCTTGTTGTCAACTGGATGCCTCTGAAGCGTTGCAAGCGTTTTGGCGACATTGCCGCATTGTACATCTGTGGAACGAATTTAGGATTGGGGACGGATTTCGGGTACTTTACCTTACTTATGTGCATTATTACCTGACAAGCTATTTGTAGCATTACACCCATTTGGCACACTGGGCAGTGGAAGAATTGAATTTTCAATGGCCGCTGCGCCTTCACTGAAACCTGCAGAAAACAAAAAAAAAGATTTAATTAGGATATTATAGAAATCTCGTACAACAGTTAAACAAACTATAATAATAATATTTTTCATATTTGCGTGCGCAAAGTGCAACTTTCCGCATGCATGCAAATGGATTCAAAAAGTGACCGTTACCTATCAACACATACTATAAGCAAATACTCGACTGAAAAATGTCAGATTTAAGATATAAAATAATATAAAAATCTTACCTGGGACATTAACAGTTGGTAAACTACGTTCAACAAGCCCTGTACGATGCTTATATTTACTGTCGATTCTGCAAACTGCACTAAAGTGGGCATCGCATACTCTGTAGTTTGTATTTAAAAGTATAGGATGCATGGTTTCCAGTTTACTGTTTTGGATCCTCCGTATCCACTCTTCCTACACCTAAAAATAAACATACCTACTGTTGAATATCCAAAAATCTAGCCTAGCTGGGTCGAGCTATTTATTTTTTATTAAATATTGTTTTCGATCTTTACTACATCGTAATGAACATTTGCCTCATTTAATAAATAAAATATAATAATAAATGCTTACTTGTTGATCCAAAAAAGGAAACCTGTGCATTTTATAGTCTTTATTATTGTTTGAACACGTTGGCACACAACAAACAAACACCATTTTCGTTTTATAATTTTGCAAGGTAACACTAACAGAAGTAATATTCACACCCGATAAAAGAACTGACAAACTTACACGTTCATGAACGAAAACGAAATGATCTTTCCACCACACGCTGAATCAGGTTAGGTCATGCGCTGAACATTCGAAACATACGTTATGTTGATATTATTCAAAACGATTGCAGCGCCACTAGCGTCGTAGTATTCAACTCATTATAGTTTGACCTTGGCCATAAGTGTTCACCTACTGTGTTCTTGCCTGGCTCTGTAAGACTGGATTGTCTAGCCCATCTATCATGTACTCGATGATATCCTCTTCGTCTAACCTTAACTGATTGGCCAGGATTACCTTATCACTGAAGTATGAGGAAAACTTCTCGTTCTTCTTCCATCGACGTGATTCGAACTTCTTCATAAGACCGATTGGGCTTGGCCTGCTCGCAAACATACTTCTTAGTTCGGCTTTCAGCTTCGAAAAAGGTAGGGTTATGTATTCCATCTTCGAATGGTACCATGCTAAGGCTGCATCGGTTAATTTTGTCACTAGAATAAGTTGCATCACTTTCTCAGGAACATTGTAGCTGGTTTTCACCGCTTCCACTCTTAAAAGCCAATTTTCTACAGCTTTGCAGTCTGCACCGGCAACGTAGGGCAACAAATCGGAAATTTCCCTATTAGAACACTGCTGCTGTAGCGCGTTGGTTCGGCTGATTTGAATCGCTCTAACTGCCGCCTCAACTATTTCCTCAATAGTTGCTGTTGATGGCCCTGCCTCCTCAACTATTTCGTCCGTTTGGTCTCCCACTACTGTATCCCCACACACTCCATCCTTTAGTTCATTTTCCATTTTTGAGAAAACGTCGGAACACGTGGTTAACCTCAAAATCTCACGAAAACGCGGTTGCCTTGAACTCTGTCTTTTATCCGTTGCTTCACCCCACACCTGATCTGCAGGTCTGCTGAGCTTCTCATAAGTAAACTTAACGATTTTTAAATTATTTATTCAAACATAGAGAACATTCGTCGTAACATAAGAACTTAACCTCAAAAAATGTACCATAACATAAGAACATAAGACATAAACAGACATTTTTGCGCGCGACAGCCTTTTACATACTTCCGCCATCAAACGGTTAATAGAAACATTGCAACCCGCGCAAAATTGAATTTTTGAATTCTATGCCTACAATTGTAATACTTTATTGCCCAAATACATATTATTTATAGGTATAAATGTATCTTCCCTTTCAGGATCAATATTTTGAGGATCCAGTGAATCAATATATTGTGGCAACATATAGGATTTTAAAAGATTTTTATACAAATGCTGCATATTATCATAACTGTCTGCAATGACTACTTTTTCAGATTGAAAATATGTATTTTTAGATACAATTTGTGATAAAACCCACTCTAAAAAAGCATAAAACATTTTTACCTGAGGATCATGTAATTGACTAAAAATTGTATCTGTTGTGACTAATTGTGCATCAAATCTTTTAGATGTAAAAAATAATATGAGAGCTTGCCATTGCTCGTTTATTCTTTTTACAACAGCCAATAACGAAAGCCATCTCATTTGTGCAGGTATTTATAGAATATGAGGCTCAACTTCACAAAACATTTGGAATTCTTTAAATTCACTTCGTCTCTTGTCGTTGGATTTAAATATATATATATATATCGAGCCATGTCTTCACATCTTCGAGGAAGAGTTTTACAGGATTCACTGGCCACCAAGTGTAAAGGATGGCAAATACATTTTTGAATAATTGCGCCGGGAAACGCTTGAAGAATTCTGGCCGAAACTGAACTCTTTTCTCCCATCATTGTGTTACAACTGCAATATTTACGAGCACATTACAAAAAATATTTGTAAATTTTTCACACCTTAGACCTTACCAATCTGATCCGAAACCAATTATATTAGAAAACGGCACATTAAATTCTTCAAACGAATCTTTTACACTTTTGTATAAACATAAACGTTCAGCTGTTGCCCCGTGACACCTGACTGGTCGAAGACTCCACAATTTTGAAACAATTTTTCCTACAAAAGTACTAAAAAGGCGAACTGCCACACATAGTGTCTTTAAACTAGAAATATCGGTTGCTTCATCCATAAGCACACTAAACTTTGTAGTTTGTAAAATATCAGATAGCTGCTCTTTATGCACTTTCCCAATAACTTGCGAGGCCATACAAGTTGCTTTAGTGCGTTTTAATTGAATCTTTTGCGCTATTTTAGAATCAGGAAATATGTCCTTTAGTAAATCCGTTAAATGGTCACTTGTTAGAAACGATATATTATGTTCAACAAGAAAACCAACAAGTTTTACTTCTGCTGTAGAAACTTGCTTTTCTAGTTGCACTTGAGCGGAATTTTTACTAAATATTTCAATTTTCGGTTGATTTGAAATAACTTTTGATTTTTGAATGTGTTTTTTGGAAGTTTGGTGTTTTTTTATGGTTGATAAATCTGAAGTAATTTCCTCGTTACAGATTGTACATCTACATTTCGTATTATATGCTCCAAGATTCAACCATGAAAATTTATTTTCCCATTCTTTTCTATACAGTTTTGTATGTCTCATTTGCTTCAATTCACCCCTTAGTCGCCTTTGTTTAGTCGGTGTGGCACATCGACGCCCCGACGGTCCCGGCATAGCCTCGAAATTAGCGGAATCGGACATTATCAGAGATATATTATAAACAAACGAGCACTGAAATACTGTTCAACAATGTCCGCAAGAGTAGCATGTAGCAAGCAGGGGAAGTACCGCAAAGTAATTTACCTTTCACAATAATTTCTACATCGATCGGCTCTTGAGGGTTCTACGTTCTAGCTTGTAGCTTAGTTAATTCACTCCGTCCTACACTAGATAGCTGTACTGAGCAATTAAAGAAGATGAACTCAAAAGTTAACAATTTAGAAATTAAAAATAAAGAATTATCTGAACACGTACAACTGGAAGAAAAATTAGACCAGTTGGAAAATCAGACACGAAGAAATAATTTGGTCATATATGGGATAGACGAAGAGGTTCACTAAGATTGGAAAAAAACAGAGGAGCTCGTGAACAATTTTATAGAAACGCATTTCAGATTAAAAATTGGCAATATGGATATCGAGCGGGCTCATCGATTGGGAACTTCTAATTCCGGTAAAAGACCAATAATTGTGAAGTTTAGCAACCTTAAAACAAAAGATAAGCTAATGAAAAATGCAAGACAGTTAAAAGACAGCAACAAAGCGATCTCTGCAGTTTACTCACAAAAAGTTAAACTTCAGCGTAATCAACTAAAGCCATTTTTGGAAACTGCAAAAAATGATGGCAAAAGGGCTTATTTATCCTTTAATAAGCTAGTAGTAAATGGGGAAAAAATGTCGTTCGAAGATGCCGTAAACTTGTTTGGAGACAAATCTGCAGAAATAAGACAAGGAAAAGCGAAAGAAAATCAGCAAAGTATGGAAAGAAACCTTAGACCACGCCCAGAATCCAAATCTTCGAAGGCATAGGAAGAAGGAAACAAAAAGAAATTAACTATTTTCCAATGCAATATTCAATCTATTCGTAATAGGGTTATGTTAATTGAAGCGACTCTTGAGGGTCTAAAAGCTAATGATAATTTAGACGTCCATGTCATGTGTATATCGGAGCAACGACAATAAAAAAAATAACTGATGCTACTGCAATAGCAGAAGCTTTTAATAGGTATTATATAGAAGTAGCTCCAAAACTGCAAGGTATAGTATTCCAACCAAAAATTGGAAAGCTATTTAAAATCTAGTACACCATGAAAAGTGTAAGTCATGTCTAAGTTGGTTTCATACAATCAGTAAATAATATTCTAATGTCAATCAGCTTTCAAGTAATGACAGTTCATTTGCAAATTGTACATGTAACTGTTTTGTTAAGGCATTGTAACATTGTGCATGATTTAAGTAGGTGCTAGTTGAGTTTTTAAAACTGTATAGTAGCATAGAATATGTTGAAAAACGTATATGTGTTCCAAACTTCCCATTGCATCTGTCAAATTTGAAGGTTATTATCAAAGTCTCACTGAATGACAATCAAACAGTAATTTTCTGAATTAAATTACGAAGTGACTTACTGTTCTCAATGCTGGCCTGATTTTAAATAGCTTTCCAATTTCTGGTTGGAATACTATACACTGAAATCGAAGAACAGTGCATTAGAATATTTAAGTAATATGAAACTTATTTACAACCACTCCTTCTTTATTAAACCATGCTCGGAAATGGAAATAAAACAAGTCGTTAAATCTTTCGCCGATAAAAAGTCATGTGGAATTGATGAAGTTCCATTCACAGTAATAAAACAAAATATTGATAATCTAAAATTTATTCTTAATGATATATTTGGCGCTTCTTTCTTATCCGGAACATTCCCAGATAAATTAAAAACTGCTCTTGTAATACCCATATATAAAAAAGGCGATGAAAAACAAACTGAAAATTACAGCCCAATTTCTTTGCTATCTACGTTTTCAAAGATTTTAGAAAAACTGATGGCAAATATATTAAATCAATTTATTCTGAAAAACAAGATTCTAAATAATTCGCAATTTAGTTTTACTCAAAATAAAAGTACGCAAATTGCTACATTTAATTTTTGAACAATATAATCAACTCGCTTGAAAATAATGAATATATAGCTGGCATATTCTGTGACCTATCAAAGGCTTTTTTGATTGTGTGGACCACGATATATTGATTGAAAAACTGCAATTTTATGGCATCCGTGGTTTAGCGGCACAATGGTTTCAATCTTATCTAAACAATGGCTATCAAAAGATGGTAATACGTAGTGAGAATAATAGTTTTTATATCAATAGTTACACATCAGCGCCTCAATTAGTAACTGGTGGAGTACCACAAGGGAGCATACTGGGTCCCATTCTGTTCATATTGTATATAAATGATCTCTCGTTTACCATGAGCAAGTATGACTTTACCTTATTCGCAGACGACACTAATATAATTATCAAAAGCAAAGATACATTGGAACTGGAAGATAAAGCAGTGGTCGCCATAAATAATATTCGCGAATGGTTTTCTGCTAATGTTAAAATTTAATTGCGAGAAGTCATGTAGTGTTATGTTTCCTCCCCCAAGAGGACTGGCTAACACGCTGAGCATAAAAACTAATATGGGAGAATTAAAAAACCTAAACTCAACAAAATTCCTAGGCATATATATAGATGATTTATCTTGGAATCCTCATATTAGTAATTTAAATAAATCTTTGTGTTCAGCTGTGTACGCTATAAGTCAAATTAAAAACCAAGTAAATCAGCAAACCTGCAAAGTGGTGTACTGCGCTTACTTTGATAGTTTAATGTCATACGGAATTGAGTTTTGGGGAAATTCTAAAGATGCAGAAATAATTTTTAAAACTCAAAAAACGTGAAACATGAAAAAACAAGATTCTTGTAGACAAAAATTTATTGAAAATAAAATTTTAACCATGACCAATTTATATATTTATATATACATAAGTTCTGTATTATGTGACACCCACCATACCTATTGTAGAAATAGCACCCAGCGTATATATCACATTATAATATTTGATATTATGGCACCAATGTTTATACGCTACAAGTGGCACCAAATTGTATAAAAATTACGTCGAGGATGGTAAAACGGGCACCCAACAGTGTTGCCAAACCGAGGGTGCTACTATGCGATCATTTCTTTTTTATTTAGCATGCGTATCATTACCGACTGACAAACGTCTGTAAATTAGCTTTAATATGTATTTTGTCAACACACTAAATTACGGCAATCTACTTGGTCTCTGTGATAACAAAAAATATACCTAAAATATTTTATGAATATTAGCCACTTCAATTTGAACTTACATCATTTGATAGTAATAAGAGTTGTGAGAAGTACATTACGCATAAGTGGAAAATTTCTCTACGAGTGCTAATTACTTTATGAGTTTTGGCCGGCATGTTATATTAATCGCAACTATACATATATACTGATTTAAAGTTGTCAAATTAATATTGTCTCAGTCAACACTCTAGAGACCATTAGTACGCCTTAGTACGAAGATGGAGATCGAAGTAAAGGCTCCTTAGCTTAGTCCACCTGAATGACTCGGAGGACCTTCCAAGAGACATGGACGACCTGCTGAACTCTTTCCCATCCATTATTTCCAACCCCAAGGGGACCAAACAGCGTAATAGTTTAACAATAATTTTAAGCTATAAATTACTATTTTTATTTTTAGCACAAGCTTAAAGTTACTCATTATTTAAACCAAGCAGTTGTAATTTTTAACCACAGATTACTAAATTTTTTGTAAAAGTAAAGTACTTATTCTAATCAACTTTTCGTAATAACAATTTTCGATATTGTCACAAATAAAGGTACTTTACTCTTGGGCAGAATGCATATTTTTTGACATTCCTTATGCGGCTTAAAAAATTGAAATCTGATGTTTGCATTTTAAGTTTTGGACCATGCAGAACTTTTTATAAAGAATAACTTTTTTTCGTAAAATTAATAATAAAAAAGTTTTCCATATGGTGCGAACTTAAGCAGACACACTGTATAATATGCAAAACATATATTATTAGTGTAAGAACACGATATTATATATTACAAGAAAATGAGAAAACCATAAAGCTCTATTTCAGTCTGTATTCATTGAACACAAACCAACCCCTATAAAGTCACTTTCATATTTGTCAATGAATGATTCACATTCTTCTTTACGCAAAGCCTTTTTCAGTTTTATTTTGTTTTCGAAATACTGTCGCATAATAGTTTTCTGAATAGGCGTCCATCTTTGTCGTTCACCTGAAATAAAAACTTTGTATCAACTGATGAATGCTGAAAACAATTTCTGTTTTGTTTATATCACTTGTAAAATCTTGAACTGAATACCAATATTTTGTTGCAATAGCTGGCTATAATTTTTTAACTTAGAAAACATTGACGTGAAAGAAGAATTTTTACCCACCTTTTCTGTACAAATATAAACTATTGATCTGCTGCTATCGTTTATTTCTGCCAAATTTTCTGCACTTTCAAAATGATTTTGTTTAGCTGCACTTATTTGTTCCTCTTATCGCAAATTCTCTATAGCTGCGTCAGATTGTTTCGTAATTAAATCATTGTTTATCCAAACTGGCAAATATCTCAAAATGGCGTCCCCGGCGTCATGATTCACATTTGCCAAAATTCCCTCTTTATTTATTGCGCCTTGATCTTAAATAATAAAGTTTTGTTACCAGGCTTTGACAAATTATGCTTAATTAATAAATACCTGTAATTTTAATGGAGATTTCTTGTTGATCTTCATCTAGGTCTGAGCCAACCTTGTCCGTGTCAATTTCGAATATGGATGACAAAAGAAAGATATATTTAAAAAATTTGTAAGCTATACGTCAAAAACAAATTTGAAGTACAATGCCTGCCTACTTGCCAAAATATGGCAGAAAAACTGAAACTTTAAAGATCTTATGGTGCTACTAAATATCTCTGTTATTTGAGAAGTACTATTGCTGTTTATTATTATTTTTTATTTTACTACGCTACTAAAATTTCAATTACTGTCAGGATTTATTATTTTAATAAAATCTGATGTGATACACGCACACAATTTTCTTTTACAGTGATCTTATAATTAGCCAAAAATTTAATTTAAAATTTTTAAGCATTCGTCAAAAAATTTCAAAAATTACAAAATCTACAAAAACGGTACAAAATAGAGCGTTAGTTGAAGAGACAAATTTTCTCTAGAATTTTAAGCTGAATTCAAAAATGTAATAATATACCGGGTGTTCTATTTAAAATAGGAGTTAATAAAAAAAATAGAAAAAAAAACAAAATAAACCCATTTTAGAAGTATTCAACTGAAAAATTACCTATCTCACATCAATACACATTAAAATGTAAACAAAATGTGGAGTTTGAAAAAAATCGTTTGAGCCGTTTTTGAAAAAATAAAAAAATGAAAAATCACAAGAGTAAACACCTACTTCCGGTTATGCGATTTTCTTCAAAACCTTGCTGCGACATCTGGATAATATTCAAAATTTATATATGAAGTTTCAACGTCATACCTCTTTCCGTTTTTGAGATATTCTGTTCACAGACAGACCAATGAAAAAAAAATATGTTTTTTGGGTTCAGGGGACTCTGAAACGTGAAGATCTGTTGAAAACTCAATTTCGAATTTTTGGGGTGAATCCAATACTTCCTTTATTGTAAAGGGAAGTAAAAATAGATTTTTATAATAGAATTAAATGTTCTACCTGAATAGTAAAAAATATACAGTGTTCTACCTAAAATGTAGACAACTTTTTAACAGGAATTCGCATTACGATGCAGGTATTTCAATTTTTTAGGCTCGATGCGTACCAACTTGATTTTTAGTTACAAAGGTTATCTATAAAAATGGATAAAAACCTATTTCAGGATGTTGCCCTAATAAAAACCCCTAAAGGGGTGAATCCCCTTTTTATTCATCTCGTATTGAATGTACTATAATTGTAACAATTAGTGTAATTAAAAAAAATGATTTGGATTTTTTTTTATTTTCTCGAACATGGCAATTGAGTCTTTGAATGTTATTATGGAGATGGTGCCTCACACCATATAGTGCGCACGAGGAACTCGAACTGGTGGTATACCATTGCTCGATTTTTTGTCTGATTTTACGTCGTCACGCGAATACTACTGCCCCGAAATAATTTCATCATATCCCAAAATCTCTGCGAGGGGCAACAGCAAGTCTTTAATAGCATCTCAGATATTCAGATATTTCGAGACTTTTATCTTGCCGAACACTGTAAATCTTAGACATCATGGTAAAAGTGTCGAAGTTGAATTTGTAATCATTTTTAATGGTATTCCTAATGTCCATGTCTCTACGTGTGTAGTAGAAATTACTAAAATATAGGGTAGTAAAACACAGGCATTTTGGTAGCATAAGGGGAGGAATAAAAACAGCTTATAACCATCTATACTTTTATGTACATTTAATAGACATTAATATACTTACAGCCGTATTCATAGTCGTTCGCCAGCGGTTCGCCGGCGAGTCGCCGGAGTTTCGTTATGAATAGTATGTTGGCGGCACTGTACGTCTATGTCAAATTCGACGTTAGCAGGTTAGATTTTGTGTCAATTTCTGTCAAAACTGACGGAAAACCTAACCTGATAACCTCGAATTTGATATAGACGTACAGTGCCGCCAACATACTATTCATAACGAAACTCCGGCGACTCGCCGGCGAACCGCTGGCGAACGACTATGAATACGGCTGTTAGTGTCCCTATAATATTCTGCATTAAATCTGTGTGTGAAAATAAAACTAATTTATCGAAACTAATTTTGATAACGCTTTTCTAATGTAACCCTTCAATATTTTCAAAAATAAATACAAAATATCGATTAACTTTTGACATACTTTGACATACTTTATGTTTCTGTTTTAATCAAATAGAATTTAGAACCCTTACATATTTTCCAATTTTCATTTTCGAGAAAAAAAAGAAAACTTAAAAGCATGCTGAAGGGCATATTAAATACAACATACGCATTAACACCAAAAGATGTAATTTAAGGGATTCTCATATTTATTGTTCTCACACATGTGTCCCAGCGCGCTTTAGTTCTATGTTTTGCTAAAAAATATAAAAAATTTGTAGAGGAAATATGCTTCGAAATTAAATGTCTTATAAACTGCATTTCGCGCCAGTTTAATTTTTAGTGCAGATAAAAAGTATGTAATTTGAAATACCCAACCCAATTTTATCCATTTTGGCTTAATAATTTTGAAAGACGAGATTGTCAAAAGTGTGATTTTGGATAACATTTATATGAATAATTGGGTCAAATTTTCACTTTGGAATGTTTTATATACCACTGTTGGTTTTTCAAGACACCTTGTAAGAAATATAAAAAAAATATGTATATTTAAAAGAAACAAACCTGCAGTGGTGTCATTTCAGATTTTTCGAGAACAGGACTTACAACATTTTTCTCCCAGAAATTAGATACCTAAATATATAAATATAACAATAAAACTGTATTTAGCACCAACCAACGGCAATTTGTATGCAAAAAGTTAATAAATACTTCTGATGTTAGTTTTGATAAATATTATTGTCAAAACTAATAACAAACTGTAAATTGACAATTCGAAAAATTTAGTAAGAAGTAATTTGAAAGTAATATACTATTGCAAAATATATCAACGTACAATTTCATTAGAACTGGTGTCAGATGAAACGGATGATGGTATATATTCAGTTTCACTGCTAGCCATAGAGAATAGTTCAGCGTCGTCGTCCGATTTGTCTGGCAGTGAATCACTAGTCACTAAATTGAACAAGATTGAAATATGAACCATAGTATACAACGTGTGTCTATTACAACTTGCCCAGATACGAAATCACTTAAATCGACAAAAATATACATTCAACAAATAAATCAGGTAATCATTAAATACCTTTTAAGAAAAGTGCTCTATAGACTAAGTACAGCGTGTAATTGAAAATTGTAATTTTCTTATTTCTGATATCTTATTTATTTTTAAACCGATATCGTAGTAATTTTTTATTTACGTTTTATAAGTTATTTAAAGCTATCCAGTTTTTACACTATTTTCTATTTCCGCCTACACCGAAAGCTACTGGAGTACGTAAAAAATAAAATAAGTATAAAAATAAGTTTGTCATTGATAAAAAGTGCACCAACTTTGAAAAATATGCGTTGCTACTAAGAAGTTATAACAAAGTAATAAAATCAAAAACATATTTTTAAAGTTAATGTAAATATTGAGATTTTGAAAAACTGCAAATCAATATTTGAAATTGTTCTGATGTATCAAATTCACCATAACTTTAAACGGAAGACTGAAAATAGTAAATGTTTTAAGGAACCCAAATTGTATTTATAACATTTGAATGCAAAATCAAACGCAGCATCAAAATATTATAAAAATCAATACAGCAGTCTTAAAATACGAAAGAGTTGATTATACAGACTTATTCCTTAGATATATGTTAAATATGACGAATTAAGTCGATTATAAATAGCCTGCGATACATATTTATATCAATACAAAATTTTATCATATGGAATTAAAAATAAATGTGGTATAGCAAATATGACAATACAGTTTTCAGTTTTTACATTGTATATACTAAACAAAGCACGTTCATTAAAAATATCCTCAAAATTGTTTCTGTTTTTCTTATATAAACGACTTCGTGTCTGTAACAGTTCTCAAGATTCAAATGATAAAATAAACACACTGCAGACGCAGCAAATGCAGTTTTATTTTGAAACATGTACCAAACTTTCGATTTTGATTTTTTACCGTTTCACGCACATTTGAACGCTATTTTTATACATATTCAAGCACCTATTTATTGGGTTGTGTGTCTTAAATATTACTCTCACATTTTCAGACATATATAAAAATGTTTTTGAAAACGAAAAAGAAATAGAGTTTCAGTAAAATAAAATCGAAGGATCTGAGTGTTGTTTCGTGCTATAATATGAAACAATAGCAAAAAGTGGCAAAAAATCAAAACAAGTCAAACTTACCTGCTTTTCCTGCTAATGCAAAACTTACAATACGCCTCGATCTTTCACTCATTTTCACGACAAAATACCTCCAACTTCCCAGAGAATACTATTGTAATAAATGAATAATGAATTAGAATCGCGAGAAATGTAAATTGATACCAACGAGTTGATACTCGGGGAATCACAACTTCTTGCCGAAAATGCAATGCCAATCAGGCCACAGCTTATCTTTACAATGCAATCACAAAGCAGTGTTGCCATGTCGAGGGTGCCAGAACATGTGAAAAGCTACAGAGTGCCATATCTACAATATTTAATTAATTTTATACAGGCGTATATAGTAAAGCGATCTCTATACCAAAATTCCGGAACTAAACCGTATGTTCCTGAATAATGGATGTCAGTTTAGCACCCCACCTAGTTTTCGTCAAACGAGGTAGGAAGCAGTTACAAACCATACTACACATTTAAACATAGAAAACCATGTGGCACCCAAAACCGGGTGCCCCTTGCATACCCTAAAGCACAGAGTTGTAATAATGCAAGCATCTGAGAAAATTCACATAAATTGCCAAATCATAATAACACTGGTATAAATGGCCAATGACATTGATTGTATTTTGAATAGGCACAGAAATATAGAAAATCAAGTTCCGTGTATTGGGTTTAACAATATAATTTTAAGCATAATATAATAGATTTGCACAAAGTAGAAGCCGAATCTAAATTAATTAGGAACTGGCACAGAAAGTTCAAGTTAGACACAGCTTAAAAAAGGAAGCGTAGAAAATAAAGTCATTAGGGAATGAATAGGAAATGAACATTTTTAGAATAAAGGTGAGAATAAGAATGACCAGAAAGATAAGGCAAAGAACATAGAAAAGCCAGTCTTGCCATTTATTACATGGAAATACAAGACTTGGGAATTTGAAGAGATTGCAGTGGCAAGAAATTAGATGAAATTCAAATAACAGAAAATGAGACAATATTGGTGCATTAAAAAACGATTCAGTGTAGTGATAAACAATGGGCATTTAAGTGTTATAAAATCAAGTGAGTGGCGCATTAAAAGAAGGGGAAATGAACAATTCAAAAGACAATAATTTTAGTATATAAGAAATTGTAATTAAATTGATCAAATTTGTTAATTTAGTTTATAAGATATGTAATTGGACTTAGTTGAACTTCCTGAAGTTAAAATTTGTAGACAGTGTTTTGTCAAAAACGACAGGGGAGCAATTGTTTTAAATAAATTGGTGAGTTTTGCTCTAACTTTAATTAAAGAAATTTAGTAGAAGGCATAAAATTATAAAAATAAAAATAGCACCATCGTGATCAGCGAATTGCAGTGTATCAGCACAATTGGAGGCAAGAATTTCCACGCACTTGAGATATTTTCGGTCCGAGGCGACTTCGGCAGGTTCGGCCAGGTGACAAGATCTCGCAGAACCAAATTGCGGCATCGTGGGAAGACCTAGGGTGTCAAGATTGTTCCGGCAGCTCCGCACACCAGGTTCCAACACAGCACAGCAATCCGAGCAGTCCGGGGGCGAAGATTTCAGCCTCAAGCACCATAAGTATGTTGCGACTCCTACGGATGTGAGGTTAGTGTATTCTGAAATTTTTATCCGCGCGATTGGCCTGAAAATCACATCATACCGTAATTACGACCTGGAGAACACGAATATCGTAAAAGTTCATGTGTATGGCGAGGTGTTTTCCCAGAATTTGCGAAATAAATCGTCAATTGGAGGCCCCAGTAAACAAATGCAATTTTAAGCGTCCTTTAAAATGGGCCAATGATAGATTTGCCTGAAAAACAATAGAACGATAAGACGCCACTTGAAGGCGCAATTATTCAAAATCTTACCGTAAAAATTTGTTCATTTAATTGCTTGATAATTCAGTCACACGCGAGCTGACAGGTAACTCGAACTTTTGTGCGAGATTTTGATATTTCAGTATAGCGACGGCGCAGTACGCCTAATTTTTAGTTCACCCGTCTACTTTTTCAGTGGCGTATCATTAAAATTTTAACTTGCAAATTTAGGAACCTAAGACCCGAGAATTTGAGTTTTTATTTTCATGTCTCTGTTTTCAAATGAGCTAGCGAAGTTATTAGATTAGATGAATGGATTAAATAAAGGGCAAACTACCATAAGAATGATTCTCAAATTTGGCGTACCCAACAAAATAAATTAATCAGTCAGTTTGATCATAGCAATTGGTAAAACCAAATATTGTGTGGTGACCTATTTTATTTGCACCTTTTTAATTACATCATAATTATAATAGTACACAATACTAAATAGATAGGGTCATTGCAATATATATATATATATATATATATATATATATATATATATATATATACATATTAAAATTGACCCAGCATATTTACAGAAATTTAAATTTATTAAATAAACATGAAAATATTCATCATTATAACACACGAAATAAAACGGATATTGTATTGCCCAAATTTAAACACACATATAGTCAAAATGGGCCGCTGTACAGCGGTATAAAAGTATTTCAGAACTTTCCCGCTGCCATTAAGGAGACTCCAACACTCGAATGTTTTACATCTAAATTAAAGAAATGGCTTTTGAATTTGCCTTTCTACAATATACAGGATTTTTTTTTAAATACGGGCGAATAGTAGGCTGAGCCTACGTTTTTCCCAACGTCCAAGAATGGACTCTGATATATACATGACATGGTAATTATGACATGTTGTTTTTTATGACTTCTTGAGTCTGTGTATTGTATACAGTGTGGTCCATTAAGTGTGCAACAAATGGGAAATTTTTTTATTAGTTGTACAATTTAAATATTGCCAAAAGTTAGTGCATGTTCGATAACCATATCAGATGCCCTTAGAATGGCTTCAAGTCAAACAATATACAGGGCAGGACAAAAAAAATGAAATTCGTTCAAGAACAAAGTTACCTTATTTCAAAAAATATAGCAAAATTTTATTGAGAAAAGTTGTTTAGAATTAAAAGTTATGCTCAAATACAAAGTCACGGCCTCCTATTCGAATTTTTATTCTTTTTTGGAAAATTTTGTATTACCCCCGTATGATACATATTTTTATTATTTTGATTTTATATGTATTTAAAGTAGCCACAACCACATCCCTTTTAAATAACTTTTAGCAACTTGAAGCGTATTTGTAAAATTTACTTGGATTTATATTTTTTTAGGTAAGCGTCCACTTCATGTTTGTTGCAACGATATTTAACAGAACTTTAGAATTTCGCAAATATTCTTTTTAACAAGGCAAATGCTTTACTAATAATAATTTACATATGAAAAACTTTTAATAAAATCAGAATAATAAAAATATGTATCATACGGGGATAATACAAAATTTTACAAAAAAAGAATCAAAATTCGAATAGGAGGCCGTGACTTTGTATTTGAGCATAACTTTTCATTCTAAACAACTTTTCTCAATAAAATTTTGCTATATTTTTTGAAATAAGGTAACTTTATTCTTGAACGAATTACATATTTTTTGTCCTGCCCTGTATATTGTTTGACTTGAAGCCATTCTAAGGGCATCTGATATGGTTATCGAACATGCACTAACTTTTGGCAATATTTAAATTTCGATTGTACAACTAATAAAAAAATGTCCCATTTGTTGCACACTTAATGGACCACACTGTATATTGGGGAAATAAATTACTATTACTATTACATCCTGCTCCTACCGGTGATTCCCCCGCTTGCGGCATCTACTAAAAAGGACATTGCGCGGAGAAATAAACAAAACAGAAATTCCTTTCTCTTTACAGCCAAATATGTCGCTAAATATTGTTGTCAATAAATCAATATAAAATATGATTTGAATTTCCTGAAAAATTACCGTAGATTACTTGATTACCAGAAGAGCATTACCAGTTACCAGAGTGTATCCTAAATTACCGTAGATTCTGGTAATTACCAGACATCTGGCAACACTGCCACCCAGTACATACCACCGGTTTCGAAAACATTAATTCCCCCCCCCCCCATTGCTCTGCTATACTCATTTCAAAAACGTCATACTTACCTGCCGGACCCAGTATTACAACTCTAAGGCAAAGCACCATCTAGTATGCAAGTGTAGTTACTCATGGACATATTTAAAGAGGGAAAGTGTCCCAAACCAAACCGTCCCAATTCTTCCGCCTTTCCCATACTGATCGCAGAATTTCAATCCCTGTTTCATATGCGCACCAAAGTTTTAAAACATTTGTATGATTGCCTTTCTAAGTACCTATAAGGCACAATAAGTCAAGCAAAGCCATTATTTCACTTTTGGTAGTGTATTTGGCGTCTCTTTCTCGCTGATAGTGAACAGTATTTTTCTTCCAATCTATGTAGAAATTCGTATTATGTACAATTATGCACAATGATGTCAATTATATGAATACTAATTATTTTATCAAATTCCGCCATTTCAGACGTAAGGCATTTTACAGCTGCTGTTGGAACAGGAATATTTTTACAATGTTCTTGCTTTTTGTTTTTGATAATGTGGAAGAGACGGTTCTACTTCAAACACATGACTTTCCCTTGCCAACATAAGGTTGAAAGAGGGTGTCTACCCCTTCTTCGTCCGCATCTTCATTTTCGAATCCCCACATTCGTATTCTGAATCCCCACATTCTTGTTCTGAATCAGTTTGATGGTCACTAACAGTGATGTTTTCATCGTCTTCATCCGAATCGATCCAACCATAGTCACGCTCATCCTCTATCGATATGGTACATCATACTTTTGCTATGTTTGGTATTGAAACTGGTCACCCAGTATATATACACACACAGGGAGACATACCAGGAAAAATTGCAATTTTGTGTGTTTTTACACATTTTCCGATTGGAGAAGTGTTACAAAAAGGAAGGCCCGCAACCAGTATATTCATACCCGAGGAAGAGATGGAGGTCCTGCATCGGAGGCGACATTAACTGATTTAGAAAATGAGCTGGTGAATGTTGTACTAGGAAATGTGGTTGTAGTAGGTGCTGAACATTTAAATGAAGCGGGAATTGTGATTGAGCCGATGCCTACAGCTGACGAGCCAGATCCTATTTTACAAGCTGCCGATGTTATCTTATTAAGGGTGTCGTCTCCGATTAGGTCTGAAAGTCATCTGCCTGATGTTGCAACTATTCGCAACCTGTTTCAAGTCAAGGCATATTTATGCAAAAGCCGGAGGAAGAGCAAACCATACCCACCCCGAAAACACGACCTATGAAAAGGCAAGTTTTTGATTTTTTAAGTTATATTAACGGGATTATACCATTCATAATGCACAAAATCCTCATTCAGGCCACGTATTAATAAGTGAAAACACCGTGGTGTTATCGTTTTGATGTTTTCAATTTTTTGCTGTCAGCTGTCAATGTCATGCCATTTCCAATAAGTTGTTTAGGATACGCATTATAGTATATTATATCATGAGGGACTAAAGTGCACCATTTAATCCCGCGAGTGGAGTTTGGCACTTTAGTCCCGAGGTATATACGCTATTTTTTGCACTTTTGGGAACATTATCATCAAACATTTCCAAAATTTGGAATCTGTCAATTTGGAAACTGACAATTATAATTTATTACAAACTGAATTGCAGCAGGTCCTGGATAGCCTGAATCAGTTGGCAGTACTGAAGTGTATTGTCAATATATGTCAAATTCGAGATTTGCAGGTTAAGTTTTACGTCAGTGTGTGTCAGATGACAAACAAAGCCTAACCTACTAACCTCGTGTGTACATAAATTTACCATAGTTACGGTATCATTTTTACTTTAGTCCCTAGGGATTAAATGAGTTACTTTAGTCCCTAGGGATTAAATGATCTACTTTAGTCCCTGTTACGGGGACTAAAGTATCAACTTTAGTCCCGGAAGTGCAAAAAATACATTTTTAGTGTAGGTGCCTTATTGATATTCATGGTATAATCTAATCGAATACGCACTCGACGACTTCTGCTTACAAACTCAACGGGTTGCTTTGTAGAAACACCACTCGTCTTCGGCTTGTGTTGTTTCTAAGCAACCCGTTTCGTGAGAAAGCAAAAGTATTTTTGATAATTCACATTCGTCTCGTGGTATTATTACTGATAACACAATATATTTTTTATAGGAAAAGGCAGTGTTCTCATCAGCCTGCCTACGAAAAGGCTGTACAGCAGTATGCGGAAACGGCGTAAGTGGAGAAAGAAAGTGCTGCAAAATTAAGCAACGCAGTACATAAGTTGTCCGAATCAATAGATTCGTACACAGAAATGAAACGAGCTGAAATAGATGTGAGTTGCAATTTAAACTTGCAAATCCCGGTTTTAGAAATAATTCAAATTAATTAAGGTTGTATTTATTTATTGTTTATTTCTAACGACTATGCTAATTATCATGTATATGTATCCAATTAATAAAATTTATTTACAATAAAATTGCCACTTATAATACCATGAGTAGTCAAAGTTATGTCGAATATTTTTGCTGTGGTATCACGAATGCCCATTGCACTTAGGTTCGATTAGGACGACTGCGCTAGCACGAGTCCTAATCAAAAGCGCAATGGACATGAGTGATACCACCACAAAAATATTCTACTTAACTTTGACTAAGAATGGCATTCGAGGGACTATTCAATGAACCAAACTACTTTTTCAAATTAGTTTTCAGTAAATCTAGCAACAAACTACACAATTTCTATAGTAATAGAACACTAATATTGACCTTTTCTAATAAAAATCACATTTGTTTAAAATATTCACTATACCACTAGTGAAAATTGTCGATTATTTTCACTACTGAAAATTGTCAATATAGTTAATTTTTATTGGCTCAAAGGCGTCAAATCTTGTATTTTTATTGGAGAGTTTTTGATAGATGACAAGTGAGTTGAATAGTCTCTATAATTCTTCCTTCGTTCAACAAATTTTGTTCAACTAACACCAACACTAATGTTATGTAAAACACTGCAGGCATAAATAATTTTTCCAGCAGTTGTGGGATCATAATGTAACGTTCAATGCCGTAAAAGACAGCGAAATCTCATCTTTAAGATACCAATACATCGTTCCATAGTATTTCTAGCTGATGTTAGCCTTACATTATAGCGACCCTGTGGTGTATCTCGTTCTGCACCTACAATATGTGTAAATAGCCATGGTTGCAGGGGGTAGCCAGAATCGCCTAACAACCATGATGATCTTTCACGTACAACCAAATAAACTTCTTAAAATTTGTTACATATAATATAGTTTCAAACAGTTTTTTGTAAAGTTCTAAAGAAACCATTTAAATTAGATTATAAAGAACGTACACACCTTCATCATATCGTTGTCTTAAGTGCTGGTGTATGATAGATGTTGTCCATATAGCAGCATCATGTACGGACCTCGGATACCTTGCATTCACAGTCAGCAGTTTAAGCTCAGCATCGCATATTATTTGAACGTTAATGCTATGATAATTCTTACGATTTATGTACATACATCCTGGAAATCATTCAACATCGCCAGAGGGAGCTACAATGGCTACATGTGTGCAGTCGATAACACCAATTACTCCACTAAACTCAAATTTTTCATAAAAACTCAGTTTTATTCTTTATTTTGCCTCTTCGGTGGTAGGAAATTTTACCCAATTATTTAATAAATGCATGTAAAATGCATCTGAAACAGTATTGATGCATCTGCTAACGCTTGCCTGACTCAGACCAAATAAATAACTTGTGCCCACAGACTTTTGATAAGAGCCATGGGAGTAAAAAAACAGCGCTGATAAAATTTTCAGTACTGGTGGAATAGCAGTAACGCTTTCACTTTCCAAATGTGGACTCAAGGTATCACACAAGTTTCGAGCCAGTTGACGTGTGAGTCGAAACAGTTTCAAAAAAATTTCTTCTGGTAGATTAAACGGATCACTTGTATCCCTTAGAAGTCGATTTTGATTACGCAAGTTTGCCCTAAAGTTATTTTCATTTTAAGATTGACATTTTCTAAATCCATTAATAACATATTTACCTGTTAACATGTGCTTCTTCTTCAATTGCCATTAATAAGTGGACAAAATTACCATTCATTGTTGTTAAATTAATTAAGTTCGCCTTGTGAGAATATTTAGGTTGTGTTGTTACGATATTTAAAACGCGGGACGGTCTCGCCACAGTACGCACGCGTAGAAGTTTAACGAATTCGTTTAGCTTCTGAACGTCACGTCGACGGATTTCGTATGGGAATGTTGGTCATAACGAACATCGAACGATTGCTGTTACGAATTTGAAGCTTACAGAATACGAACTTACCGGACCGTAACAATTCGTTGGGGCAATAGGCATGTTATAATAGCACCGTAATTTGGCTACCCCAGCTGAACACGAACTTAATGACGGCCGGCGCACCGGGTTTGAATTTCATCAATGCTTGTTATTTTCTTAAGCAGCGAGCGACAAAATCTTTGGTGCTCCTCTTCAATAGTAGTGAGCGGCAAACCACTTTGTTGCTCGCTCCTCAGAAAGCGTCAACTTTGCGTTGACAAAAGCGAGCGCAAAAGTCTACTTTCTATAGCAGTTGTAGAAAAAAAATGAGGTCAAGGAACTTAGAAAAAGCAAAAAAATCATACTAGCATTATTTTTAATAATTATGTAAGGGCTAACAAAGCCTTTTACGAAATATTATAAGATTCAAACTTAATAGCAAAAATTAACTTTCTATCTTATCTTCATCAATTATTATAGAAGAATCCTTCACTTGAGGCCAAGAAAATGTGTTCCCTTCCCTCTTCTTAGGTATTTTACTTCTTTTTTTTTGAAATTTCCTCGCGTTGCCCAACCGAATGCTGTACAGTCTTTTTAGTTGCAATTCGAACCAATACAAAGGAACTTACATTAAGAGTCAACTCTTCTTCTGGGTCGAATTATTGTTCATCGTACGAGGAATCTTCAAGTGTAACTTCAATTTTTGACTCGCTGCTACTAGGTTCTTTTCTGCTCACTTCATTTTTCCCTTTCTTTGACTTTTTTGTATCAACTCCTGTATGAAATAGCTCAACATCCCTTTTTGTCATAACAGCAGCTCCCTGAGCAACCCGATTTGGTTTTCCACCAGAAGTAAATTGAGTTTGCTTGACAGTATAATAATAATAACAAGGCTTAGAAACTTGCTAATTCATCTATTAATTGATCTCCTTCATTGGTTTTCACGACTTGTCTGTTTAATTCTTGTAATTCATCCCCAAAATCTTCATGCAATTCTCGTCTATTATCTTGCGTTCCTTTCTCATCTCATCCTTTAAAAGCAGCTGGTGCAAACTTTTCTCATGGTACTGCATCAGAACATAAAAGATGTATCCCTCCTTGTCAAAACCCATTTACAATTATTTCACTTTTTATATTTTTCCATGCCTTCCCTACATATTTTGAAAATACCTATTTTGTATTTTACAGCCAACATGTTTGTGTTGCCACTTAAGAGTTCTTGCCATATCTCAGCGACCCTGCGCAGTGATCGAAATTCTGTAAATACGTCATAAGGAAGGCTACAGACCAACCTGAAAATATAATTGTGATTTTGCTGCGTTTGATATCGTTTGCTATTTTCATGCTTATAAGTTAGTTTTTGCGTTCTTTCTCTACTTATATTTCCGTTTATTATAAAAAACAGTTATATCAAATACACACCAAATATTGACACAACCTATTTTAAATTTCGCGCCTGCAAGCTAGCCTGATGTTTTTAGGTTGTACTGAAAACGCCCAAATGGTGTTTCGCTCGACAGTTTTCTCCCTTGCTCCACTGCGCATTTATGGTCGCTGAGATATGGCAAGACCTCTATTTCCAGGTCTCAATCGCTTTTAAGGGGCTTAAATACTACTAAATCAAATGGCTCGAGTGAGCTGGCACTTTTAGAATTGTTATGGAATTTGGTTGAGCCAGATCAATTACTTTTTCATCAACATGGGTGGCATGGCCATCATATATAAATAGTATAAGTCGTACATCAGCTATGGTTTCCAAGAATGTGTTCAATAAGAAATTATCCAGTAGGTGTTTCAGCATAAGACCAGGATAGGATTCCTCTTCAACTGCAACCCATTGGTCCCATACGTTTTCCCTCTTAAATGTGATTAGCGGCGGTGCTTTTGAATCACCTGCATTAACCGCTGCCAATACTGAAACGTTTTCTCGACCCGAGGTACTTGTTATTCTATAACATGGCAATCCTTTTGCGCCAACAATTTTTGTTTTGGAAGGACCTATAGATAAACTGGTTTCGTTCAGAATCCAAATCTGACTTGGCTTGTCATGCAAATATATTATAGGCCAGTGGCATGTTTTAACCACAAAGTGGTTCTGTGAGCCCTCTGTACCCTTAGGTCGGGTAGGTGGTTAGCCTTGCCCTCGAAACTGAGGAAGAGTTCCCTTGTTAGGGCTTAACGGCTACCGCAGGTGTTAGCGTGGTAGCCGGGGAGTGTACGATTTTAAAACTCTAGAGTCGCCGGGATTCGAACCCGGGCCGGCCGCCTGAGAGGCAAGCATTTGGCTTGCGGGGCCATCCGTTCACCTTTTGTTTTAACAAATGAAAGTAATTATATATTACAAAAGGATTCCGCATTTTTTCCTAGTAAATTCTACAGGCACAGGTTTTATAATGGAAAGTTTGTCTTTTCTTAAATGTAATGAACCATTATCTGCCAGGTCTATTCTTTAAACGGATTAGCAATTTTATTTTTTTTATCATCATCAACTTCACCTCTGCTTAACCCTCGAGTTGGGGCGCCCTAAATCGTGTCACGAGTCTCATAGACCCACGTTAAAAAATATTTTTAAGAATTTTAGGCTCGATATGGTATTTCTAGATAAATCATACATTGCATATAATTTATTTAAATTGTCTACTCCTTCTGTAGAATTATAGAATGTAATAATCCCAGGCTTGTATTGCTCAGCTGTGGACGCATCAATGCATCATCATTATGCAATGTGGATACCAGAATTACATTTCTTTACTTTTTAGGAATGTCCGATGCAATTGTAATATATTTTTGGTCCAAATAGCGAGGAATATGCAGGCCGAGCCTGCTCCCTTTTGTAATATATATAATTATATTATTATAATATTATAAATATACTAGCAACCAGTGAGACAAATGTCTCATTTAATAAAACAAAAAAGACCGTTTTTCAAATAGAACGCGTATTAAATAAACACGTGATTTCTCGAAAACCGGAAGTGTCACGTGACTGAAATTCGGTTCCTGACCTGACATGACCATTCCAAACATATGACTTTAATAATTCTTTTCGCTATCTCTTACGATTTGGCTGCTGAAACAGCGTCCCGGACGGACGGAAATCACGTGATTTCTCGAAAATCGGAAGTGTCACTTGACTGAAATTCGGTTCCTGACCTGACATGACCATTCCAAACATATAACTTTCATAACTTTTTTCTCTATCTCTTACGATTTGGCTGCTGAAACAGGGTCCCGGACAGACAAGTCTATTAGATAAAGGATGTAATTTGATGTTCTTTTAATAATTTGGTGAATAGATCAATACTTGTGAACCAGTTGTCACATGTTAGATTACGGTTTGTTCCGAATATTGGCTCTATCAGCCTCAGAACTACACTACATGGGTCGTTATTATTTTCATGTGTGCCATCAGGCTGCATCCCAACACGAACTTCTAGATTTGAGGCAAAAGACGTAGCAGTAATGTTGATAACATATCTGCTAGGTTTACTGGGAATGTACTGTTTATAGGGGACTCTTCCTCTAAAAGCGTCTAGCTTCTCGCCGATTGTGGAATTCGCTCGAATAGGATATGACTTTTTAGAGTTCGCGACAAAAGGATCAAATAACGTTCGTATTATTTTAATACAAGTAAATTGTCGAAACATAAACATCTAAGCAAAAAGTGAAAGCGATCACGAGACATAACTAACCAAAATCTGTGGAAAATCTTGTTCTTATCAAACAGTAACTTAACTTTGGGAACATGAATTGCTGGTGGTTACTAACATGTTTTTGGAATTACTTGACTTCAGTTCATAGATTGAGATACTAGTATTTATGTATTTTATAGATCATACGGGACTTAACGGATTTTGGCAGTTTAGAATCTGGAAAAGTGCTAGGGAGTCCTATTGATTATTATGAATATAATAGGATCTAAATTTTCAATACATAACCTTATACATTTCTTTGTTTTGTGATGAATGATCGTACCTGTATTCTATAATCCCTGGTTTATACTTTTGAAAACGAAAACATTTTACTTTCAGCCAATTTACAGATTCGCCCTATTTTTATTTTTATTCTTAAAAACATTTCGACAAGACAGCAAAATCCTTGAAATATGTGTAAAATAGTTCACAGACATTCTAGGGAGAACTTTTCTTATTTTTTACCCTCTTAGATCTACCTATTCTAAAGCTATTTTACCAATCCTGGATGGCTTATACGTTTTTGCTGTCTCAATAGCGCTGTGTGTACTGTCGACCTCCATAAAACTGTGACCACTTTCCAAAACTGTATTCTAAATAACTTCTAGATCGGAATTTTGCACCAAATATAGAAATAGTGGGGCACTGTTTTGGTTTTGACTGCCGCATGTGTCTGAATACAAACAAAGATTTTCTATCGCAGCTTTGAGTTGCCCAATGTATCTTAATAAGCAAGTGTCTATTTCTGAACTGCCTCTCTTACTGTTTAATTGGCAAAAAGCGTTATTTGGCTGAGAGAGTTCCTATATTGTAAAATTCTACATACAAATCTTTAGGCTATAGTATATATAGTTCACATCACTGAAGCTGGATGTGTACAACAGATTGTAAATCGAATGTACAGCACATCAATGTTTCATCTGTTTGGCATTTTTCCTTATCCATAGACTTCGCTTGATTGCATTCTTCTTTTCTTTTGATATGGGCAGTATATTCAGCTTCAAGATCTATTTTTTCTTCAGCATTCTTAGTTGTATCATAGCGGGTACAAAGCTGGCACTGGTCCTTTTTTGGATTATAAAAGGATAACTTGTAGTTATATAACACAAAGAGTGTTTTCCTTATTTTTCTCATACTCAGGGAGTATCCCAGAACAACGTACCATCGAGTTAATACACCATTGTTGCAGCACCCTGTATATTTTGTACATTTTCGATATGCTTAACTGGGGATCTAGATACACACTAGATAACTCTCACTATCTCACTATGTTGTTTATCTACACTCTCAGAATGCGATTTATTATGTGAAATTTTCTTCCCGCTATTATCAATCCCAAGAAAGAATCCACCCTCTGTGCTGTTGTAAGTGGTGTCAATCATATACAGGGTCCTGCATTAGTGCGTCGGGGCATTCCTAGCGTCCTTATTTACAACAGTAGAAAAAAAGTTTAATACAAACGTTGTAGGATGTGGGTTGATGCATGTTTTAAAAATATTTTTAAATATACTGGGTGGTCCAAAAAAGTGTGACTTCATAAAATATATATTTTTTAAATGACACACCCTGAATTTTTTGGCACATTAAGGTTCCTTTTAGTGTTCTCTCTTATGTGACAAAATAATTTTTTATTTGCTTCGATATTTTAGGAGCAATAAATAAAAAAGATGAAAAGATCGTTTTGCACGCTTGGAAAAATTAGAAAAAAAATCTTGTTAGATCTGTTTTGTTCCAGCTAAATAGTGTAACAGTAATGCTAGAGGTCTAATAATACTCAATAATCAGATTTTTCTTATTTTATACAGGGTGTTCAAAATTTGGTTACAAAAATGGCAGCTTTCAAATCAGTTTTTCTTAGTATTTTTAAATGGCACACCCTGTATTTTATTTCATTATTTAATGCAGAATTTAATTACAAGCATATTTTGTTATAACGAATGTATTAAAATTCTCAATGGTTTTAGAGGTATTTACCAAAAACCATAAATATCCTCATTAAACTAGTGCAGTGTATTGGGAAATTATCATAGACAGCCATGAATTCCCCAGAATTGAAATATTATCCCCGCAAGCTATGGAAAAACAATTGGTGCTTTTCAATAACAAATGATTTTGACATTTCTAGTTTCTTGTAATCATTTTTTTATTTCATTTAGTTCTTTTCTGGAGTATTAATTTTTTTAAAATGAATTTTTCAAGGGAAGATTTAATTGATATGGTATTTGTGTTGGGGAATTGTGACAAAAATTGTTTACTGGCCAGTAGAGTTTACGCGACTCAGTTTCCGGAAAGGCGTCATCCAGATCCCCTAAGCTTTACTAGATTGCTCGAGCATCTTATCGAGACAGGGAGTGTGGACTATAAAAGGGAAGAAAGAACAAAACCGGCTACAAATGAGGAAAATAAATCGCAGTTTTGTTAACAGTTACTGAAAATCCAAACATAAGTCAGGCACGCGTGGGAGAAGAGGTTGAAATTAGTGAAAGGTCAGTTCAGCGAATTCTAAAAATGCATCGTTATCATGCATATCATATTCAGCTACACCAGGCTATGAGTGAAAACGACTTTCAGTGCAGGGTACAATTTTGCGAGTGGGCTCGAGCACGTCTTCAAGAAAATCCACGTTTTTTTATGTCGGTGTTATTTTCTGATGAGGCGACATTTCACAACAACGGATGCGTAAACAAACACAATTTTCATTATTATGCCGCCGAAAATCCACACATCTTTCGCGAAATGGACTACCAACATCATGGGCGTAATTTAAGCTTCTTAAGTGGGGTGGCAAAACCTACCGGGGGGTCTGGGAAAATGTTTGAAAAATTACACGTTTGATAATCACTTTTTAGGCTATTTTGCTTGTACCAAACTAGTTACCATTTCTTAGTTAATCCTTGCCGAAAGGCAAATTAAATGTACCTTATGGCTCTATCTGGGCAAAATATATTACCATAACCTAGGCCTACACTGTGTTCAGGATACGGCTAGTTCCTATTTTTTCTCCATGAATGATTTGGAAATAAACAAAGAGCAGTTTTATTACCGTGTTGTGTGTAACCATAGAAATAGATAGCATACAAAAAAAATATTTTTGCCACAAAACAATGTAATGACTTCATTGAAAGTGTTTCTACATAATTAACTGAGTGTTTAGTATGTTTTTTTGTCATAAAAGTACAAATCAAGGAATCAAGCAAACATCTTACAAAACACAAAGCTTTATTTAACTTTCGTTAAATTCCATCATACAAATCAACAAATGTTTCAACATAAAAAATTTTTAAACAAAATGCACTCTCCTCTTTTGGTTAGAGTTAAAATTATCAATTACTTGAGATATATCAATATCAATATTCCTCTCGATTGCCAAAAGGGCCAACGAGGATAATCTCTCCTGGCCGATGGTGTTCCTTGTGTAAGTTTTCAATCTTCTCAAAGAAGAAAACGATCGCTCACATGAGGCTGAGTTAATTGGAATCGTAAAAAACACTCTAAAAAGTACAAAGATTAGAGGGAACACACTCTTTAAAGATTTTTTTACAAAAACGGTAGCTCTTTCTTGAATATTTTTGTTTTTTGTCTCTTCCATTTTATAAAAACATCTCAGCTCTGACAAAAGAAGTTCATCGTCCAAATATGAGCATACAAACTTTATACTGGCTAAATCTATTTCAGATCCACTTAGTACTAGGCTCAAGTGGTTCAATACATCCAAATTGTTTTCTTGTAGCCGGGTCTCTATTTCGTGGTCCAGGCTGTCAATAACTGGGAACAGGATTGTGGTCTTGTAATACTGTTCCACAGTTGAAAACGGACTTTTACTTCCACCACCAATTTTTGAAGGAATTTTGCCGTTTCTTGGTAATTCCGGTGGTCTAAACCCGCATTGATCAGCAATCTCTTTACAGTGATTAAATAGCTGGGTAAAAAATTCGTAACGTAACACCTCGAGTGTGCTGTTTTTAACTGATTTTACAACTTCATAGGTCACGCTGCTTGGCTGCAGGGTCTTTGACAGCAAGTCACTTTGTGATGAAACTCTCCTGAGCAATAACAAATCAAAAACAAAATTGAAATCCTCCATATTTTTTATCAAAGCATTCGCCTGTCCACCACTGTCAGGGTCTGTCTGAGCAATCTCTTGTAGAGTTGATAGAGTGGTTTCAAAATTATCCAACAACGATCGCACTGCTTCGACACGGCAAGCCCATCTTGTGTCACTCAAAGATTTTAACGTTACTGTTCCACCACTGAAGCTCCTTGCACATTTTTGGATTTCTTCAAAAACAGCATGTCTTTTAGTTGATTTCTCAACAAAATTGTACAGACTTTGAAGTACAAAAAACGTATTCCTTATTGAAGTCACGCTTGTGCAACAGCTTACAATACAATATGTGCATGACAGTGACTGTACATTGCCTTTGGGGCTTCTTCCATAATTCTAGCTGCCACTCCTTTGTACGGACCCCTCATGTTTGAGGCCCCATCATAACATTGGGCACGTAGATTTTTAATGTTCAAGGCCAGTGCAGTCAAAACGCTCTTAAGCTCATTTGCCAGTGTTTCACCATCAGTTCTTTTTACGCGATAAAATCCTACAAATGATTCATGAACTTCTAACATATCATTGACATATCTCAAAACAATAGCTACTTGTTCGTGCTTGGCAATGTCTTGAGTCTCATCAGCTATAATTGCAAAAACGTTTGCCTCTTTAACTTGTTTGGCAATGCTCAGCTTGACCTTTTCTCCAATAATGGACAATAGCTCATTCTGGAAGGTGGGTGCAGTGTATTGGCAATTCTTTTTACGATCATTGTAGAATGTTCTTATTAAATCATTATCTTTGGAACGAAGCTGCATCAGTTCTAAAAAGTTTCCTCTGTTATTCGAATCGACAGATTCGTCATGGCCTCTTACAGCAATGGATTGCCTACCGCAAAATATCAAAGGTTCACACAACGCTGTCAAATACAATCGGTTTTTTTGTACTTCTTCAGAATACTTTTGGTTTACTTTTTCAATGACAGTACCACTTTTTTCTGCTTCTACAAATGAATTGAATTTACTTGTACAATTCCTATGCGAGTTACTCTTTTCATGGTTCTCATACACTTTTATAGCTTTCTTCCACTTGGAAAATCCACTAAGTGTGAAAACATCTTCTGCATTGGTTTTTTCTTCTGGGTTGTAAAACGCACGGCAGACAAAACAGAATGCTTTATCTTAAACGGGACTGTATTCCAACCAAGAAAACATGTTAAACCACTCTGGTCGAAATTTCCTTCCATCTGTTTTAGGAAATATAAAATCTCGTGGTTGAAATGAGCCTTCCCTAGCATGCACCATAGCCAAAGCTGGACCATGAGCGGGATCACGTTTATTAATAGTCTCAATTGACAATTGTTGAACTGAATCTGAACTGGAAGGACCTTCCCTGCGCTTTTCATATCCTGGTTCATTTTTCTTGCTTGTATATATGGGCAACTGAGTAGATGTGGATGGCGAGCTGAACACGTCGTCTACTTCTTTATGTTTTTCTGGTTCATGTTCCAAAGCACTTCCATCCGTCGGTGTATCATCTAAACACCGTTTCTTTTTGTCTGGTGGGCCTGTGCAAAAGTAGGACAGCAAGGAACTCTGTCCTTTTTTGTTCTTCTGGGCCTGAAAAAAAAACATTGAGAATAGCAAAAATCCTAAATAAAGTTTTTTGGTTCGAATATCTGGTTGAGGCATCAAATTTTTTTGTTTTTGTACACAAACAATAAGATAACCAAAATCGTATTGTTAAGTATGCATTTTAAATCAAAACAAAAATTATAACCTATTTCTCTAGAGTGTATACGATACTTATACCGTGTGTCCACAGGAGTACGCACCATAGAGATAAGATAATGCTAATAGAATATAAATATTAACCAATGCTGTGACCCCCGTCCCTTTTCTTGTACCATTTATAACAATATTGTTTCATACAGTGGCGAGTCAGAAGCCAGAAAACAACGTTTTAGCGTGCCGGCGATCACAGCATTAGCCGATCTTTCTATTCTATTAGGTTATCCCTATGGTGCGTCCTCCTGTGGACACACGGTATACACAAAGAATAAGCGTACACCTATTTATTTATTTTTCGGCAAGGAAAAAAATGCATGTCGTGAAAACAATATTGTATTTTGGAAAATTAATAATTTGTAACTCGACAACATGCACTTATCACTTGCTAATGACTACTGCCGGTAAAACGTGATGGGGTTCAACGACTATTCTATATGTTTACACATAGGGGGCTCTGATAGTAAGCTCTTAAAATAGGAGGGATCGTTTTATCCCGTGGGATTTCTTTGCCCCGGTCTCCCCTAGGCCTAGCAAAAAGCAAGAACCAAAAGGTATGTTCGTTTGTCCTGCTCTAAACTGCTCTGAACACTTTAGCGTGACGTCACCAGAACAGTTTAGTGCAGCTTCGAGCAAACTAATTGCGCAGAATCTAGCACAAACAAACAAACGGTTTTAGAGCAGTTTGGAGCAGTTTAAACAAATAACATAACCTTAATATAATGGCCAGTATTATAAACGATCAATAAATCATTAGATAACTATTTTTGGAGTAAATTTACTTCCCCAGTAAACTAATAGGTAAATAAACAAAAGCGCATCAAAATTTGTTTACCAATGAATAAAATGTCATAAGCATTAACGTTTTGTTGCGCTTTTGTTTACTTTAACAACGAATTAAAGTTAACCTGTACGAATTTATTAGCCGAATAAAGATATTTTGCGTCTATAATACGCAAATCTGCGGAATAAATTAATTTATTCTCAAAGTAAATTTTATTTAGGAAATAAAGTTTTATAATGCCGAGCATTTAAATATAATAAATTAAGTTCTGGCGAGGCGCGCTTGTACGGGTTTATATTATTATTCTGCGTAGTTATGGATGAAATTGTGAAAATGATGCTAGTGGAGGGTGACGTAGACGTATTTTTAAACAATTCTAAATAATGCTAAACACAACCAAACATAACTTCGAACGCTAGAATTAGGAAATGATAAATGAAATGGCATGACGGAAGACGCGCAAAACAGCTGACTTTCACCTGTTTTACACGACTACGCAAGTCTGCTACTTTTTATTCCTCTTAAAGATCAGGAGTAAGAAAAGCTGTTCCAAGCAGTTCCGAGCAACTTGCACTTTATCAAACGAACGCAGTTCAAGCAGTTCGGAGCAGCTGCTCGATCTCAAACGAACGCCGTTTTCCTGATCTAAACTGTTCGGAACAGTTTAGAGCAGTCAAACGAACAGACCTAAAGGCTGCAACCCTAACAGCAATAATAACATGTTGTTTTTTAGTTCAACCGTTCAATCTTTGACGTTTCAGATTAAATAGTAGAAATTGTAATTGACTTACCATATCTCAGAAACACAATCACATACTTTCAGTCTTCAGAACAAAGTAACAGTAGACAGTAGACAGCGATGCAGACGACTGACAAGTCTAGTCACTGAACCGTGCGTGAGTGCGCCTGCGCCTGCGCTGCAACAGCCGAACATACTTCGTAGATGATTCATAGTCCAGTAGCCAAATCTCGCTCACCCGCTCCCCGCACAGCCGTACTCACTCAGTTTACCGAGTTGCCATTTCAACATTCCTCATTCCTCCCTCACTCCGTTCTTCAGTCATTCATGCTTTAATTACGTTATTGATAATTTTACTTTAAAATCTTTTTTTATTTATTGCTCCTAAAATATCGAAGCAAATAAAAAAATATTTTGGCACATAAGAGAGAACAACAAAAGGAACCTAAACGTGCCAAAAAATACAGGGTGTGTCATTTAAAAATATATAGGTATATCTATTATGACGTCACACTTTTTTGGACCACCCTGTATATTTAAAAATATTTTTAAAATATGCATCAACCCACATCTTACAACTTTTGTATGAAACTTTTTTTTCTACTGTTGTAAATAAGGACGCTATGGATGCCCGACGCACTAATGCAGGACCCTGTATACAGAAATGCATTATGTTTTAGTGAAAACGCTTTACATACTCTAAATTTGTTAGGCTCTGAACTAAAATAGAAAATTTTAGCATCCTTGCGTAACTTTCTTCCACCATCTGTTGGTGGCATAGTTTTTGTGTTTGCAAGAATAAAATCTTTCTGTCTTGTGTAGTCACAATTCCAAACATTTTTACAAATAGATACTCTCTTTTCGTCAGAAAAGCTTGTTCCGCATTTATATCTATTAATTTTCACAATTTACTGGTTTTGGGTGTTTAGATTTTTTGCTTTGTCGTCAGACTCATCGCCAGTTCGTATTTCAGCTTCATCTGAAGATTTAGGTTGATAGAGGATATATCTGACCCAAATGCCCGTGATATGTACTGTTTTTTAATAACTAAAACGTGTTCCTTATGTTGTTTTATTGAGCAGATTGCAACACTATGTACGCCTGTATAAGTTCACGTCTCTTGATCAGAATCTTGAGTTTCATTCACAAAACAAGCTACGTTTGTCTGAGAATAAGAATCATTGTCATCGGCTTCAGCTATGACCCCTAACATGGAATTATTTGCCAATTCTTCTGCTATTAATTTATTTGCGTACAGTAGCAACCTCAACGCCTAAAAAGAAAGATAATCATATTTTGAATACGAACAGAATATACCCATAAGTACAACAAAATAAAGTGCAACTTAGAAGATACTCTTACAAAACATTTAATCGGTAATGCAATCACTCTACGAGTGTACCGTAACTTCAAACCGCGATGTTTACATACCTGCAGCTTCGTTCTCTCTTGCTCACTTTTATATAGTTAGAGAAACCATTAGGGCATTTCTCGATTACATGTTCGTGTTGATTTTGCACAAACTACACCTATCTTTACTTACAATATTACACACGAAACATATACCACGTTTCTTATAAAAGAGGTTATGTTAGTTAAATCTACCGCCAAATTCCGATAACTGCACGTAACGGATTTCGCTGCTAAGAATTTAATTTGACGTTTGTCATTTCTGGCCAATCACGTACCTCGTTGGCTACACAGCAATAGTCATTTGTTTGTTTGTTCATAAACAAGGTCTAGGCATGCAGAGTTGATCGCCCATAAATTTCCAATGTTAATTTGAGTATGTCTGATAGTTGGTGAGAGACACTGTAGACATATTCTATGCAATCCAGGTTATCTGCAGTAACATTCTGGAGAGTTTTTGGTAAATACCTACGTAATAATATATAAATAACATTCCTTTCAATATTATTCCGTCGACCATTTATTTTATACGAGGCGTGTTTTTTAAGTAAGTACCGTTTTGAAATAAAAATTAAACAAGTACACTTTTCTTAACAATTTTATTTTTATATGAAAGCCTGTACTTTAATCTACTTTTCTACACAATTCCCACCAATATTAAAGCACTTATTGTATCGTACAACCAGCTTTTGAATACAACCACTGCAACACGGTCGTTATCACATCTTCATCGTCGTCATGGCACTGACCACCTAGATGCTTCTCAAATACAGGAACACGTGGTAGTCAATGGCGCTAGATCGGGGCTGTACGGAGGGTGATCAAGAGTTCCCAGCCAAATGATCCGATCAGCTCTTGAGTTCCTCGTGATGCACATTTGTACGGCCATAATGTTTTCTCCATACACTTCACTAATCTGACGATGAATTTCAGCCACTTTGACGCCCTTAACTCTAAGAAAACGTTCACAGCGCGTATTTCACAGTCGGCGGCATTCTCAATCGGAGGAGGCATTTCAAATACTCACAAACAAACATAACCACGGTCGAATGATTCTGTAATGGCGTCTGCGGCTTGACAACGGATAGCGGTACACAGCGCGCATGCGCCAAATGCCGGCTGCAGCGGCGGAATTTCAAAACGGTACTTACTTAAAAAACACGTCTCGTATATCATATATTATTTTTACTGAATATTTTTTATTTTACTAAACATTATTTATAGTACGATCCCTTTACTAGAAATTACGTTTTTTTACTGTACAAAATTACATATGGTTTTAATATAACAATGCGCATTTGATTTGTTGCCTTGCTTTATTGAAAATTAAACGTCTTACTGTCCCTGTGATTTTTTTAGTGAAACATTTATTAGTTGTATTCAACACTATATTGGCAGGCCGTAATGAATTTAATGATACAACGGGCCTTCGTAAAGAGTTTAAGCATACAACGGGCCTTGGTAGGCCGTAATGAATGTAATTATACAACGGGCCTTGATAGGCCGTAAGGAATTTAGAGCATACAACAGGCCTTGGTAGGCCGTAATGAATTTGCTTATACAACCAAAGCCCTCAGACTATAGGCCAACACAGATAAGCGAAATTAGTTATGTATGACAGCGGCCAATTTATATTGCGTATGTGGCAAATACATTTGCAAGGGGTTAATTACTAAGCTAATTACACACACACTACCTTTGTGGGCACCGGCCAAGCGTGGACGAGACGGTAGCCAGCGGCCTGCCTGCTGCAACGGACGCTCGAACGGAGGCGTGGGAGTAGAGGGTAACACCAGCGGATATTCCACGAATGGGGCGAAGAATGAGTCACGTCTGCCTTGAGACGAAGTAACGGCGAGACCGAATATTTGGACAGCTCTGCAATTATGATCCCCAGTTTGGGAAAAAGAGCCTAGCTTGGCCTTCGAAACAATGCAAGGCTGACGGTCATCTGGATACACAAGCACCAACGCACACTCCACTAGCCAGAAGCCAGGAAAAACCACCTCTTGCTCTGACAACTCGAACCGAAGTCCCCGACCAAGCGAACTTTTTGGCGGCAGACGCCTGAAACCTGTCTGCAGCTGCAACCAATGGGCCTACAGATCGTCTCGCATGACGAGCACGAGGCTCTTCGCGCGCGAGAGAGATGGACTGAAGGTTTTAATATTTAAAGAAAGTTATCTCGCTTGCTCTTTAGATTGTGTTTTTAAATAAGTAGAAACCAAACGTTCTTACACGCATGAAAACAACCGGCTACACTCACAGTGGCGTAGCGATTCGCGCGGCACGCCAGACTTTTAAATAAAGCCAAAGCTCGTGCGTGTTTGAAATTTTTTTATGCAAAGAGATGAAGTTCTATATGATAAACTATGGCCAGGACGGTCCCGGTATACAGGCAGACTTTGTATCAAAACTCCTCCGAATGGTCACGGACCTATTATAAATAGAAAATGGCCTGACAGACGTAAGTGACAAAACAAAGCACATTATTCTACTGGATGAAAAATTGCACCGTACATTAACATTAATGATGAAAGATTGGTATGGTTAAGAGATGTATTTCCAGTATATATTAATTCTATACAGGAGACTTAAAAAAAGGTGGCATGAAAGGATTAACTAAGGAAACTGCAGAAGCACTAAAGTTCACCGCACAAAGTACTGCTGAATGCATTCAATATCTTCTTCAAGATGTCGGATTTTATTATGTTTTAACAAGGTCTTTTAGTTCAGATGCTATTGGATCGATGTTTAGCGACGATCGGCTAAAAAGGTGGCTCGCGTAGTCGCCACAGATGCACAGGTTGCAGAAAGTGCAATTAAAAGAATCGTCAAGTGTGGAATAATTAAAACATCGGCATCTGCTAATGTATTTTCTGAATGTGACTATAGCAGCAATATTGGACCAATTCCAGATACTGATAATGTGGCTTTCTTAGCAGGTTATATTGCAAGAACTATAGAAAAGCGAACCGAATGTGGCACTTGCCCAAATACAATTTTAACCAATTCCTGCACAAATCCGCTACTGGCTCTTATAAATCTACAGGATCGTGGTGGCTTCAAATACCCTAGTAAAAAATTTACTTTTTTAATAAACCAACTAATTCAGCTGGTTTTAAATATATTTGAATATTTACCTCAGGAATGCAATTCTTATAATATATTAACCGTTCTCCTTCTAGATCCTCTAGCCACTTCAAATTTCTTTATCTGCAAGATTCATACCAAAGATATATGTTTATAACACATAAGCTAAAAGTAAACAGCTGGTGTTGGATTTAGAATTTCTAACAGGAAGTGAGGTTGTAAAGTTATTCAAGTCACTTCTTTCGTTAGAGGTAAAGTGTTTTTTAAATAATTAAAGCATTATATAATGAATAAAGTAAACTGTGTACATTTACAATTACCATTGATAACAAACTTTGACAGCTAATGGCTGCAGAAACAGGCACCTGCGTGTCAAGGCCATCTCTTTACTATGATATAAATTATAACTGTCATAAATGCAAACCTTTGTTAAATCGACATTTATGGATTAATAACAGTAAATTTAAGGCCGTAGAAAAAATATTGTGTGCAAACTCCTGCTAAAAGTGTTTATGCACGGTACATGAAAATTATGAAACTCAGCCTTCGGCTATGTTTCATAATTTTCATGTCTCGTGCATAAACGTCCACTGTTAGCACTTATTGCACAAGTAGCTTTAATTATAATTTAATAAATATAGGCAGTAAGTTTACAAAATTCTCGCAACTATCGACTACACGATGGCTGTCAAGGTATAAAGCTGTAGAAAAATTCTGGCTCAATATTTAGAACTCGAAACGTTTTTTAATATCCATGCAGCGAAAGAAAAAATGCCATACAGCGAAATAAAGAAAATAAAGCTATTTCATACTGCCTATATTAAAACAGATTTTCTGTTTAAATTTATGTTTCTGGAGAAAACCATTACAGAACTGGGTCTAGAAAACAAACCGTCGCAAATCTGGAACCTAGATGAGACAAGTTTTTGTGCTGACCCATCTAAAACAAAAATCGTTGGTCAACGTGGATTGCCTGCGACGAGAACTACCAGTGGTCCTGGAAAGCAGAACACAACGATTTGAATGGGTATTAGTGCAGCTGGCCAGAAGGCTCCGCCACTGATCATCTTTAAAGGAAATAGTGTATGGGATCAGTGGGTAGCACCACAGGGAACTGCTTATCCTAATGCCACATACGCAGCGACGTCGAATGGTTGGATGGAAACATCTGTTTTTAAAAACTATTTCCAAAAAAGCTTCTTAAAATGTATTGGTGAAGAACGTCCCGCTTTAGTTATCTATGACGGTCACGCAACACATCTAGGTGTTGAGGTAATACAAACTGCGATTGAAAACGGAATCACGATCTTAAAACTACCGTCACACACGAGCCACGTTTTGCAACCACTCGATCTAAGTGTATTCAAATCTCTGAAATCCCGGTGGGATCGAAAATTCGTTGATTGACAGAGGAGAAATGTGGGTGTTACGATTCGAAAAAAGGAATTTTCAAAGCTAATAGGTGAAATATGGACAGAAACAACGCCTGACGTCTTAATTAGTGGGTTTGTCAAAGCAGGAATTTTCCCCGTATGTAGAGATGTGGTTCCAATCCAGTAGCTCTTAAACGCTGGGAAAACCAACACTCTATGAACAGTATTTCTCAGCCCACAACTGGTATGTATTGCCAATAATTTATTCCATTGTTCAAAATGTACCAATAACTATTTTTTATAATATTCCAAATGCATCGTACCACAATAATAATCACCGTTCCAACTTACCTCATGAAAACGCGACATCTGAAACTATAGGTAAGAGAGTAATTCTTCCGTTTAAAATACTTAAACTAGCTGGTGGTTCACCGATACTGTAGATGATTCGTTGCCAGCGCAAGATGCAGCTACAAGTACGACATTTTAAGAACTAGCAAACCGTCCCAGCACTTCTCAGCTGGGAGCTGGCCCGCGTTTGAGTTTTGAATAGTTGCTTTAAACTTAACAAGACGCAAAGGCAACGATGAATTAAACACACCAAAAAGAAAAAGAGTTTGCCCTGGAGCAGAAGTAGTAACGCAAGCAGATGTGCAGCAGCTGATAGAAAATGAACAGGAGAAAAAGAGATCTACGAAAACATCGAAATTAAAGGGAAAAAAGACGGAAGTTAACAAGAAAATAAAACAGGTTGAATTAACCTCAGATGAAGATAAACTAGAATCTTGGAAGAGTGATCCAAGCGAAGACAGAATCTCAGAATTTGACGAATTGTCAGGCAATGACGAAGAATGCGCAGATGAATTGGTAACTGACAAAGACGAAAATGAAATTCTTCAACTTCAAGCAGGTGACTATGTACTGGTAAAGTTTATGGGGAAAAGAAAAATATATAAGTATGTTTGCGTTATAAAAAACCTTTGCGATGATGAGGCTGAAGTAACGTGTTTAAGAAAAACAAAACACAACCAGGAATTTCATCTCGATGAAAACGACAAATCTTCAATTGTCTTATCGGATACTGAAGAAAAGTTAAAGGTCCCGAAAGTTGTAACTATTGGAGGTCGGGAAATATATTTATTTGATGCACCAGTTAATGTTCTAGAATAAATATAATATCTTTATAACTTCTTTTTGAAGTAAAAGCTTATTTGATAATAAATTCTTTAAATAAAGGTATTATTGCCGTATGATTGCTTGCTCCAGAAAGGTAGATGAAAGTTTATAAGTGATGAATTATATAAAATATACCATTTTCACCGAAAGAATTGCAAACGACATATATCGAGCTATCTTGCACTGTAACGCCAGCTTCCGTTTAAATTTGGTAAAATCCATATTAAATAATATGATCAAATTTAGTCGTTATCCTCACGTAGCGTTATCAAGACCCTCCACCTGTACCGAACAGATAAGCCCGCCCGGGCATCGAAACAAAGGTTAGACGCACGCCAAATCCCCTCCTCATAGCTTTGGCGCAGCATATAAAAGCTCTTGTGGAGGGCATTCGACAGAGAGATTTTTCATGCTAGCACCAGCTCCCTTCAGGAGATCCCGCCCGACCGAACTTAGCAAGCTAGATAATAAGTTGTTTCGACCCAGTGGTGAAAATCCGCCTGGATGTCAATAACTTATTAGTTAGTTAACTTCCCCGAGAGTAGATTTGACCCAGTGAATTATTTTGGGAAACATCTCGCAGTCGCCAATAAACAGAATTCGACTCAGTGGTGAAAACCCGCCTGGCTGTCCTCTGTTTATCGTGGTTTGACCTAGTGGCTTGCCAAAATAAATATCTAAATGTCATCAATTCTCCCCAGCCGAAATATACGGCCCTAATTAAATAAAGCCCGATACATTTTGAGCCGCTTTGAAATCGAGTGCCTGCACCGCTCGAACTAGAATTTTTACGCCGGCCGCAAATATCAACTTGTGAGCTCGCAGAAACCCCTGTAAATTTATAAACGTTGGCTACCGTTACATTGAAAAATTAGGCATTCAGCCGGCCGCATAGAAACATATCACTCTTGCAAAGTAAATGTAAATTTACCTGTTAATTGTTGAAAATTGCGGCACGCCGCCGGTCTCAACGATATCAGGAATGTGCAGGCTTCCACAAACATATTTACGAGAACTACGGGGCTTTGTTAAATCATCCCGTGATCACGCCGCTGTACGGCGTCCCTCCCGGGGTTCTAATTCAACCTATTGTCGTCACCCGGAAAGGGTGGAAGAAGTGTATTGATAGATTTAATTTGTTGATTGTTTACAGAAGCACGAGGCGTGAACTTTGACAGCTATTTTTCTGCGACGCGGCCACTGCGCGGGTCCACGTAAGTGCTAGAGTACCGAACAGGCCCGAAACGCCCGAAGTGAGCCTCTCCAGCCGTCGACGTCCATTTTCATTAGCATGCGAGATGGGTTGCGGCATACGAAGGGGCAGCTCGCGCCGTTATTGTTATTAAATGTCAAATTGATTGAAAGTCTCCTATTTTCGTTAATCCATGCTTTATTATTTTGTACATAGTTAAAACAAATAAAAGTGTATACAGGAAATTCTGTTTGAGTATTTGTTAACTTCGTATGGTGGCTGAAATGTACGTTTGAACTCTGTCTCCGACTAATGAGCTTATCCGAGGTAAATTAATAATTAATCCCTTAAAAAGAAGGGTCGAGGTGTTACAGCACTAGCCCCAGACTGCTTATTATGCTGTCCTTGAACAAAAAATGCCTTGCCTTGCCCCATTTCAGTGGGACAAGTGCAGTCTAGAACCACAAAAAAAAATAAAAATAAATTTCAACAAAATATGTAATGTTACATAAAAAATTAGCGGTACATCTTAAATACAACATACGGGCAGTCATAATAAAAATTTGAATGTTTTGAAAACCCTAACTGCATACGTTTTATCCCTATATAAAGTTCAACGTTGAAAGTTTTGGGTAGCACTTGCCCCACCTTACCTTAGTAATATTCTGGGAATCTTTCCGTGACCGACGCTAACATTATGATTTCTAAAATATTTGTGTATGTCGTTGATATCGTAACATATACCCAGACCATCAACACTTAATCATGCCCATAAATTAATAGAAAATCGGTCAGACTTATTCCCATTTTTTATGTATTGTTCACCATTTCTCGTCTCATCAACTTCCCACTTTTTTTAATTTTTAAAAGTTATTGTATTTTTGCTCGTATTCATCAAGTTTGCAACTTCCCGAATAATTAAACCATCACCCAAATACATTTTTATGCGGGCTTTTTGTACCATATTCATTGCAGGCATTTTGAAGTTTCGAATAGAAACAGATATTTTTTGTCATTGTTAGTTGTCACTTTTGACAGTTCTGAAATGTATCTACCATTGACAAAATATACAACAGCCAACTACCTATTTCTGTACAGCACATTTTTAAATCCGACTTACAACAGCCAATTATCTCTGTACAACATATTTTTGAACACGAATGTACGATAGCGGTAGGTTGTTAAGATCATTATATATACAAGGTCAATTTGCCCATGGACATTCACATAAACAAAAATTTTCCAGATTTTGTAACGAGTTACAACTTTTTCCGACTGTTCTGATTAGTAAAGGAGAAAGAAAGCTTTTCAACATAAAATAATCAGCATTATTTATTTTACAGCAGTACATTTTAACGAAATTGTAAAACAAAAAAGTTATTTATAGCAGATGTTCAAATAGACCCCCCTCCTGAGCTACACGATTGTAAAAACTATTTCTAAGATGCTAACATATTAGGGGTAACAGCTTGAAATGAATCTTCAATATTCACACGTAATTCGTCAAGATTAGTAGCTCGGTCTTCCTTAAAGCCAAAAATTTTGGATTTTATGTATGCCCATAAGAAAGTATGGTTTGGCGACAAATCAGAAGACCTAGCTGGCCACAAGATGTTACCTCATACACTTATCAATCGATTTGGAAAGGTGTTAGTTAACTATTCCTGCACTAACACGGAGTTGTGCGCTGGACAGCCGTCTTGCTGAAACCACACGTCAAATTCTGGTCCTACTACCCGCCGAATTGCTGGAACGATTAGATGTTGTAACAGATCTAGATATTTAGCACTCGTGAGAGTACCGTCGATAAAGAATGAACCAATCGTGTGTTCTCCTAACATATCACCCCAAATATTTAATTTCTGGTGATCCTGGGTTCGAAACTAAAAATGTTTGTGCAGACTTTCACGAGACCAATAGCGAACTATGGATGGATTATGTCTGCCATGTAGTGGAAATGTAGACTCGTCACTAAGCACAATACGTCTAATAGTTTTCATCGTTATTTTCCATTTCTAATATATTTTCACAAAACTCCATGCGTCTAATATTGCCTTCGTCAAAGAGTTCATGTGTGTTTCGTACTTTGTAACATCGGTATCCGTTTCTATTCAAAACTCTTCTTATAGTTGTATCACTCACATCTACGTCTTCCGCAATGTTTTTGGTCGACACTGTTGGATTATCATTGAAGCAAGCTAAAATCGTGATGTCCCATAATTCTCTTCCTTCAGGCTCGATAGTTTCTTTTTTGTGACGGTTAGGAGAAACACAACCATGAATTTAAAAATTTCTAATAATGCGCTTGAGAGTTGTTAGTGAAAGAGTAGGCCTGTTTTCATACGTAGCTTCAAATAAATCTTTAACCTCGCGAAATGTATTTCCACTACAAAACCATTGAACAACTTTACCTTTCTCGTTTACTTCATAAATATTCATTTTAGAATGTTGTGAATGAATCAATACAAATTAAGGAACTACGTTGTGTTTATAATTATGAAAATTGAACAAAAAACAATACGTCAACTTTTGACACCAAGCATATTCGATTTTTAATTTTTTTAAATACAAGTACGGCCACATGTAAAGTCTCCTGGCCTTTACTGTGGTCCTGATGGCCTGCCGCAATCTGTAGATCCATAACAATTCGTTTTATTAAAACGAAAAATGTCACCGGCACCTTCTACTTTATAATTTTTCAGAAATGTGGCCACTCTTGCAACGTTTTATAATTTCTCAGAAATGTAGCCACTCTTGCAACGTTTATGTCAATTTCCTTTCTTGAAGCTGTACATGCGACAAGTTAACTCTTCTAATACAGCAAATGCTTCCTTATGATCACTCTCCAAATTGCTAATTTTTGCGAAAGCTTCAATAAACTTTTCAGAATTTTCTAATAATATAATTGGCCTACCTTTTCCTTTTCGAAAAAAAGCAGGGTAGAAATCGCACCCCGTAAACGCATGGAACCCTGGGGGCACTGCTTAACTTCACTCCTAAAGTATCATAAAGTTCGTTCACATTTATATACCTCTGCGCATTTCCTACTCCGGCGCACATCCATATCTTAACATTTTCTTTAAGAAAAGGCATTTTACCCAGCATTATTAGAAGTATGTCAGTATCGGAGCATCGTACAGGTATCTGACAAGCACGATACACAACTTTCCTGTCGGCTTTTTCGTAAGGTGGACACGACAAATGTTCTGTAACTGTTCTTTCAATACTTGCATTCACTACTTCATATTTATAGCACGATTCGCTACTTCAATAAATAATTTTATTTTTCATAAAAGGAGCCATTGTATTACTTATCCAATCACCAATAAAATAAATTAATTAACGCCTCTTTGAAATAAATATTTTGCAACTCGGTGACAAATTCTGCTGGTCTTTGATCAGATCCCTGAACAGGAAAATGTATTTTCTTATGCCTCGTAACAAGTGCTCATTATCTTTAATGGACGGAGAAGGATATTTATCAAAAGTAATAATGATTGTACATACGTGCTCGTTTCGAAACACATATTTGAAGAAATTGTTTTGAAATATTCACAAAAGTTACTTGGATATCTCTCATTACGTGAAGCATAGAAAAACCGTCATTAATAATAACATCAATATTGGGTTTTTAATTTACATAAGTTAAATTCCAACCTTAACGGTTCATAAGATGCAAAATTTGGATTGTTTTTTATTATAAAAAACATATTTTAAAAATTTATTTTGAATAATTTCAATACTTTTCGGAGACCAAATAATTGAAGCAAATTCTAATTTGGGTCGTACTAAGGTTGTTATAAAGAGTACAAAGACTTTATGTAGTACTAAAGGTAAAAGAGTATCCCATAATAAAACCCAACATACTGTGTCCATCTTTGCAAGATTTTTCTATATGCGCATTAAATTTGGACGATGATTCAAAAAGCACTCTTAAGATCTCTAGTAGACGTGCATCTCCGTAGAATGACCTAGCTCATTTTATAGTTTTCAAAATTTGCTTGTTCCTTAGTTGTATATGAAACATGAAAGTATTTACTTATGTTAAAAGGCAACTTGTTATCAACACTCCATTTATATAAGCTATCAATAATTGAAGTAATGTTACGTCGTTAACAGTTTTAATTTCTTTAAAAATCTTGACATCGTTCGCAAATAATAAACAAGAGCTATACGATAAGCAAAGTGGTAAATCATTAATCAATAACACAAAAAGCTACGGACCTAAGTTAAACCCTTGAGGTACACCAGACGTAGCTCCATACGGGATAGATAACGCTTGTTCGAAATGAACAGAATGTGTGCCATCTGACATACACGATTGAAACAGGTCAATTAGAAAAGGGCTACAACCGTATAGTAAGAATGTAGCGTATTTAGTCAAACTGAGTGACTGAACTTGCCAAAGGCCTTACAAAATTCCGTGTAAATTACATCCAAACGGCCCCAGTCCTCAACTATTCTACTTGCTCTGTCACAGAATGTTACTAAGTTTGTAGTTACCGACCGTTTCTTTACAAATCCGTGTTGCTCTAAGCAGTCTAAGCAAATGCTGGTTTTGACATGATCATAGATTTTATCGAACAAAATGTATTCGAATACCTTGAAGGGTAGAGATAGCAAAGATATTGGTCTATAATTAGTCAATTGCTTTTTGTCACCGCTTTTATGTATTGGTACTACTTTCGAAAGCTTCCATTGCGAAGGAAAAGAGCCCGTGCCTAGGCAGGGATTAAATGTATATGTAAGAGGGCAAACAAAGAAATCTCTGCAGGCTTTATAGATGTATCGGGGAACGCCATCCGGACCAGCCGAGTTTTTTGGTTTTATGTTTTTTAAAGCTTTTGCAATATCCTCAATCTGCACTCTAGTTATATTCGAGGAGCCAGATGTTAACATACTATCATTATAAGTGCTGTCATGTGAATAAGTAGAACTAAAAAATGTAGCAAATTCTTTCGCTATTTCATTATTATTAGTGATACTTTTCCCGTTTTTTTATAAATACTAAACCATTACCGTTACCATTTGTTTGCTTTTAATCATAAACCAAAAGGCTTTGATATTTTCAGGAGATATGTTCTCTTCGATTGAGTTGATGTACGCTGAATGTGAATTTTTTATTAGTATTTTTAGATCAGCTCGTATCTTCCTATATTGCTGGAGATAAAAACTAGATTTGAACTTAGCTCTCATATAAAACTTATTGAGCTTGAAACAAATTAACTTTTTTTTATTACGAAAATAAGTATGGTTATTGACAATTATCTAACTTAACACTTAATTTTTAATAATGGGTATGACCCCCTCTTGCCCTAATATCATCTCTCATGCGATTAGGCATAGGTCGAATCAAGTTGGCTATTGTTTCTTGCGGGATGTTAAGCCACTCCTCTTCTACTGCAACCATAAGCTCTGGGATCGAAGTTGGGTCACGAAGTCTAGTTCGAATTCTTCGTTTTAGCTCATCCCATAAATGTTCGATCGAGTTTAGGTCGGGACTGCGTGCTGGCCACTCCATAACTTGAAAACAGACTTCTGTAATGTAATCTTGTACGATTCTTGCAGTGTGCGGCCTCGCTTCATCATGCATAAAAAGAAATTCGTCTCCAATGTAGTCGACGTAAGGTTCCACATGCACTGCTAAAATCCCCTCGATGTACCTAGCACCCGTTAAACCTCCTCTCCCGTGACCACGGTCGCCTCTACGGATGAAAGCAGGGTCGGTTCGTGCTCCCATAGAAATTGCACCCCAGATCATGCAGGAACCACCTCCATAAGCAATCCGCTCTTCAATGCAGCATTCTGCAAATCGCTCTCTTGGTCTCCGGTACACTTTTCTTCTTCGGTCGCTACCATAGAGGCATATCCTGGTCTCATCTGAGAACAGAACATACCCCCACTGTTGTACTGTCCAATTTAGATGATTCCGTGCAAAACGCAGGCGTGTTTGACGATGAGCTGGGGTAAGTTTTGGACCAATAACAGGCGCTTTTTGGGGGTCACGTTACTTTCTTGCAGTCTTCTTCTTACGGTCCACTGACTAATAGCCACTCCTCGTATTTCACGGAGCTGTTGTTGCACTTGAACTGCATTAAGGCGACGATTTCTTAATGTTGTTGACACAATAAAGCGGTCATCACGAGCCGTTGTAAATCGCTTTCTGCCTGATCCCGGTCGGCTACGAAAGGATCCAGTCTCCTCATAACATTGGCACACTCTTGGAACCGCTGCGCGTGTCATATCCAGTTGTCGAGCAACAGCTCGCTGGCTATGTCCGTTGTCGATTAAGACAATTACTTGGCCGGCTTTTTGCGGTGTAGTATGCATTACACTAACACACTTAAAAACTAATCAAATCACGAAAAACAAATACTGTGCAAATTTAATCGCAAAGGCAATAATTTCAATCTTTCACAAGTTTTTTATTCTCCTTATAACCACCACATAAATACGTTTATGTCCTACCAGTACATTAATTGAAATTAATGACTCTATTTTAAGGTATCTTAGATACAAAATAACGCTCCAGGGCAATTATTTTCTTCATAAGAACACTAGGGTTATTATGAAAAATTAACAGTATTTGTTTCCATGGATATGCACCGCTGTCACAATGAAAATTAATGACAGCTTAGCTAATGTCACAAATCTAACTTAGATCAGCTAACTAGATCAATCTTAAATACTATATCATAGTAATTATATGAATTGAATATGAATATGAATTAGGTAAGAAAATTGGTAGGACATAAAACCTTGAAGGCAACACGGGCATTATGAGCTAAGAGCCCGCGATTGTTGTACACACCTCGGGCCAAAGGCCCTCGGTTAGTACACTAACAATCTTGGGCTCTTATTTTACTCATAATGACCTTAGTACCTTAATAACTATTAATTTGTTTACCGGTTGCTACGCATATAAACGATAAGCACTCTTGATAAATTTTAACGCATATTGAAGCATATCAATTTGTCTTTCAAACAGCATATTATTTTTTGATCTGATGAATAGATTTTAATAAAAAATTATGGTTAAAGTCAAAAGTTTACAGTGGGCCGATTTCTATGCACGCAAGTGTATATCAAAAGCCTGTTTACCGTGAAGTGTAAGGCATATAAAGTTTTAACTTAAACTTAAAAAACTTAAAAAAATACATTTTAAAATTAAAAAATACAGTAATATTATTTAATATAAAGTTATGCCCATTTCTTTAAACTTTATTATGTCAAATGAAACGGCATCACCACGGCGGTGTGGTTTTGGATCTGGCAATATTTTTACGACGGTGTCCTCTGAAATATCATCTATATCATCTTCATTTGGCCATACAAATATTCCTTTTCTGAACCTTGTGAATTTGACAGTCCATAAGTCTTCTTCTTGTCTGTGTCCAATAATTTTTCCTACACAATGTTTGATGCTTTTTAGGGCCAAGCATTTGACTAGAACCCAAGTTCCAATTGCTATCATTCTGTTACTTTCATCTTCATCATTGTTACCCTCATATTCGGATTCTAAGTCAGTTTCTGGGTCCATGTCATCTTCGGTATCAATGTAGGTCGGTTCTTCGAATTCTTCCGAATCACTTGAGGTGGCAACATCTTCTATTTTCTTAGTTTTCTGAGGTTTTTTCTCAATTAAGTTTTCCATTCTGGCAGAAGCATCTTTCCTTGTAATTACTTCAGCTCCAGCTGCTAAATGTTTCTTTGGTTTAGCTGGAAGAATTTTACTCTGTCTAATTGTCTCAAACAGTATATTCTCAAAGGAGTACTCTGAGTCATGCCTATTTTCAGATTGACTGGTTGATGCTGTAGGTTCCATATTTTCAGTTTGGCTGGTTGACGGTACAGGTTCCATATTTTCTGCAATAATTATATCAACTTCTGTAGGTGTTAGAAGTTCAGCCTGTTGTAATTTCCATCGTTTCAATGCAGATGGCTCAAATTTATCTTCAGGTATAACTTTGTCATCGAATGGACTGATTCCACCTTTTCGAAATCCATTAACAGTTACATCACATTTTATATCTTTCCAAGTTTCACACACCATAGTGGCAAACTTTGCTTTGGGAATTTTGCAAACTAACTTCTGATCCCACATAACTTTAAATGGTTTGAACACAGCCAGATCCAAAGGCTGGAGGAGATGGCTGGTATGCGGGGGCAATTTTAAAATCGTAACACCTTTGTTTGCCAAGTCGATTACTTTTTCGGTCACATGAGTACTGTGTCCATCGTAGATTAAAAGAACAGGTCGCTTATTGCCTATAGCAGGTATAAACGTTTTTTCAAGATAGTTTAAAACGCTAAAACGCTTAGAAACGATGAAGTTGACATGCGCGCTACTTGCATTCCTGAAAACATTGTTGTTTGACTTTCAAACTTTCAGATCCAGGAGGCGACTAACCAATATCTACATTATTTAAATATTTACAGGGTAGAAACGCTCTAACCACGGAAACGCTGTTACCCCACTCCACCTTACATCAAAAACTGTGGTTCTTGTTGGACGGCGCGCCCGGACATTTCGTAGTAGAGTCCCTTTATATAATAAAAAAGAGTTGAGACATGTGGATCCACAAATCAAAACCACTTGATTTTACATTAAACATGTGTATGTAACATGGTGGACTAATATTTCAAACACAAATGTCAATATGTCAAACGCAAAAAATGCATTGTCAGTTTACGTTTTTAGTAGTATTCTAGTTTCAACTGAACGACAAGCTCTAAGCTGCTCTGATGACATCCGGCAACGTAGGAAGGCAAAATGTAGAGGAACAAGATTCTCACATTGCTACTGAGAGTTCAAAGTGGACTTACAGCGAAACTCTTGCGGTTATAACTACAATGGAGAACCATTTAAATGAAATCAATCATTCAAACCCCAAAAAGAAAACAGATGCTTGGAGTTCTATAAGCAGCGAGTTCGAGAACATTTTAGAGGACCACCGATACCTGCAGATTAAAATAGAAAAACTTGCTGCGATCATATTTTGATTTTAAAACTAACAGTAATAAGACTGGACGAATGGACCAGTTAGTAGGACAAAAACCAAACTTGTAGCTTACATTCTTTTAATGTTCTTTCAGCAGATTCTTCTACTGGCACTTATAAAGTTTACCTGGCCGAGCAAACACACATTCTACAGAATACACCAATGCATCTGCGGAACTTACCCCGAGAAATAAATGAAAACAGCAGATGGTGGGAGTGAGAACACCAAAAAAAAAAAAGATTATTTGAGAAGAAAGTTAACAACTTCGACGAGAGGATAGGCATAAAGAAAAAATGAAATTGCTGGAATGAACGATTTTAGTTGACAAAAGGAAATATGAACTCCTTGAGAGATATTTCAAATTAAAAGAACGAGAAAAAAATTTAATTTCCTAATAGATTTAATTATTTTATTACTTATGTACATATAAACATTTCAATATTACTCCTACGTTTTCTACAAGACTATTATGGAAACATGTTTACAAATAAATGATCCCTCCTCCTGAAGTCTTTACCATCATCAACTACTGTACTATCATCGTTATCATCACTGGCTACATCTTCAACATCGATAGTTTCATTAAACTCTTCTTTTATATTTACTGCAATATTATGAAATGCCCGTAGCAGCAACACATTTTACAATAAAATAAATGTTTTTATCTACTCCAGTGAGATAAGTAACGCATTACGTCACTCATTTGACACTATTTCAGTTAGGTTATGAAGTTCATTACACCACTCAGTTATGTAATGGTTTCATCACGCAACTGAGTTGTGTAATGACTTCATTACGTAACTGAAGTAGTGTCAAATGAATGGCATAATGACATTGTTAAGTGTTTCATAAAATTTTGCCGCTTCGCTTGCAGTTGTGTATTGTACTATGCGCATTTTAGAACTTTCTGGAGCGTGCCTCCCCTCTTCACTTATCCTACGGCGGTCAAAGTGACTGCATGCTAGAAGGTCCGCTCCGCGAAAGGCTAATTATTGTTTATATGTTAAAATGTTCGTGTGTTAATTTATTGCAAATAAATTACCTACTTTGCTTTCAACCAGTGTATAATTTAGTGAAAAATAAAATCCATACAGTCCATTAAAGTTCCATTCGAGTTCGCAACCACAAGTTTCCAAATAAAAGGAAACCTGGAAAACTCCCTAAACAAACATTTGCCCACTAAAATATTTTTGAAAATGACAGATCTGACATTTCTCTTAATGCACTTTTCTCAATTTTAGGCAGTCGTAGATAAAATTTTGTACAATACATGTGTGATAATGCATCATTAATATACTTGCGTGCTTACATATGCTACGCACTCGTTTGTAACTTACACACACGTATATTAATGATGCTGTTATCCCACTTGTATAGTAAATAACTATTATTGTCAAAGAATTTTAACCGTCTAAATCTGTATTTACTTACAATCATTTTTTCAACCATTTCTATTCAATAAAGGAACCTAAACTTTTAGTTTTTAAATAACAAAAAATATAAATAATAAGAATATAACAATAAATTAAAAATTAACAACTAAAAATTCAAGTGCAAGCAGAAGAGCTATAATTGCACGAAATATAACAGCCGTACTGTGCACACTAAACCCATGTAGACCCAACCAGTCCAATTTTCATTAGGTCAGTATCAAAAGATGTTGGAGTCATGGTAATGCAATTTCGATATTCTTCAATATGCTTCAGGGAAAGTTCTTTCATGAGAAGGCTTGAAGCACCACGTCTTCCTTCTAGCACGACATTTCTTTATCAACACGCTTTTTCTTGGAACTAATTCATCTTTCCAGTATTTTTATCAATTCCTGGCACATACATTTTATAACAGTTTTCAGTATTCGTTTACGAGCGTGTTCTTAGTACCACTATTTTGGAGCTTAAACTGGACTGTCTACTTACGCAAAATACTAAAAAAACGCATTGTTAAAACACTCGATTTTAGTACTGGCTATTAGTTACTTGTTCCCATGTAATGTAACTGAGCCTTCGGAGTAATTATTTGTCACTAATAATACGAATATACTTTGAACGATTTTGAACTGACGTCAAAAGTCATGTCAAAATAACCTAAAATAAGGCATTTGAATAGCTTATGTCAAATTCAAATATAATGTGATTATTATATTATTTTTTTAAATTCAAGTACTCCATGGTTTGTGGATCCAACCCATCACAATGGGTTGCACCAATGACTCGACTCTTTCTTATTATAGATAGGGACTCTACATTACACTAGAGTTCCTAATATAGGAACTCTACATTACACTATCTTACTTTTTATACAGGGTCTCTACATTGCACTACAGTGACTATACAGAGTGTTTCAGAATAACTGTTCCTAATTCTCAGAATTGAGAGAGGACATGTTATTCAACACTTTTTAATAATAAACTAGTGTTCGGAAATACTTCCGTTTCGAGATAATACGAATTAAGTACTTGAAATAATCTCAATGTGAAAAGTAACGATTTTATTGATTTCCAGCGGTTGCAATTTTTATTAATATTTAAAAAATGGTATTACACAAAAATTATAAGAATTGTTCAAAATTATGGCCGCCATTGTCGACACACAAGGTATAACGACGTGTGATTGACCGACGAATTCTTCGACATATCTGCGGACGATCACGAATGTCATCAAAAGCAAGAATAATTCGAGCCACTAAATCCTCTGCTGTGTCCACAGGTGTCGCATAGACGAGTGATTTAATATGACCCCAAATACAAAAATCAATTGGAGTCATATCTGGAGAACGTGCAGGCCAAAGAATAGGACCTTGTCTCCCAATCCATCGGTTTCGAAATTGTGCATTTAAATAATCTCGAACATTTAAACCGAAATGCGCTGGTGCACCATCATGTTGAAAGACCAAGTCTCTACGAATATTAAGCAGCGTATTCTCCAGAAATATCTCATAAATAAACACGTGCATTTAACCGTCCGGGCAGAAAATATGGTCCCAGTACATGATTTTCAACAATACCACACCAAATGTTAACGGAAAATCTCCATTGATTGCGTATTATCTCAACGGCGTGAGGATTGCCTTCGCTCCAAATGTGACTGTTATGTGTATTGAAAAAGCCATCTTGTCCAAAACATGCCTCGTCTGTCCACAATTTGCGCCTGGCGAACCGCGGCTCGTCGTTAATTCTCTGTAAATACCATTCGGCAAATTGAAATCTGTTCGAATAATCAGCTGGAATTAACGTTTGCACTTTTTGGATATGATACGGATGTTTTCTATACTCATTTAAGGCTCTCCATACAGATGAGCAGCAAGTATCCATTGCATGAGCAACAGCTCGAGTGCTAGTGAGCGGATTATTTTCAAATCGTTGCAGAACCTCGTCTTCAAAGTCTATTGTTCGAACATTTCGATTGGCTCCTGAATCTCGTTTGGGTATTTGGAACTGACCTGCTTCGCGTAAACGCATATCCAGCCTAGAAAACGTTGTATGACAGGGAATATGACGCTCAGGATGACGCACTTCATAAATTCGTCGTGCTTCATTACTATTACCGAAAGCTGCTCCATATGCATTATGCATGTCTGTCCATTCAACATTTGTAAACCGATGCATTTTTAATAATTGACATACAAAATAGACACACGACTGACAAGAACAAACTGTCTCTATTTTTCTGTTGCCATGGACAAGGTTCACTATCTGCAGCTATTTTGCATGCATGCGTTACTTTCCACATTGAGATTATTTCAAGTACTCAATTCCTTAATGTCGTATTATCTCGAAACGGAAGTATTTCCTAACACTAGTTTATTATTAAAAAGTGTTGAATAACATGCCCTCTCTCAATTCTGAGAATTAGGAACAGTTATTCTGAAACACCGTGTATACAGTGTGGCCATTGGGATGTCTTCGCCGCTATTGGTCGACGCGCATATCCGCCATTAACAGGCAAAATATTTAGTTATTTCCAGGTAGTTCCCAAAGAGGTTGGTAGATCCTGTTCATTTGGTTATGGAAAAAAATAAAACCTTTCAAATCTGACAATTGTAAATTGTCAGTGTCAAATAATTCATTAGCGTCGCAAGCGGGTGAAATTTTATCATCTATTGCCCTAAAAACTGATATCTTGCACAGTATTTAGGTACATGTGACAATTTAAAATTGTCATATTTGAAAGGTTTTGCGTTGTCTATAATGAAATGAACAGGCTCTAGTTTCATTTGGTTTCCGTTGGTGTGTGCGCTTCTGGATTAAATGTGGAGGGTGAGTTACCCCACATGCACTTAGGCCTCATTAAGTGGGCCCATGCTGGTCCCTAGAGAAGTTGTTCGGAAGGCAGTCTCACGGTCTCATCGGCCTCCTCATTGCCGTAGTTACCGTCATGTCCTTTCACCCATACAAGGGAAACAACATTATTTTTTGAGATATTCTCGAGAGCTTCACGGCGCTGCAGTACCACACCTGAGATAATTTTGCAACTGCCCAGGGCTAGTAAAAGGGCTCTACTGTCACTTAAGATACCAATACATTGATTCTCGATTTTCCTTTCAAGAATTGCTTTGGCACCATGCATTATTCCAATTACCTCCGCTTGGAAGATAGTGGCCATTTTGCCTAGTGGTATGCTTTGGCGGAGGTTCAGATCGTCAGAGTAAACTTACGACACCCGTTCCGTGCTTGGTTTTAGATTCGTCAGTAAAGATGAATATATCTGTATGCTGAATAAACCCGGCATTTCCATAGACATTAAATTGTCGATTGAAGGCATATTGTAGAGGGGGGGTAGTCTAATGGAGTTGTCTCCTATATTAAATTGTATTGCTCTCGTCGTAAGCATGTGTTTTATCCATTCACAGAGAGTGGGTGCCACACCATGTATGCGTGAGGCAGAGTTAATGCTTTCAAAGGAAGCCTTGTCAAAGGTTTCTTCAATATCAATGAAAACTCCCAGCGTGGATATTTTATTGTTTAGCGATCTCTCAATCCGGTTCACTACAGCATGTAGCGCCAATTCAGCAGATATCCTTGAGATATAGGCGTGTTGGTTCAGGTGCAATGGGTGTAAAATCAGCACCCTTTCCCGCATTTCTCTGTCACAAAGTCTCTCAAGCGTCTTTAGCAAGAAGGATGTAAGACTAATGGGACGATATGATTTGGCGTGGGTATAATGCATAAGTACGCCCTGGTTTAGGTATAAAAACTACCTTCACTTCTCTCCAGCTCTCCGGTATACCGGGTGACAATGAGACCAGGGCCATGCTTAAATCTTCATTATTTATGAATCGATTTGGATAAACTTTGATTTTTTAAATGGAACACCCTGTATATTTTATATTTTTCTGCATCTACGAGTCAAATTACATATAATAGTCCTGCCAAATTTCAATTTTTTTAAAGAAGAAAATTATTTTTTTAATTAATTTTCAGTTTCAGATAAAGCTAAAGTAATGCATGATGCATATCGTTAGATTGATAATGACATTTTCTATCTAATGGCAAAATGGCCCTTAGTAGGTGCCATTTAAAAAAAATACTTTTTCTTAAAAAACGAGTTTAGCAAATTATATTCTTTTATTAAAGGTTTGTTATTGACCTTATTGATAAAATAGCTATTATTAAGAGTTGCTAGAGTCAATTAGAAAAAAAATCCAAGTCAAGGCCTTCTATGGTAAAAAATAAAAATTGAAAAAATATTTTTTTTTGTTTAAAAAAATTCAAATTTGGTAAGACTATTATATGTAATTTGACTCATAGAATTAGAAAAACATAAAATATACAGGGTGTTCCATTTAAAAAATCAAAGTTGGTATCATTTCCGGTAAAACAGGAAGTCAGCCATTTTGACTATATCTATCAGCCAATCAGTAATTATGTCTCAAATCGATCCATAAATAACGAAAATATAAGCATGGCCCTAGTCTCATTGTCACCCGGTATATCTAAATGCGATACATGCCCGGTAGATGCGCACCAGGTGAACAAGCATCAAGTCCAGTCCCCATTGCAATAGGGTTGGGTAGATACCGGCTACTCCTGGCGACCTGAAAGGGAGAAAGTAGTTTATAGCCCAGGTTACCTTGTCACTTCAAACGACCTGGTTTGCCACATTCCAATCCTCCTCTGAAGGAGGTGGGATGTTGGGTCACAGAACCATAACTGAAACCGGCTGTAAAGTTCGTGCAACATCTTAAAACAGAACGAACGAACGCCAATGATAAATGTCAACGTCGAAACATAACATTGCACATATAGCCAATATCAAATAGTTAAAATAACTTGCACCAAAAGATTGACCATTAGAAAACGTTTGATTTTTTCTAAAGGCGCTGTATATCTCTAGGCTCAAATTTGCCTGAAAATGGCGGCCAACAATCGTATGGCCACACTGTCTTGTATATAGCCACTGTACATTACACTACAGTGCCTTTATATAGACAGTGGCGACAATGGGGTGTCCTATTTTTGATTGGCTCCCTAGATCACGTGGTTTTAGCCGCCATGTTTAGGCTAAATCGCCTGTGATTCGTGTTATACTTTTGGCAGTACTGAAGTGTATTGTCAGTCTGTCAAATTCGAGGTTAGTAGGTTAGGTTTTGTTTGTTATCTGACACAGACTGATGCAAATCTTAACCTGCAAATCTCGAATGTTTTCAGTACTGCCAAACGTAAAACACGTATAAGAGTCAACCCTGATTACGGATTTAAATGAACACCCGTTAGAAACTTGCATAAATATGGTGGCGGGGGTGTGGATTAGTTGTATTGTCGCCACTGTATATAAAGGCACTGTACACTACACTACAGTGACTTTATATGAGACAGTGGCGAGAGTAGAGTGTATTCTTTTTTATTTGTCGCTCGAATCCGCCGGCATTACGAGGCAAAATTTGTTGATGCTTTTGTTTGTTTATACCAAATCGAGGTTAGCAGGTTAGATTTTGCGTCAGTTTGTGTCAAATTCGAGGTTAGCAGGTTAGATTTTGCGTCAGTTTGTGTCAAAACTGACGCAAACCCTAACCTGATAACCTCGAATTTGGCATGGACTTACAGTGCCACCAACATATTATTTATACGTTGTGTAACCATGACCATTCAAAAACGTTCAATTTATTAAAGTTAGTAGGCCATTTGCCGCCATTTTGTGGCAAATTGTGCCTATTGTCGCCACTATCTCTATCAAGGCACTGTACCACGGCCTGCTGAATTGTGTGACAAACGTCACTTTATACGGCCTGGGCATATGTGAAGTTTCTCGATTCTCCGCAGAGCGCTGTATACCCACGAGTGGGAATTTCAAATTTATACTTACTACGTTGACTACAATGCAAATATTTTATTAAACTTTACGATGTTGCTTAAAATTTTACAACAATAATATAACTCTCCCTCGTATTTTTAACACTTAACACTACTTAAATGTTTAACATTTTTCATGAGTTTATAAAAAACGAAACTTCAAACAATAATTGGGCAACAGTAATCTTTATACACTTAATAAGTAACAAAATAAAGGTGATATTAGTCAAATGAATTTTATATTACTACAGTTTCTGTTGAATTTTTGTTTTTATGTTCAAAATTTTCACATTGGAAACAAAGAAACAGTTAGTCAGCTCCACAATCTTCGTGAGCCCACCTACAACACCGCCGACATTGTCGCCACTGCCCCCCCCCCCCTTTGTCCTGTGAGTAAAAACATCCACAAAAAAGACATTCAGCGTCATTATCGTCATCACTACTATCGTGGCGGGAAATGTTTTCATCATCCATTGAACTGCTTTAATCATCAGTGTAATCATCTCTTTTTTTGCTTTTTAACTGGTTTTTCATCGAAGTTTAATTTTCCTTTTCCTGTTGGAACCCCTTTGCCCTTTCCTTTTCCTTTTGATTTCCCTTCATTCTTCTCTTTGTCTTCACCCACTTTTCTTTGTTTTTCATCTTTTGATTTTTTATCTTTCATTACTTTGTTTTTTTGTTGTAGGAAACAGAGTTTTTTTCAAAGACTTTGAAACTTTCTTATCAATGATTTCAGTCAATTGGTTTTTATAAGGCGTTGATGTAATGACATCAGCTTTACGGGCCCTACGGTGTCGCTAAGATCAGGTCAGATCTTGTTGTTTGGTCTAATTCAACATTGTCCCTACTGCAGCTTGGTTGTGGAGTTGGCGTCGGCATCATTGGACGTACATTATCTGAGGAAACAAGCCTGTGAGAGTGAATAGAAAAATCTTCCATCACCAAATGCATTCTTATTTAGAGGAAACAATCCAGTTTTTTTTAAGCCATTAATGGAATTGTTCATAGTAACAGCCCTGTTATAAGCAATGCCAAATAAATGGCCAACTTTAAAGTTGGTAACAACTTTACCGGGGTTTGAATGCAGCCAAACCTCAATTGCTTGAGCGTAGAATGTTTTTAGGGGGAACATAAAGCTAACATCAAGCGGTTGCATCTTATGGCTTGAATGTGGAGGGAGGCACACAATCGAAACATGGTTCTCCCTGGCTCTGTCTATAACATCCATATTCCTGGTGTGAGAATTGTGCCCATCAAACACTAAAAGCACTGGATCATTTTGAGAGGGCTTAACGTGCTTTATGAAATGGTTGAACCACATTGTAAATAAATCTGTCTGAATCCAACCTGAAGGGTGGTATGGCGAAATTGATCCTGTGGGAGTTCCATCCATCAAAGCATCCTGCATATTTTTCCGGGGCCAGACAATCAACGGAGGAACGTAGGGGCCTGCTGCATTCATGCATGTTACCACCGTGATTATATGCACTAGTTCTGCTAATGTCAAAGTTCCTACATTTTTTTACCTTTTAAAGTGACGACCTTAGCTACCCTGTGTTGTACAATAGTAATTCCAGTTTCATCAACGTTGTACAACCTATGTGCTTGGCCTTTAATTTTTTTCATCTCAGGTTCATAAATTTCAAAAAATTGACATATTCTGGGCTAAATCCCTTAATCCTTGCAAACGACGTTTCTTGAGGTTTTCTTAGAGAAAGCTGTGGATGTCGTTTTAAAAATTTACTTAACCACTTATCACCAGCACATTGTTTTCCTGCTGAAAACGGATGCTTTAAATGATTTTTTATGGCAAGCCGAAATGCCATTGTTTTAATATCCTTTCTTCTTAGACCATAAAATCTCGAATCCATTGCAATGCAGTATTGTACTAGCAAATTTTCAATGTGTTGTGGTAGTGCAGGCTTTCTTCCCATAGGAACTTCTACCAATGATTCAGGTGTTTTTTCTGAATCCTTCACGTAACGCTCCAGAGTTCCTTTTGGTAGTTCAAAATATTTCGCAGCTTTTTTATAGCCCATTTCATGACTCCTGACGGCCTTTACAGCTCGCAACATCATCCAGAATTCCATTTTTTTCGTTTTACTATAGGAGGCATCTAAATTTACAAAACAAAACAACAATGTAAACATCTTTGGATGGTTGAAAAGGCTTCCTAATATGAGACCCTATCACGTGAGGGTCTCATATTAGGCATACAGTGGGGTCTCATTTTAGGCATGACCACGTAGATAAAAACGCAAACAATATTTTTAGGTTAGGATTAACTTCAGCTTTAAAACAGACCGGCATGTTTACACTCCATATCAATAGCTACCTGTCCTATACTAAGAGTATTAACAGGAGTCTTACCTTAAAGGTGAAAATAACAGATGAAAGGTCTGATGTAAAAAACTCGACGATCACAAATTCGCGGGAAAAAATACTGTACTCATGACTGTACTGTTGCGTTAGCTTGGAAACACTCCAGTGACTCACAGACGCTTGTTGATTTAATAGACTACTGTTTTATGCTACTGGAACCAGACGGCAGCATTACCTACGTCTCATGATAGGCATACTGACTCTACTTGAGAATCTAGGTGTAATTAAACCTGGAATCTTCCATTTAGAAATTTTTGGCTCGCTATTCCCGATTCCTGTAATTTCTGCTCGAGCCTTGGTCCTAGGTAACGCCAATAATTCGGCTGATGCTTCCGTGATGAATGAACCTTGAGACCCGGGATCTATTAAGACTCTTAAGAGAAGGGTCATCGCGGATGCTGCTTTGATTTGAACCATTGCTGTGGCTAGTAGCACTTGGCTCTCCTTTGCGCCAAAATTGGCGGCAATGATATTTGATTCTGGCTTCTTCTCTGGAGCGTTGGAGGTCTGCATGGCTGCTGCGTGAGCTGCTGTCTTCATCTTCTGGGCTGGTAGCGGCCTTGATGGTGGCTGTGCCTTATGGAGCAGAGTATGATGCGGAAAGCTGCAAATCTTACAGTTGAAATAAGAACGACATGGTATATTGGAATCGTGAAGCAAGCATCGAAAGCACAATCGATTGGTTCTTACCACTTGTTGTTTTTCATGGGTGGATAGCCTTTGGAATTGACCACACTTATCGATGTAATGATCTCCATAGCACAGCTTGCAATCAAGAGATACGGAAGCATAAGTCTTCTGTGGTCTTTCCTGTATTGGTTTTCGAGCTCCATCAATGGATTCCTGGGATTGGAACCGCATTTGCAGGAAAGACATTAATTGTTGGTGATCCTGAACTTCAATGGGGCATTGAAGCGACTGCTCGTATAATTTATTAGTTTCTGGATCCCATTTTCGCGCGATCGCCCTGTTGATCCATGGACCCCAACTGTCGGTGGAGATGCCTAAGTTCTTGATTGCTTCTACACATTCCTTGATGGAGTCATGCAATCTCTTCAACCATTAGGCTGATTCTTTAGAAAGGACCGGCAGATCGAAAATGGTGTCTAACAATTTTGTTAAAATAAGGCGATTATTTTGGTACCTTTGTTGCAGCAAATTCCAAGCGGTGTTGTAGTTGGCTTCAGTAACTGCTAGATGCTGGATCAGTCGGCTGGGCTCTCCCCTGACATGCGTTTTTAAATCCTGCATCTTGATGACATCGTCCATGTTCTGGTTGTCATCTACTAATTTGGTGAATAGGTCCTTGAAAGTGGCCCATTCTTCATAATTTCCCTCGTATATGGGGATTTTGACTTGAGGAAGCAAAATGGCTGTTGCTTGCTCGCTCCTTATCGCTGTTTGTAATAAATTAATTAAATTTCTATAGGTACCGTTGCGGCCAACTCAAAGTGCACGGCAGATTTTTAGCTTGTAATACGATATTCTAATCATAGACGTCGAGTTTTGACGTTTACGTTTGCCATCAACTGTCAACTGAAAACTCGAAAAATTTCCAGACATTTGTCAGAAGCAGCGAAAATGCGAGCTATTACAAAACTGGAAGAGAACTGGTCGCTGAGTCGAGTCGCAGCAGATTTACATGTGGGCAAAAGCTGCATTTTCAAAATTAAAAATCGTTGGCAGCAGAGACTTCTGCAAGAAAAGTTTTTTTTACACCAGAGTACAAAGAACGAAGAATACAGTTTGCAACTGACTATTTGAATGAAATCGACGAGTTTTGGAACACGACTGTTTTCTCAGATGAAAAGGTATTTCAATCATTTACCAATTGACGATTAAGGGTGTATAGACCACAAAATGCAAAATTTTAGGAGCAAAATTTTGTTCAACCTTTAAGGAGTAGTGGACGATTCTCTGTAAACGTATGGGGATGGATCAATGCTCACGGATCTGGGGCATGCTATAGAATTAATGGTCCACTGAACGTTGAAAATTATTTCAACATTTTGCAAAATGTGATGCTGCCATCTCTAAGAGAGGTCTTTCCTAATCAATTTACTTTTTAAGAGGCAAGATATTACCTAATTAATTAATTTTGTTTATGTTAACGTAATTGATAACATTATTTTCACAGGATAACTGTCCTGTGAATGCAGCAGGGGTTGTTCATTGATGGTTTGATGAGAATAATATCAATTTATTACCATGACCTGCAAGAAGTCCGAACTTGAACCCCATCGAAAAGGTTTGCGGGTATTGAACTATTTATACCAGGGATTTTGCAGCAAACAACGTCGATGCATTATGGGAAAGAATAAGAAACGCTTGGAAAACTGAGAGAAGGATACAATATGGAAACATTGGTCAAATCTATGCGAAACAAACTGCAAAGCGTAGTACCAATCGAATACTGATACATATTTATTAAATACATATTATTATACGTATAGTTTGTTTACTTGCGAAACTTTGCTAAAATACAAACATTAAAAAAGTAATACCTATTCTTACAATCACAAGCAACGCCACTGGAGAAACCCTCATTTAATAAGCCGAAAAATCGCAAAAATAACCATAGTAACAAAAAACCGTGCACTTTGAGGTGTCCGCAACTGTACCTGTCTTCCAGCGTAGTATATTCAGGACTGAAGTGTGTCTGTTCTGAAGCCATCTCGTTAGACATAACTTCTTCGTCCATCTCGATCACACGATCCCATTTTTCTCTTAGTTCCCTATTCGTGATGGCGGGCCTTCTTAATTCTTGTGCTAGTTCGGCGTCGTCCATAGCTTGCTTAAAATTTTGGAATCGAATCTGCAATTTTCGGATACGAACCTTTTGCTCAGGATTTTCAACTATTTCCTCTTGCCTCCTAATTCCGGAAGGGTTGGGAACTTCAGCTGGTTTTGAACAGTTCTGCAAATAACCTTTTGGTTCGCCGTAGATGGCTTTAATTTGATCGTAATAACCTTTCGTAAAATAATTGTGTGTTGGAATACTTAGCTGCACCATTTTCGCATGATTGTTGGTTGCGGTGTTCCAAAGTTCATCCAGCGTCTTCTTACGACTGGTGATGTAGGCTTCGGTTTTTCGGCTGGCAGGGTCCTTTTTGCTGTTGGACAATACCTGTTATCTTCTGTGCAAGCTTTTCTTGGGCGACAGCTAATTCATTGAATTCCTCCATATTATTAGCCATTTTTGGGACCTGGGTGGGTTGGCAGATGTTGTCTTCCTCTCTGGATGCTGGTGACCCCTGGGATGTGCTTGTTCTTAGTTCAGATCCGTCTCGAAGGACCATGAACAGAATTGCCTGGAGGCTGGATCAGGTTTCTGTTACTTGCACTGGTTCTTTGTCCCTAATATTTAAGCACAGAAATGAGACTGCATTCCTGTTTTAAGACAGATTAGTCAATGTCACTTAAAGGGGCGATAATTAGATAACTACCCGAAGTGCAGCCTCACACTTCAATATTTAGGCTTGGAAAGGTAGTATCGATGTAAATGAATCAAACAGACAATGTCGATTGGTTTTATTACAAAAATAAATGGGCTTTTATATAAATATAACTGCTTACTTGCTAACATTTCAAAGTGCAAAGTATAGTTCACTGCAACGATTCTAATATTTCAAAATAATCAGTCAGCAGTAAGCGATTATGGTTCTGCATTGTCTGCAAGTCCGTGCGCTGAACTCGAAGTTCTAGGTCATGTCGTAACATAATATGCTTACTGGCGATAGCGGTCTTTAAACCGACTGATTATGAAAGCAAAAATTGCTTTTAACTTATGAACTGGATTTCGTAAATTTTGAATTGAAATTTATATTTAATCTAAATTAAACATAGAGGCTAAATAGGTTTTTAGACAAGTACAAATTATTGACGTAAAAAGCTTTTTTGAAAAATCAAAAATAAAATATTTTATATTATGCCGACTTTTTGGCGGACACTGTATAGTTTAACATTGCTTTGTCTGTAGGGGACACTTCACTTCAACAACGAAATTATCACTCACTGCATCTTTTGGACTTGTTAAAAAGGAGCGGCAGAAAAGCCGAAAATTTAAGAGATGTAGTGAATTTCCTACAGGAAAAGCAATGGTGCGTGGGAATTGTTCCTGAATTTTCTAGATTTATTACATTATTAATGACAGTCCCTGGATCTGCATGCACCAACGAAAGAAGTTTTTCAACGCTCCGGAGATTAAAAAATTATTTACGAACAACCATGTTACAAAGTCGGTTGAATCATGTAGCAATGTTACACATTTACTCAGGTATAGCTGATACTTTAGATATAGAAAAATTAATGGACGAATTTATTTCGAGAAATTCGAAACATTCCAGTGTAATTGCGTAAAAACGAAATTTGTAAAAGCTTATTTTGTGTGTATTATTTATACATAATTGTTTATAATAATTATTGGTTTTATGTATTGATTAGTACAATTACGAATTTTATAAAAATATCAGCCACTGGCAGGCAATTATATTACCCCTCCCCCTCACCTTTGTTCCCTCTCTCGTGTGTTCCCCCTCTCCTCCTACCCACCACCCGGGCTAAACCTGTTTCGCCGGTATGATATGATTTTTCGTTTTTTAATTATCTCAAAAAACCGAATTTTTGGATTTTTTATTTTATTTTTTTCTGGCGTTAATATTAACGTTAGAGCGAAACTGACTAAACTTCTTATGGATTTAAAGATTACGTTATCATTTTTTATCCGACGTTTCGTCTTCGACTAACCATCATCAATCCCATTTTTTTAAATATGGTCCTGATTTTATGATGCCAAATTTGTAAAGCCCTATTTATTCTCAATTCAATAATGTACTATATGGTTTAATTACGTTATGAGTCTTTTTTGACCATAATCAATACATTTTTGGATACGGACCTGTATCCTATAGAATTTCATGTGTTTCAGCTTTTGCAATTTGAAAGAAAAGTAGTGACCCACATTCGATATATTTTAATTCTAATTTTAATTATTGTTGATGTATGTACGTATAATCTGTAACCTCATTTACCTTGCGGTGTAGAGGCTGGTGCTTTATGCGCTGGCATCTGGCGGTACAATGCTCAACTTGACCCGGATTCGGGATACAGAGTTGGAGCGCGCCTTTGGTGCTTACGCAGCAACCATTGTGTGAGTTGCGTGGCTTGGTGATCTGTTGACCTTGTTACTCTATCTCTTAGGTCTGTGGTTCTGAGTAGAGCACACTTAATTTGGTGCCCAACTGTGAATGGTCTCACTAGCCCGATTCTAATCGCCAAGGATACGGAAAAAATCCGACCCCAGCGGGATTCGAACCGAGGACTTGCTTAATGTAAGCCTGGCGCTTACCTATCTGCGCCAAGCAGCTTCTTTATTTATTGTTTATAAATAAAAAAAATAATCAATACATAAATTAATTACCACTGAAAAGTATGTGTATTCCAAGACCATGCGTGATTATAAAGGATTAAATACATCGAGAGTTACTTTAACTCACAAAAACGTTTCTTAAACAGCACCAAACCAATTTTACGAATCTATTAGCTGATACTAGTGAAAATTGTACGACACTGATTAGTGACCAATAGAAAAATTAATTCATGAGCCGTAACAAAGACAACAACAAAATTTCTTGGAATTTTTTTGTAGGTAGACATTATAGTCCAAGAGCCAGCAACGGATTTCTTACAGTATTTTTCACAAGGCTGTAACTGTTACGGAAGGTCCCTTTGAATATACTGAGAAGGGAACCCGTAGTCTGGCAAGCCTGCTGTAGTGGTTTTAGCCCCCTTGCGTCCTTGAAGGGGCGTTTGAAATTCCACGGCTCGCTGAGGATCAGTTTTTTTGGATCTCTCGATATTTTACAGTAAATGGTTAAGTTTATTATGCAACTTTATGAGAATATGGGGTAAACTTACCACCCGCGAAAGCGTCTGTCAATTTGTTAACTTACCTAAGGTATGATTACCTTTAACCTAGCAAAGCACCAGACTTGTTATTATACTTTTTTCTTATTATTTTTTTTTCCATCCTTCAAGGACGCAAGGGGGCCAAAACCACCACCACAGGCTTGCCAGCCTTCGGATTTCCTTCTCAGTATATTCAAAGGGACCTTCCATAACAGTTACACGCTTGTTAAAAATACTTTAAGCAAACCCGTTGCTGGCTCGTGGACTATTACTCCTTTTTAGGGTTTATGTCGTTACGATTTTCTTACCGAATCTGCATTCGAGCATTAATTCATATCCGGAAATTATTTTTCGTGCATTCGAACGACGTTGTTGGAACGCAATCAAAAAAAATTCCGGAAAGAATTAATGCTCTTATGAGATTATATTATGTGATAAGTACCTACTATAAACATGGCACATCTTGCAGTTTTGGAAACTATTGTTTGTTTTTGATATCAGAACGACGAAGTAGGCTTTGGCAAAATATAAGTGCAATAGTGGTGAATTGTTTGTTTGACTTGACACTTACTTTGACATTGCTTTCTTTAAAAGTGTTTGTTGGTAGTTTTGCATTGCCCATAAAACATGATAGTGGATTTTCAAATGAAGAAAAGTTTGATATGCTCTCATGCTTCATTTTAAGCAAACGAAATTGTTATGTAGCGGAGCGCATGTATTTGGTCAAGTGTCCGGAAAGGAGGCAATCAGATAAAAGAACATACAGCAAGTTAGTAATTAATCTTAAAAAATACGGAACATTTCAAAAACCGGTGCTCTCTCGACAAAAGCCCATCAACGAGGAAAAAGTAAACAACTTATTATTAGCCGCGTGAGAAGCCCAGAATATCAACTCGGAAAATTCAAGAAAATCTAGGCACGGCCTAATCAACAGCACATTTTATTTAAAGGAAACAAAAATCTCATCTGTACAAATACAACATCAGCCAAGGACTTCGGCTAGGTGATACAGTGCAATGACCCTGTACGTATAATATTTGTATGTTTATAATTAATGTGATAAATAAAAAGAGTCACCACACAATATTTAATTTAATTCTACCATTTGCTAAATCAAACTAACTGATTAATTAATTTCGTTGGGTATGCCAAAATTGAGAATTACTCTTATGGTAGTTTGCCCTTTTTCTAATCCATTCACCTGATTTCCTAACTTCGCTAGCTCAATTTTAAATAGAGACATCAAATTAAAACTCAAAATCTCGGGTGTTGGGTTCCTGACTTTCCAAGTTAAAATTCTACGGTACGCCTCTGAAAAGTAGGCAGATTGACCTGAAATGTAGGCGTAATGTGCCGTTTGTACGTCAAATCTATCACAAGTTCTAATTATTTTCAGCTCGCGTGTGAAATTGATTTATCAACAATTAAATGAACAAATTTTGATGGTAAGATTTTGAATAATTGCCTTCAAGCGGCTTCTAGGCAATCTTTTGTTTTTCCAGATCGTTAGCTATTGGTGCATTCTTAAAAAGGACGCCGTATTCGCATTTGTTTCTTGGTGCCTCCAATTGACGATTTTAATTGAAAATCCTGGGAAAATACCTCGCCATCCACGGGAACTGTTACGATTTTCGTGTTCTCCAGGTCGTAATTAACGTATGCTCAAATTTTCACACCGATCGGGCAGATCAAAATTGGACAATTCACTAACCTCACTTTCGTAGATTCCGGACCCCCTTTTGATGGTGAATCTGGCTGTAATCTTGCTCCCCGGGCTGCTCGTGATGCTGGATTATGTTCTGGCCTGATGTGTGGAGCTGCCGGAAGAATCCTGACACCCTATGCCTTCCCACGATGCTGCAGATTGATGCTGCGGGAAATCGCCTCCAAGCCGTGGCTGCCGTCGTCGCCTCGGAACGCCAAAAACTCAAATACCTGGAATCTCTTGCCTCCAATTGTGCTGATACACTCGAATTTGCTGATTACGATGGTGCTATTTATTTTTTTATACATTTATGCTTTCTATGAAATTTTGGTAATTAAAGATAGAGCAAAAACCAAGCACTTTCACCAATTTATTTAGAACAATTGCTATCCCTTGTCGTAATTGACAAAACACTGTCTACAGATTTGAATTGTAGGAAATCAACCAGGTACAAAAACATAACTTATAATCTAATTTAACAAAATTTTATCAGTTAATTACAATCTCTTATGTACTAGAATTATTGTCTTTTGGAATTGTTTATTTCTCAACGTTTTTTTATGCGCCACTCACTTGATTTTTTTACCACACTTAAATGCCCATTGTTTATCACTACACTGACTAGTTTTTTAATCCACCAACATCGTCTAATTTCTTGCTTATTTGAATTCCATCTAATTTCTTGCTATTTCAATCTCTTCAAATCCCCAAGTCTTGTATTTTCATGTAATAAATGACTTGCCTGGCTTTTCTATGTTCTTTGCCTTATTCTTCTAGTCATTCTTGTTCTCACCTTTATTAAAAATGTTCATTTGCTACCCATTCTCTAATGACTTTACTTTCTACGCTTCCATTTTTAAGCTGTGTCTAACTTGAACTTTTTGTGCCAGTTCTTAATTAATTTAGATTCAGTTTTTAGTTTGTGCAAATCTATTATATTACGATTAAAATTATATTGCTAAACCCAATACACGGAATTTGAGCTTCCATATTTCTGTGCCTATTCAAATATAATCAATGTCATTGGCGAATTATACCAGTGTTATTATGATTTGGCAATTTATGTGAATTTTCTCAGATGCTTGCATTATTACAACTCTGTGCTTTAATGATTTAATTTGCTATTTGCTTGTACTGCCATCAGAGCCGATTTTAGGGCTAAATACCATCGCATGAAATTCCCCCTAATTTTTGTTAATTAAAATCACTACGCATGTTTTCTTTTTAATATCATTAGTAGATTGTAATGCGTTGTTATTTTAATTCACACAAAATTATTCATTGTTTTTTTTTTGAACTGTTATCATTAATCAGTCTCATTTGATATTTGATGCTTTACTATCCTACCTTAAATTACTAAAATGCCTAACCTATCTCCTATTCTAACTAAACTATTGTGTGTGGTACAACATTGGTCCTATAACTAATCTATTCTAAATTATATTTTCCAAATATGGGTGTATCGCCGAGATATGAAAACGACCCCTTACTCTATTATCTGTTTCATTGATAAGTTCGTATGTATTTTCATTGCTTAGAATTTTATGTACCCTGTAAGGTCCTTCATAGGCGTTTAAAAATTTCGCACAGATCTTCTCTCTGCGATCAGCTACCTTGAGCTTTTTTATTATGACTCGATCCCCAATTTTAAACTTCATTCGCTTCTTAATTTTGCGATTTATCTTCTCTTCGTAACGGTCCTGAGTTTTCTTAACTCGTTCTCTTACTTGTTCTAAAAGTTCGTTTATTCCTGTTGCATCTTCTTCTGGCCTCCATGGTCTCGCAGGTATTATGCTTTTGCATAGGGTTACCGGACTTATCTCCGTTGCAATATTTGGTACGTTGTTCACGAAGTCTTCCACCTTTGGCAGGTACTGAACCCATCTATTATGGTGCTCATGAGTCATGATTTTTAGGTATTTTATCACTTCTTTGATGTACCTCTCTGCGATATTCGATTGCGGATGTCGTATGCTACAAAAGTAAGTTTTAATCCGCTTATGTTCCAAATTGTTGATTAATCTTGCGTTCTTGAAATAACTTGCATTATCTGCTAGCACTTTCGTCGGAGTTCCCACTTCTTGTTGATATTTTTCTATAGACTTGATAACGTGTTCGGTGTTACTGTATTTGGCTGGATAAAGTTTTATGTACTTTGAGAATGCGTCAACCATTATTAAGATGTGTCTGTATCCAAATTGTCCCGGTACTAAGTTTCCCAAATGATCTATTGCAATTAATTCCAAAGGTTCGTTGACTCTAATACTTTTTATTATGTTCTGATTTGTATGGTTCTTTTCTTTGGCTAACTGGCATATTTGACAGCAATTTGTAAAATGTTTGATGAATTTTAAATCGTTTTTTGTGTAAAAACATTCGCGAAATATTAGCCAAGTCTTCCTTCCTCCACAATGTCCAAAAGTTAGATGAATTTCCCTGACAATGTCGACTACATCGTTTCTGCATAAGACTATTAGCTCTTTTCCACTCAATACCTTTATCAATAAACCTTCCACAATTTTGAAACCTTTATATTCTTGGTTCGGACTGTCCTGTACCAAATTTCTAATCTGCTGAAGTTCCGAATTATCTTGCTTAGTTAACAGCTCTTCTTTTGAAAATCTTCCGTGCTGATAAATCTTCTCTATCCCTATAATCAGTTGTTCTTGCTTTCTACTATTCGCTGCATCCTTCCTACTCAGGAAATCAGCTACGACATTCATGTTTCCTGGCCTATGCCTGATCTCAAAGTCATACTGTTGTAAGTACAACGCCCACCTGTATAATCTATCATTATTGAATGTTTTGTTCTTCATAAAAGAAATTGCTGTATTGTCGGTTTCGATATAAAATTTGTTTCCGGTTAAATAGAATTTTAGTTTGTTGATTGCAAAGATAATGGCTAACATCTCCTTTTCAGCAATTGTGTATCTCGTCTCATACCCTTTGAGTATCCGTGAAATAAAACAAATCGGGACTTCTACTCCTTCTTGGACCTGTATAAGTTCTGCTGCTACTGCCATGTCCGATGCGTCCGTCCTTAGTATGAAGCTTTCTTTGAAATTTGGATATTTAAGTAGCAATCCCTCATGGAATTTTTGTTTTAAATTGTTAAACGCCTTCTCTCTTTCTTCAGTCCACACCCATTTCGTTTCCTTCCTCAGTAATTCAACCAAAGGCAAAGTTAAGTCAGAATAATTTGCTATAAACTTCTTATAATAATTTAACAGCCCAAGTAAGCCTCTTAACGTTTTTAAATTTTTCGGACGGGGCAAATTCTTTATTTCTTCTATTCTTTCTGTACTTATTGTGACCCCTTTGTTGCTAATTCATATTTCTTATATGGGTATTTCGCCACTCTGCAAATTAAAATATTAAATAACGAAAATATTAACAACGAACGTTTCGAGGGACAATCTGCCCTCGTTATCAACGAATAACAATTAAAACTAACAAGAACTTATCTTTTTTTCACTGGAAGAAAAAACGACCAACCTCCAATGAATTTTCTGACATTGACGTTTGTTGATATCTGTACCTACTTGATCTCATCGTTGTTAATATTTTCGTTATTTAATATTTTAATTTGCAGAGTGGCGAAATACCCATATAAGAAATATGAATTATGAATTCACGCCACAAAGAAGTTTCAGAGATTACCCTTTGTTGCTAATTTCATAGCCTAAATACGCTACATTCGTTTTCATGAATTGGCACTTGGCCAAATTTAATTTCAAAGGTTTTTGTTTGAAGTACTTATAACTAATTTTAAATGCTCCAAATGTTGTTCCACATCTTCTGAAAATATTAAAATGTCGTCTATGTAATGCACGCAAAAGCTGTCGAATTTATTTAATATTTGTTGCATAGCTCTCACTAAAGCTGCGCACGATGTCGTCAAACCAAACGGGACCACCTTGAATTGAAAAATTTCCCCCTCTATGCAGAATCCGGTGTATTTTCTAGAGTCCTCATGTAGCGGTATCAACCAGAATGAATTTTTCAAGTCCAATTTCGATAGAACTTTTTTGTCCCAAATCTGACTCAATAAAACGTCAATCGTCTGCGGACTTTCATATTGGGGTTTCGTAATCTGATTAATTTTACGTGCATCGAGACATAATCTAAGACTACCGTCGCTTTTTTTTTACTACCACCATTGGGTTAACGAAGTTTGTTTTAGAGCGTTCTATTACCCCCTCGTCTAACATTTGTTGTATTTCGTGTCTTACCTTCTCGCGTTGTGCAAATGGTATAGGATATGATTTGGACTTAAAACCTTGTGATTCGTCGACATACAATTTGTGGCAATATTTCTTCGCTTGTCCGGTCTTCTGGTTTAATATTTCTTCATTTTGCTCGATTATTTCCATGATCCTATCTTTATATTGTATAAAATCCCTTCCTATCTGATTATCATCCAGTATTCTTTCCCCTATCGCATAATTATTTATAATAATAACTTCGTCTCCGGCTTTCTTAGCTCGGCAACAATTCATATTATCGTCTCCCGCCGTTATCTCAGCTGGGCAACAATTTCTTAGCTCGTGATCCTCAATAGACCAAGGCTTTATAATATCATCAATCTGGATGCTCTTTAGCATTCCATGAATTTTTATCCCTACTTTCTGAATGATATCTACACCTATTACAAACTGTACGTTCAAAGCTGCTACAATATAAAATCGGACATCAAATTCTTTTCCATTTATGCATATCTTTATTGCCAATACCCTATTCGTTGTTGAAATTTTCCTTCTTGTTGCGGACAAAAGGTCGATCTTGTTAACTTTTATAATGTTGCTTCTTAAATTATTCATATGAGTATTTATCACTTCCTCCTGTACTAAGGAAACCATTGCACCACTGTCAATCAACGCATAATATTGTTGGTCTAAAATTTGTAATTTTATAAATGGTAAACACGAGTTTGTTGTATATTCTTCGTTCTCCTCTAGTAAATATTCCCCCGTTCTGTCCCATGTGATAGCAAAATTCGCAACATACTTAAAACTACTATTACTAACTATATTTACAAAAATTGGGTTTTTTTTTTACCCCCGAAGGCTCTTCGTGCACCTCGGCTATCTCTATTCGGTTCAAATTTTCTGCATTGTCTCTATCTGTGTTTCGCTCGGTAAATAATGTGTTGACGTACTGTCTGTCGATATTTGGTGCCTGCTCCATCTCTTGACATCTCTTCTTATTACGTTCGGCAATAAGCTGGTCATAGTTCTTTCTATCTTCCCCCGTTCTGAAATTATTCCTGTTCTGGTTACCCCAATTATTATTGTAATATCCCCTATTTTGATTGTATGGTCTATTAAAGTTTCCCATGTTTCTTCTGTCTTGTTGATTATATTGATTATTATTATTAAAATTGTTATTTGGCCGAAATTTATTTTCTGAAATGTTATCCAATTTTCTTTTATAACTTGAATTTTGATGATTCGCTGTCCGTGTTTCTCCTCTCTCATTGTAAACTGCCATGTCATAATTTCGCACAATTTCCAACAAATCGCGCAACGTCTTGACGTTTTGGACTGCCACCGCTCTGGTTATTTCAGTCTCAAGGTGTCGTGACAGGTGTTGCACTATTTCCTCTTCTGCCAACTTCGGAGTTAGGTATTGTGCCTTGTTGAAACGGTGCATTATGTACATTTCGCGAAATCCTCCTTTATCGATGTGCTTGCCCGATGTTAGTTCCGTCCTTACTTGAGCTTGATGGGAATTGCTCCAGTATTGTTCCACGAAGAGTGCCCGAAATTCATCATACGTTGCATATTTGGATTTTATGATGCTATGCCAGACTTCAGCATTTCCCTTTAATGCCATATTGATTACCTGTAGCCGTCTGCATTCAGTTGTTATTGTTCTAATGATATCGTCCAGTTTACTTAGGAAAATCATCGGGAGCTCCCCGTATCTCCCCTCGACCTTCGGGATAAATTCTGTGCTGAAGCTAGGAGGTGCCGCACTAACCGGGTATTCTTGCGTGTGTTCTAATTTTTCATTAATCCCTTGTAAGTCGGTTGTCTATTATAGTAATCTTTGTTGCATTTTGCTTCCTTTCCTCGCCTGCTTTCTTGAATTTTTCTTCTGCACTTGTTTTTAACCTGTCTAGCTTCTGATCTGTTTCATCCTGTTGTTGAACCAGCCTTTCCTGTGTTGTTATTTGTAATGCTAAAATTTTATCTTCAATTTCTTCATCCTTTCTTTTCAGGCTTTCATCAACCCTCTGCAAGACTTCTTGTTGTATTTCCGCCTTCATCGTTTCTTTGAAATCCTCGAGTTTCTTTTCTAACCCGTCTATTTTTGCTTGTACTTCTTCTTTATTCTTTTCCAATTTTTCTTTTACCGCTTTGACCAGGATCTCTGCGTGTTGTTCTGCCCTATTCTCTCTTTCCGCTGCCTCTTGTTCCAATTTCTGCACCGTTCTTTCGGCATCTTGTTTGAGCTCTTGTATATTGTCGGTGAGTATTTGTTGTAATTTTTCGTCCCTTTCCTGTGCTTCCTTTCTGCTAGCTTCTGCTTCCTTCCTGCTAGCTTCTGCTTCCTTCTTGCTCTTTTCGTCCCTTTCCTCTGCTTCCTTCCTCATTTGTATTATAGCTTCCATAATCCCACTTAATTCCTGTGTTTGTTTTGACGTTTGCGGCTGTTGTGTTTCGGGCTGATCACCCTGTGTTTGTTGTTCGGTCGGTGGCTCTTGTGCCTCCGTAACCTCTTCGGCTTGCTGTTCTTCCCCTTCACTTTTCTTTTGCTGTCTTCGAGTCATCATGTGTTCGATTTTTCGTTGATACGTGATACAGATAGAATTTGAGTGCTCACACCCACAGACAAAACACCCACACAAATAAAGCTTTTCAAAATTTTAAATCTTAATAACTTCCACCTACCTATTGTCTGTCAATTTATTTAATTACTTTAATTCCTTAACAGCATTGAGCGCCTAGTGAATTTATAAAAAAACCCATGAATTAGGCGACCATTTAATTTTGTAATAGCCCAATACGTGGTTTATTTTTAGTTTTTACAAGCCTACACGTTATATTAATTTTCAATTTTTCTTTGCCGCAGCGTTGGGCGCCATTTAACTATGCAATGACCCTGTAAGTATAATATTTGTATGTTTATAATTAATGTGATAAATAAAAAGAGTCACCACACAATATTTAATTTAATTCTACCACTTGCTAAATCAAACTAACTGATTAATTAATTTCGTTGGGTATGCCAAAATTGAGAATTACTCTTATGGTAGTTTGCCCTTTTTCTAATCCATTCACCTGATTTCCTAACTTCGCTAGCTCAATTTTAAATAGACATGAAATTAAAACTCAAAATCTCGGGTGTTGGGTTCCTGACTTTCCAAGTTAAAATTCTACGGTACGCCTCTGAAAAGTAGGCAGATTGACCTGAAATGTAGGCGTAATGTGCCGTTTGTACGTCAAATCTATCACAACAAGTTCTAATTATTTTCAGCTCGCGTGTGAAATTGATTTATCAACAATTAAATGAACAAATTTTGATGGTAAGATTTTAAATAATTGCCTTCAAGCGGCTTCTAGGCAATCTTTTGTTTTTCCAGATCGTTAGCTATTGGTGCATTCTTAAAAAGGACGCCGTATTCGCATTTGCTTCTTGGTGCCTCCAATTGACGATTTTAATTGAAAATCCTGGGAAAATACCTCGCCATCCACGGGAACTGTTACGATTTTCGTGTTCTCCAGGTCGTAATTAACGTATGCTCAAATTTTCACACCGATCGGGCAGATCAAAATTGGACAATTCACTAACCTTACTTTCGTAGATTCGGGACCCCCTTTTGATGGTGAATCTGGCTGTAATCTTGCTCCCCGGGCTGCTCGTGATGCTGAATTATGTTCTGGCCTGATGTGTGGAGCTGCCGGAAGAATCCTGACACCCTATGCCTTCCCACGATGCTGCAGATTGATGCTGCGGGAAATCGCCTCCAAGCCGTGGCTGCCGTCGTCGCCTCGGAACGCCAAAAACTCAAATACCTGGAATCTCTTGCCTCCAATTGTGCTGATACACTCGAATTCGCTGATTACGATGGTGCTATTTATTTTTTTATACATTTATGCTTTCTATGAAATTTTGGTAATTAAAGATAGAGCAAAAACCAAGCACTTTCACCAATTTATTTAGAATAATTGCTATCCCTTGTCGTAATTGACAAAACACTGTCTACAGATTTGAATTGTAGGAAATCAACCAGGTACAAAAACATAACTTATAATCTAATTTAACAAAAATTTATCAGTTAATTACAATCTCTTATGTACTAGAATTATTGTCTTTTGGAATTGTTTATTTCTCAACGTTTTTTTTATGCGCCACTCACTTGATTTTTTTACCACACTTAAATGCCCATTGTTTATCACTACACTGACTAGTTTTTTAATCCACCAACATCGTCTAATTTCTTGCTTATTTGAATTCCATCTAATTTCTTGCTATTTCAATCTCTTCAAATCCCCAAGTCTTGTATTTTCATGTAATAAATGACTTGCCTGGCTTTTCTATGTTCTTTGCCTTATTCTTCTAGTCATTCTTGTTCTCACCTTTATTAAAAATGTTCATTTGCTACCCATTCTCTAATGACTTTACTTTCTACGCTTCCATTTTTAAGCTGTGTCTAACTTGAACTTTTTGTGCCAGTTCTTAATTAATTTAGATTCAGCTTTTAGTTTGTGCAAATCTATTATATTACGATTAAAATTATATTGCTAAACCCAATACACGGAATTCGAGCTTCCATATTTCTGTGCCTATTCAAATATAATCAATGTCATTGGCGAATTATACCAGTGTTATTATGATTTGGCAATTTATGTGAATTTTCTCAGATGCTTGCATTATTACAACTCTGTGCTTTAATGATTTAATTTGCTATTTGCTTGTACTGCCATCAGAGCCGATTTGAGGGCTAAATACCATCGCAACAGAAAGACGTAATGATTCTGCGAGTGCTACACCAGAAAATTGCAGTAAACCGATCATTTCCCTCAGTATATAATATGGTCCGATGATATAGATAATAGGCCCATTTTTTACCATCATAATTTAACATCAGATCGTTACCTAATTTTACTTCAAAATAATTTAGAACCCCTGGATGATTTGCCTCTAGCGGTAGTTCGCGACTGTTGGTTCCAGCAGGATGGTGCACCTCAGTGGCGTTTTCTCTTAAGGCTCTGCTTTACTTAACCGTAAAATTACGAAAAATTTTCGATTTTTATTATAATTTAAAAGTGTTGCTGTGGATTCTAAAATATTTGCCGATGGCTAAACTTGCTTAGTAGAGGATTTACTAGGGGGGTGTTACTAAATATTCTGAAAATTTTTAATTAGTTGCTTGCAATTAATAAAAAATAGTAAAACAATTTTTAACTATAATTTCTATAGTTTTGGGCGAAAACATTAAATTTTATACCACCAAGTAGCTACTGTAATTATCTAGGGAGCTATTACAATATATGTCTTTCAAGTGCTTCAATTTCGACTTTATTTGTAAAAAATTGAATACAATTTAGGCAACCAACACTACAATTTCTTCCTTTCCGTGTTGCTATTAACAAAGCATTAGAGGGAGTAAGCGGCTTATAGCAAATTACAGTTTAGTTCTTCGAAACCTAAATCAGCAGAGGTTTGCGTACTTAAAATAAATATTGATCTTGCATTTTTGTTTTGCAGTACTGCATTATTTTTTAGTCATATAATTCTTTAATTTGATTTGATTTTTATTTGCTGATTTTAGAATTCAGGTTTGATAGCATTAAAACGGCCGTTTTTCTAAATTACTACCAGTGTTACTTTCTACCGGAGTTTTAATATTGTCAAACCTAGAATCTAAAATTCCCGAAATAAAACACAATGAACATATAAATATAAAGAAAGACGTGGAAATAAAAAAAAAAGAAAAATAATGAAGACTGATATAAGTTTTATCGATTGTATTTACGTAAATAATAATATAACATTTTCACGCAACTTAGACGAAAATAATTATTATATACAAACACACTAAATCTACTTACTAATATACATTTTATTAATAATTCAATTCTAATAAAACCTTCTGTATTACTAATAATATGCGTTTAATTACAAATCTTGACATTTAATTTCTCGTATAGGCAAATTTCGTGATTGCCGAGAATCTACAATTTCTGGTAGTAGTGCAAACAAATAAAAGTTAACTAACTTTTCTTGCATATTTTTTAACCAAAAATTGTGGTCATACGCTATTTTTTCAATAAAAATATCTACGGTTGTATATACAACAAAATAACAAAACTTTTTTTTTGCTACATGCATTTGTCCCTGAATCTGATACATGTAATTGTGGTTACTTTTTAATTTTATTATAGTACCTTCATTCTTGCTGTTTATTTTTTCACAATATGTAATTAGTTTTTTTTCCACAGCTTCTATTATTGTAACAGTTCGTGCACTATATGGACATTGTATTTCCAATATGCTGTCATTGTCGATAACTCCGTCTGGTGATGCACCTATAAAGGGATATTCTTCATCAACAAAAATCCCGCCATTCGGACATAGCAAGTAAAAATTTATTTTTTGCAATGGCAAGATCGTATTTGTTTTTGTCGTCCACAGTTCCTTCTGGCACAGCGCCGTAATCAAAATCTTCCTTACAACGCTACGTCTTTTTTTAGTGGAAGTTTTATGAACCCTGCTTCTTAATTTATCAGCGTAACACTTGGTGTATTTACCTGCTTCACCACCAGACAGATTTTCTTGTACGATGTCAACAAACGAGCCACGATTGTTGTAACTAATAGCAGCTGCTTTACAGCGAGTTTCGTAAGAACCACGTGTACAAAAATTTATTCTTTTTCCTCCAACTAGTTTATTAACTATAGAATTATAATTTTCTACGCAATTACTATCAACATCATACAGCAGACTTGACGAATTATTAACAACACGCATTAATGTACATTGAAATTCGTTAAAGGTTGCACAATTTTCGAAAATTGGGTAAATATTTGATTCCCCTGGCTTAGGTCCTTTGCAAAAATATTTATACGTATTTTCACTACTTACGCAGTGTGTGTGGTCACCCAAAATATGACGAGGGCCGTTGATAATGTCTTCTTTTAAATATTTTATTTTCACAGGGAAAGGAATGTTCTCAATTTTTCTGTGTTTTATAGCTCCCACGATGGCTGTTCTAAATCCTAGAATATTGCTTTTAATAAATGATTTGATTTTTGCATCCATCTTTGGTCGTTTTGCTAAATCGTTAATGCGCTGGCAAAAATTGCGTAGAATATGATTTCGACACTCAATTTTTTCGATAAAAAAGTTAGGGCCGTACGGTTTGTGTTCCCTAATTTTCTTGTACACGCTACTGTCTCCGTCTCCAATAACTCGCGAATATTTTAGATTGTGCATTTCTAGGGATGATTTAAATCCATCTAAAATAATAGATGATTCCATAGACGTCGATGTGCCTGACCAATTTTTGTAACATTGGTGTGGTATATCTTCGTTGCTACTTTTCGACCTATCGCAAAAATAGCAGTACTTGTTTTTTATCCCAACATAAAGTATTTTCTTGGTTCTAGCTCCTATTATGCAGGCTACACCCGAAAGAGCATTGTAATTAGATTTATAAGACCGTTTTGCCCAGGCTCCGTCTACAATGACAGTAGTAAAAGGTATTCCATCGTCACCAACATCGCCAGCTTCTATTGCCAGTTTGCGTTCCTCTGCACCTGCCAATAATATTTTATCCCAGTAGGTCTTAGCTATAACTTTGATACTTAATGTAGGTTTTTGTAGAAGTTGGCGGTATATCTAATGTTGAACATAGTTCATTTAACTGGCTATGTCCTATGCCCGTAGCAATTGCACCACATACCGCTGACTCATTGATGTTCCTGAAGGAATGATGTCCTTCTGTGGAAATAGTTTCCTTTTTGTTACAAACAGCGCAAAGAAATGTTAGAGAGATTCTAAAACCCATTCTTTTTTCCGATATGAAAGTCATGTCAAAAAAACTACAGCCAAATCCTTCGTGTTTTAATGACTTTAGAGCGTCTAAGAATGGTATAAGATCAACAATTCGACGTCCGCTAATACTGCCTTCCGATTTATTTTCTTCCAAACCAGTTTCGATAAACAAATCCATTGGTTCTTCTGTAAATTCCATTTCTTCTGGATCTATAGTCACATCATTCGGAGTTGAGTGTCCAGAATTCAAATTGTTACTAAAAAATATTTGTTAATTAGATCAAACGGGTCTAACGTAAGAACACTGTATTATAATAAAAAAAGTTATAAATGTAAACCAAATTTTTAAATTAAATATTTTTAATAACAACTGAAGAAGCAACCATAAGTTGCGAAACGTTTTGTAATTTTTAAAACTGTTAAAATATTAAACATGTTACGACTTATTGATTTTTTATTATTCCAATAGTAAAAATCATGCAGTAAGAATATAACTCATATTTTCTAAATTTCTTTGGCATAATCTATCTCCATAAACTATAAAGTAAAATTTTTAAATCTCAATTTTCACAACAATTTAAATATTTTTTTTTTATATTTACCGTATTTTCTAGATTATTTCCAGTCAAATGGTGGAAAAAAGGGAAAAGTTTTGGGGAAGTTTTGATATTTTATTCCTATGTTTTTTGGTTCGCTGTACACGAATACCAGGTTTTACAACAAAAATTTTTACCGGAAACATGTTTTTTAAGCAAAAACGGTGTAAAAACCGTTTTTTAGTTTTTCTAATATTACCCGAAAGTTATCTATTTTTCCTAAATGTTGAATCTATATAAAATGAAAGAATATACCATTTCCTAGGGCGAACATAATAAAAAGGGCATAATCTTACGTTTTGTGATTTCTCCATTTTCGTTTCATAATATTACTTCTACTCTTTCTTGAAACAGAACATGTTAATTTGCGTTTTAAGTGTAGTCCCATTTTATCACTATTGCAATAAGAACACCTTCCGAAAATTATATAGACAGTAGAAACAAAATAATACGATTTGTTCAAGACCAGAATTGCCCGGGAACTGAAAAGGCGACACCGAATCTAATAGATATCGGTCGTTTAAAATTAATTAGTAAAATTCGACAGTTATATGTTGATTCAACAAACGATTGAGGTATTTAGTCTCTGGAATTACTGCAATGTGTTGAAAACTATATAATTGTCCTGAAAAGAAAGAAAGAATTCCAATAGACGCAACTATTTTAGGTCGTTTAAAAATCATTAGCACAACTTGAAATACTCATGGTTGTAAACAAGGGATTAAGGTATTAACATTGTAGCATCCTACCTGTCCTGCATAATATTCTTCTTTGAGAATAGGCAACTTATGATACTCCAAACTTAAATTTTATTTAAGGAAAGCAGAGCCTTAAGGCTAGTATTTAGTAACTTTAAAATCGTCGTTCGCCACATCTAGGGATTTTTGAAAACGCCTAAATATAGGCAACAAACTGAACGGCTATTGCCTCTGGCAATGGCCTGTTGTAGATTTGACCAGTGGAGATCGTTAAGCCTATAATGACAAGTTAATCTGACAGCGTACCTCATTACGAAAAGTTCGGTAAGAAAACAGAATGCAAACACATTCAACCGTAAATATAGGCCAAAGGGAAGTTATAACTGAGAATATCCCTTATGTATATTTGATTGAAAATTTTCCATAGCAACGGCGATTATTAATAATCGGAAATTTATTGAAATTTACCGGGAAATTTCCAGTATGTCACTGTCATCAAAGCATTTAGAGACAACAAAGCTGTGAACAAACAACAAAGTCAGTAGGCCGATAATGATTGTTGCTATGGGCAACCAAAAGCGACCTCTAAACAAAATTAAATGTTAATTAACTGTAGCTTTGACAAAAAATCCTAAAATGTTAGTACTTAGATATTAGTTTTATTATTATTTTTAACAAAAATGTTTTCTTTACTGTGCTTTTTCATTCGTGATATTCTCTATCAAAATATAACGCGTGCATAAAAAAATATTTGCAAAACGTGTTTCTCAGCGACTTTTTTTAACAAAAGCATTCCTGCATGCCTTCAAGAAATTAGCTCCAGAACGTTTTTCCAAATATTTTCAGAAAATTTTCAATCATTTGGTATATTTCTACTGAAAATTGCATAATGTTTTATAACGGTCATAATAGTTTAATAGTCTTTGTTCTACATATCACAAAAATTTAAAATGCATACAATCTGAAAACAACATATTATAGAATAATTCATTTACATAAATCAATGGCGTTATAAATTAAATACTTATGCTATTTTGAGAATTAATACTCGTATACTATTTTTAGCCCTATTGCCACGTTGTAGTTAAAGAATAATTACTTATGAAGACCCAATAATGCTAGTTGAAACGTTTACAATGATAAATTAAGCTTACTCGACGTGATGCTAAAACCCAATAAACTATCAATTAACATTGAAGGTAACAGGTCAATTAAATGACATTTATAAAAGAAATGCATGGTTATACTACATTAGAATTTTTTGTTTTTTATATCGTTATTGTTATTCCTTTTTTTCTTTGTTTACTTCTTGCTGATCTTACATGTTCAAGAAGATTTTCTTTTATTTCATTATAATATTCTGCACTCACAACATTTATGTACATAAAGGTACTATTCTTATTTAATCAAGTTCTTTGTCTCGTCTAAAACTCTGAGTAATCAATATTATGGTATATTTTAATAAATATTGAACAATTTATTGAAAACTAACAAAAAATCTTCTGCGCCGTACATAAATAGATACGCTTTGGATTTAAATTCTTATTTTCAGTATATGTTGGATGTTAGCTACATGTAAAAACGTATACATATTTATTTCATTTTTAAATTCAAATTTTTAAAAATCTGAATTTCATCGTTCAAGATCATTCTAAATCCTCGTCATGACCAATCACTATAAAATTTCATGTTTTTCTTATTTTCAAAAAAATCACTGCGTAATAATACGTATTTGTGCGATAGTGTTAGATATTTTTGGTTTTTGTTCATTGGTCTTTGTGTCTGTCTGTCTGTGAACAGAATATCTCAAAAACGAAAAGAGGTATGACGTTGAAACTTCATATACAGGGTGTCTCAAAATTGACGCCCGTGCTTCTGGGATTTGATTCAGGGGGCTAAAAGAAATGGAAAATGAAGAATGGAAATTTTTCGATTGTCATTTGTTTTCGAGTTATTGATGGAAATGTAAATAATAAATTGTATCGCCCGGTCGCTCTAATTTGTTGTGTAGCATAATTCAATAAGGTGGTTATGGCGATGTTAAATAGTAATTTTTGTATTAAGTGCGCGAAGTGAGTGCTTTGTGCGTGAGAATGCCACTTCGAACGCACAAAAAACACTTCGCGCACGCAATACAAACAATATTTTTCTACAACCGTCAAACAAGAATATCAATATTATTTCGCGACGTAGTGCGCGAAAATTTTTGGCGCTCTAGTGCGCGAAGTGCATTTTTTCACGTCGTCAATGGTAACGTAAATAAATATCCCATTTTTAACACGTTAAAAAATGGCCTTCAAATTTGTTTTTTTATTGATAACTCGATAACAAAAGACAAACGGAAAATTTTCCACTCTTTATTTTCGATTTCTTTTAGCCCCCTGAATCAAATTCTAGAAGCACGGGCGTCAATTTTGAGACACCCTGTATAAGTTTTGTGTACTATCTAGATGCGACAGCAAGCGATTGAAGAGAATCGCATAACCCGAAGTATGTGTTTACTCTTGTGATTTTTCAGTCTTTTTCGATTTTTTCAAAAGCAGCTCTAACGATTTTTTTTAAACTTTACAATTTTAATGTGTATTGATGTGAGATAGGCGATTTTCAAGTTGAATACCTAGAAAATGGGTTTTTTTTGCTTTTTTTTCGTTTGTTTTTATTAACTCCTATTTTTAAAGTTAAAAAGAAATCATGACTACTATTGCCAAATACAGGGACAATTAAATATATGCAATAAAAGCAAGTGCTTCTTTGTTGTATGGTCACTACTTGAAATTTCCATAGAAGTAGTCTATAGAGATGCAATTTTTTGGCAAAACAAAATGATACCAAAACTACAGCAATTTTATACAATGGAGTTATTACCAGAACTTGTAGATCCCAGAAGCATAAGGAATCTGCCAATTCGGGAAACTTTTTTGAATAACTGACAGTTTTTAAAACATTTTACATTCCAAAGAGATTATTACTTGTTCAGATTCCTATTTTCATCTTAACATTAATTAATTAGGTACTTCTTATTTTTATTTTATTATTAATTTAATTAAATCTATAGGTAATTGTGACAATTTATTTCTTTTTATAAATGTATGTGTTTGCATGTTAGTTAATAATAATAATTTATTATACAAGACGATAAAGTCAAATTTTATCCATGAGTGATTCGAGAGTGGATAGAAATAACTTTATCGTCGTGTATAATACAATATTTTTTTCTATAGCAAGAACTTTAACAATGTTAAAAGAAAATAAGGACAGTCAATCACATTTTAAAATGTCAGTAGCTAGATTGGGTTGCTACGATAATACGAAGCTGTCATATTTAATTTAAACAAAAGTTAGAAAATTAAATTACTTTATTTATCCTTGATGCTAAACTGCTACTTTATCTACCCTTGCTGTTAAAGTAAAACTTGACCTTTTGTTATGAGTTGATAAAAGCTCACTTTAACATGTAGTATAGAAAAAAAAAATTTTTTGCATCTATCTGACTCGTACGTTTTGTTTTTACTAGAACGACAATAATTTTTGTGCATATTTAAGTGCATATGTTTGCTATTTTACGTGCATATTTCCAACTTTTAAGTGCTTATTTATCCTAAGCCTGGTTATAAATAACTTAACTATTAAACTTCTTTATATTGTAACAATGAATATTTGATTTTCATGATAAAATCGAAATCTTTGTAAATAAATGGTTTGGCGTAACGAAAGCAGAGTATTTGGTGAAAAGTGAACATTTTAAACAATTATACTGGTGTTGGTGTGATATAATTTTACTTCTAAGGAAGCTATCGAGATAAAATTATCCGCAGTAAAGATTTTAATATAAACCAAAAGTAAATCAATGTAAAATGTAACAGAACAAACCTTTACATTGGAACTGCTAAAGAACGTCTTTTACCTATTTCTCGGAAGTACTTATGCACTCAGAAGCGGCGTGACACAAACGTCATGTATGAATCTCTCAACGCTTAGTTTATAGAAATACACTTGTTTGCTGTGCCAGTGAATTTTGAATTGTGTATCTATAGTTCTCAGTTTGTTATACCGTACCGTGTACATACACAAAAATTTAATTTTCAATAAAATAGAAAAATAATTTATAGTAAGCTAATAATCTAGCTATCTAAGCAGAAACCAGTTATTATAAAACAGGACAGATATTAGACAGTCTTATAATGATGTTTCAAGCTGATATTAAAATTAATTAAATGATTTCCTGTCACTCAAATTACTTACACATATGCTTGTCTAAAAGTTCATTTTCCTATTTTCTTGTTGGCATCTTTTTATTTATCTTGCATAATTTCTAATCGTGTTTAATGCTGTTCTCGTAGTCTGTATCAATAGATTTATAATAAAATCTATATAAATCAAAAATAAATAATTTAATAAATAAAATAGAAATTTTAATCATGACTAGTAATAAATACTATCGTTGGATGAATTTTCAAGAGCAGAAAACTAAAATTGGGCCCTGTTTTAAAATGTCTCAAATAGTATCAATAATCACCACCAATTCTTTGTGCCTTCATTTTAATTTAACTGAACTATCATCAATTGTTAATTTTTCTATTTTTCTAATTTAATTAATTATCATGTTGACGCCCCTACACTTTTATCACAAATACAATTCCGACTGCCTGATTTAAGGACCAGATCTCAATTTTCATTTTTATACCCGCATTTCAAATCGCCTATTTTAGCAATGTCTAATGCATTCAGTAAATTGGAGGTAAATATTGATATATTTTCACTCACAAGTGGTCAGTTTCGTGCTGCAATTTCAAACAGAAGTGATTTTGTACTCGGGGAAATTGTTTATTATTATATTATAATATGTGGATTTAGGCGGTGCTTTCATTTTATTTTATTTTATTATTATAGGCACTGTTTCACTGTTGTGGTGTTATGTTATAGTTTAGTTTAGTAGATAATCAGTTATTTTATTTTATTTGATTTAAGTCTTAGCGACACTAATTTAATTATTAATTTGTTTATGTTTCATGTAATTGGGAATTTAGTTCCCGTTGGAAATAAATCTATTTATTATTATTCAAATAAACTGCAGTTTTACTTTTAAAATTTTAAACAAACTGTGAGTATAGCCGCTCATTTATTTGATGTTATCTTAATCGGCTTACCTAGCTTAACTGTGGTGAATCATACCTTTTGCTTGCCTCATCTAATGTGGTTAGATGGGTTGCATATCTTTAGAAATATTTTTTTGAATAAGAATGTTTCAGATTGATACAAATTATAAGATTTTGGATTAAGATTAACATTCTTCAAACTTTTTGATAGCTATCCTGATGGAAAATAACAATCTGAAGGCACCGGGAGAGCAAAAATTCTGAAATTTGAATTAGTTAATCTTATATTTTCAATAATAGTTAGAAACAAATATAATAATTGTTTAAATTCTATTTAACTTTTTCAAAATTTGGGGTCGCGGGGGCATTTATAAGTAATATACACAAATGTAAAATAGTCGTCATTTATTCCATCTGTAATAACAAAATTGTAATTTTGTTAGAAAGTTGTTTCCATTATTGGATAAATACCGGTATACCGCAACTTACTAAATGCAAGCGGGCGCGCACCTCCTGTAATTATTAATTTATAAAATATTTTAAATTTTATATTATTTCCAATTTCCGCTATCACGCTTCTGGACTTGCACGCATCTCTATACTAAAACTCCTTTCCCATCTCTACAGTAATATGAGATTTCGTCGGTCGGCATAATATAGTATAGAATGTGTGTGTATTTTCCAGATATTTTGGACTTTGACCCCATACGCACAGTGTTAAATCACCATATATGACGTCACGAAATTGTGTACTTTTGTTCTGACACCGATTAGTAGTAGGCGTTGAATGCAGTTGAATGAACAATCTTCATTCAACGGTCACTTTACATTAATGATATGGCGAACGCGAATTCCGTACAGAATTTGTTACGGGTTAAAACGACATTTACGACAACGCGCCAGTACCTCAGTAAACTTGGCAACTGACAATAGGGTGAGGTTGAACAAATTAGAGACAAGCTAGTTTTGGCTGATATCGGTACATAGTGACTTGTACTATAACATACCAAAAGTCCCATTTGGTAAAAGTATGACAAGTAAGAAAAAACTGGCGGCCATTTTAATTTTTTTCATTTTTTGTTAATATCTCAGTAAATAGATTTTTTATAAAAAAACATAAAGAGTACTTTTTTGTTTAGAAATAAAAAATATATACTAGAACATCAAAAGTTTTTTATTATATATAAACCACAAAATAATTTTTTTATTTTAAGTTATAAAATTTTCAAAAATACGAGTGAAGAGGTATTTATCAACGAATTAAACACATGTATTTAGGTGCATAACAATTTATTAAAAACAATATTCTAGTTGATATTAGCTAATTTATTAAAAATATCAAAGATAATTTGCTACGCCACTGTGTAACCAAGGCAACAAGCCACGAGTTTATACGACGCTACTTCGCGACAAGTGCGCTTACCAGGGTTGTTACTATGATAATATGTTATTCTTATAGATCACTTGTAAGTGAAAAGACGCGTGCATTTTTGATTATTGTGTTATCGTGTTATTTTTTTTCGTGACTGTTATTAATATGGAAAAAAACAAATGTGCAATATGTAGTGAAGTAGGTACTTCTAAAACTTTAGTGGTGGTAGGAAAAAAAGGTTTTCCAACACTTGTAAACGCCAGCAAACTTCGCAATGACTGCAAATGGCAAATGTTTGAATCTGTGAGTTCTTTAACAGTTAACAAAGATTGCAGAAAGAAATATACTCATCCATCAAACATTAAAAAATTACAACAACCTCGTGAAAATGTAACTGATGCTCCACAATACTCAAAATCAGTGCTGCGATCCGCTTTAAACCAGTGTTTTGATTTTAAACGTAACTGTTTCTTTTGTTCGAAGGTGTTAAACGTAAAGCAAGATAGTTTCCGCCTAGTTTCTACAATTCACTTTAAAACGTCTATAGCAGAACAAGCTACGAAAAGAAATGACGATTGGGGAAGGGAAATTTATAAAAGAATATGCATGGAAAATGATCTTGTTGCAGCTGAAGCACGGTACCATGTGTCTTGCTACTGGAGATTTAAAAAACCACCACCCAACAAAAAAACCCGGAAGGCCAAAAAATGATATAATGCAGACGGCATTCGAAAACCTTTGTTTAGATATTGAAAACGATTTTGAAAACTGCCAATTTTCCTTTAAAGAAATATACGAAAAGCTAGTTTATGCCTTACCTTCAGAAATAGAAGCTTGGTCTGAAAAATACTTAAAGGCCAAAATAGTTGAAAAGTATGGAAATAATGTAGTGATTTCAGATGTGCCCGGTAAAAACAGCATTTTTTGTTTTCGCGACAACTGTGAAAAATTCATTAATGATGAATGGTGCAAACAACAAAATGTATCCCCCCCAAGAAGAACGTACAAGAGTTTTAAAAACTGCAGCACACATTTTGAGACAAGATATTAGATCCATGGTATGTAAAACCGATGAATATCCTTCTCTTAATGAAATTAGGTCAGGTGGACAAGATGCAGTTCCTGGATCATTAAATGAGTTCCTAAATGAGTTAATTGTGAATAATAGGGATGTCGTACCCGGTCTAAAATCAAACCCGGGTACCCGAAAGCAGTACCCGGGTACCCCCGGGTACCCGAAATATATAACAAAAATGTTACCGTACATCGGAACATCTGAGGTAGATACAATTTCTTTCTTTTACGCCGCGAGTTTTAAATTGAACTAAATTGAAATAGTACCTACCCATCAATTCAAACTGCAAGTCGTCTGTTATTCGTAAATATTTTCACACTTCCAAGTGCTATCAAATTCAAGTACTTGACTTTTTGTCCGAAATTGGTAGCAGCATCAATCAACATCACACAGAGGAATTTTATGTTACTTCATCCCATACTGACGCGATTTAATGGTACTACTGGCAGGTTGAATATTTCCGTGAAGCTGATTTATTGCCTAATACGAAACAAGAAACATTATGTGGTATGTGATCACCCCACCCCATTCTTGTTATTATTGCATGGTTATGTTTTTATAGCGCTTATCCCTATTGTTTTTATCATTTTCTCCGAAAAAGGCTGACTTCCTGGAAATTTCATAATTTACTAGTCGGGTACCCGGGTCCTGAAAATATACCCGGGTCGACTATTACCCGGGCCGGCCCGGGTACCCGGGTACCCGCCGACATCCCTAGTGAATAACAAGAAAAAATCTTCAACATATCAAACAAAAATTACAGCACTACAGAACTTTATTATTTCATTAGTAAGAGTTAAATCGTTTGTCTCTCCTGTTATGTTTGGACTAGGTGTACAGCTTCATAGGAAATATGGTTCAAGATATTTGATTGATATACTCTCAGCTCTTGGAGTTTGTGTCTCATATTCTGAGTGTTTGCAATTTGAAAATTCAGCAACACAAAATGACACAGATGAAATATCAACTGAATATCTTCTTCAGTTTGTTTTTGACAATGTTGACTTTAACATTCGGACATTAGATGGACTTGGAACATTTCATGCGATGGGTGGGATAATGTGTGTTTCACCTGACAATAATGTTTTAATGTGCACCAGCATTCCTAGAGGAAAAGGATTGGATAAAAAAGGAAAATGTGGTCATATTCCCATACAGGTAAATAAATATAAATTTTCTACAGCCTATTTATTACTTTTTTTTTTGAATAATTAATGTTTTTTAAAAGTTATAAATGTTTTAAAAAAATTTGGGCCCGTTTAAATTAGAACCCACGATCCTAATATTTCCAGTACTATTTAAAAAAATAATAGACCTTTTTCTACGAGCGTGCGGGAAATGGCTTTCCCACACTATTTTTTGAGCAGAAAGACACATTTCCCGCACTAGTGCGAGAAGAGATTTCAAAGGTAAAAATCACACAAATAATTGTATTGTTGATTTTCAAAAGTAATGTCAAAGTGTCAAATGGTGAATATAAACAAAATGAAAAATTGTACTTTTATTATTAATAATTATTATAAATAACAAAAAATACAATAAACACATATTTCGTTTTATTAACTTCTGTACGCTCATAGAAAAAATATTGTTCCTAACACTTGCGGGGAGAAATTTGCAGCACTCGGGTGCTACGCACACTTCCCGCACTTGTTAGGAAAATAGCTATTTTTATTAGCATGGCCCTTACCATGTTTTTCTCTATTTTTTAGACTTACAATCGTTCATCAAAACTTGGGCTAAATAAAATAACAATGGAGCCTTTACAGATAGAATATACCCGCTGAAAAATTAGCATTTGCTTTGGATACACTTTGGATTAGTAGAAAATTTTCTACGGGTTGTTTAAATCCTTCGTGGAGTGGCTATATGTCAACACTAGGATATGATGGTTTAAAAAAAAATAGCAACATATTACCTCTGCCATTTATAAACCTTGATCCAGGCAATATGAGTACGATTTATACGTCGCTATTATTTGCTGCAGAAAAATGTAAGAAGTACGAGAAGACCTGCTTTATAACATTTGACCAGCCACTGTTTTTAAAGGCAGTTGATATTGTGGAATCCTCTAGCTCAAATTCCATTTTGTCCTCGGTAATAGTTCGGCTGGGAGGTTTCCACACCCTTATGTCCTTTTTGGGTAGTCTTGGGCATCTAATGAGTGGCACGGGGATCGAAGAATTATGGCAGACTGTATATGCAAAACATACCATTACACACATGATATCTGGACATGCTTATGCCAGAGCACTTCGGGCGCATTTTTTGTCTCACCAGGCTCTAAGCACACTCATTTTCAAAAATCTTACATTAAACGAAGCTGAAAATGAAACCTTAACAAACCTTTATGAAAATGCAGTTACTGAAGATATAAAGAATAACGAGACTTTGGCGAATGTTTCAGAAAATTGGCTTAAAAAAATCGACGAAGTCCGCAATAGAAGTAGAACAGCGCAGCTGTGGATACTTTACTGGAAAATGGTCTATCTAATAAAACTGTACGTACGGGCTGAAAGAGAAGGTAACTGGTCACTCCATTTACACTGTACAAAACGTATGATTCCAATTTTTTACTCCACGGGGCACAACAATTATGCTAAATCTGCACATTTATATGTTTTGCAAATGGAAAAGTTAAAAATGCTTAATCCAGATGAATATAACAAATTTGTTGTTCAAGGAATGTTTGCTATAAAACGAACAGAACATTTTTGGTGTGGAACATGGACCGATATGGTAATAGAACAGTACTTGATGAGATCAATAAAAACACAAGGAGGTTTAACCCAAGGGCGAGGTTTTAAAGAAGCTACGCTAGCACGGTGGATAGCTAGTATGGCGCCATGTAGCTCTGTATCAAACATGCTTGAAGAGTTTTCAGGTATCAAGTCTTGCTCGTCCGAACAACATGTTGAACTCAGACATTCCCGACAACAACGTGATGAAAAAGACTTTAACAAGTTTTTAGAATGGTTAGAAACATACAATCCTTTTAAGTGTAGTCAGTTTATATCGCTCTATTCTCAAGTTCTGGCACATGATACCGTAAACTGTGATATGGCACAATCTATAGGCGAAGGAGTATTAAATGAAAATTATGGAAAGAAGTACACAGAAATTAAGTGTCTGAAAAAAAAACAGGTTGTTACCTTCGCACAAATAAACAACACAGTTACTGTTAATAAACGTGAAGTTGTTATAAACCCTATGCAACTTTTTAACCGAATTGTTTGTTCTAACAAGTCTCCTGAAGAACTTAAAAAGTGCTTCACATTTGAACTGGCTCCCTACCCTTTATCAATTTTTAAAGATGGTCAATTACGAAGTGGTACAAAATCACAACTATTAAAAGAATTTGATTCTACCTCTCCACCAGAACAGCACGCGCCTAAGAACACCGTGTATGTTTTAGATGGTGGTCTACTTTTACATAAAGTAGTCTGGCAAAAGCCGGCTACCTATAGGGATATATGTATACAATACGTAAATTACGCAATACATTGTTATGGCACAAACTGCGTTGTCGTTTTTGATGGATACGACGAAACACATATTTCGACTAAAGGTCAACTGCAAAAATTACGTTCAAAGCAAAGCCGTGTCATTGATCTTATCAATCTAGATACTGCAATTCCTTGCACACAGGAAGAATTTTTAAGAAACAGAAAATAAGAAAAAAATTATTGCCCTGCTCAAGAACTTTTTTCATGAAAAAGGAGTAACTGTTTATCAGGCTGAAAGAGATGCAGATGTCTTAGTTTGCTTGACAGCTGTAGAGCTGTGCTCTAAACATGAGTTTGTGACCCTAGTTTCGGAAGATACTGATATAATGGTTTTGGCACTACACCATTGCAACCAAGACAACTTGTATTTGCTTCGTCCTGGCAAAGCTGGAACATATGATAGATTTACAAATATATCGAAACTACAAAATTGCCTTGGTCCAGTTAAAGACAAAATTTTGTTTTTGCATGCAGTTTCGGGATGTGACACAACATCGTTTCTGTTTGGCAAAAGCAAAAAAGCATGCTTGTCTACTTTAAAGAAGAATCCTCAATTATTTAAAGCGCTAACTTCATTTTATACGAAAGACACTTTAAAACCAGATATTTTTAAATCCGGCCTCGAGTTTCTTCTGAAATTGTATAATGCCAAAAAATCCAAAAGTTTAGACGAACTTCGGTACTTCATGTATCATAGAATAACTTCAAGGCAGGGACTGTCAAGCCAATTTAATCTAGCGGTGTTGCCTCCTACCGAAAAATCTGCAGAACAACATATACTGAGAGTTTATTATCAGGTAAACCCATAACAAGCATTTAAAAATTTAAAACTTTAATTTTATTCCTAAATTTTTAAGGTACAAGAATGGCTGGGTAATCACATGGATCCTACCGCATGGGGATGGATAAAAAGTGACAATGGTGACCCAATTCCCGTCAAGACAAAACAAGAAGTAGCACCCCCAGATCTACTAAAACAAGTTTTTTGTAACTGCAAAGAAAGTGCGTGTGGACGGAATTGTTCTTGTAAAAAGTTAGGCATTAGGTGTTCCCCAAAGTGTGGCCAATGCTGTGGAATTACTTGTACTAATGCTATTTTTGAAGTAGACGATGAAGAAATAACAGACATTTTGTAAAAAGTAAATTAAATTTGTTTATAAAAGAAAAATATGTTACTTAAGTAACTTTTAATACAAAATTTTAATTTATTTAGAACGTACCATTACTTTAAAAAGCCCTAACTTGTTTACCTTTTGAGCTACAAGTATATTTTTTTTACCCGAAGATGCGTCTTTTTAAGCTCTAAAAATTATGTATTTTTGTAATTTTTGGTAAGTACATAAATAAAAAAGTTATTCCATAAAAATAAAAAAAACAAGATGGCGGACATTTTTTTCATATTTGTCATAGTGGGATCGAATGGGACTTTTATTATGTTAATCTGGAGGGTCTTTCCTACACATTAAAAAAAAATAGCTTGTCTCTAATTTGTTCTATCTCAACATCCACATTTCCTGGCCTACAGCTCATAACGGCACTTACGAAAAGCCACGAAGAAGCTAAACGACTAGCGTGTACAATATCTGTTAAAATCTGGAATGTAACTCACATAGGACCGCTGCCCAGCCCAGAACAAGTGGTGCCGACTAGAGTACCTGTATTAGTAAGAGTAGGGCAAACGATGACATTTAGGGATCCATGAAGCGAAGTTAGTCACAATTTCACAGTCGACTACATTAATAGAATGAAGGGATTCATCCTGTGAAGTTAGTTACAACTGTCATACGTTACAGTTGACTATAAATTATTTAGTATTTAGTCGTGGTAAAAAATTGAAACTAAATGTGCGTAATACACTTTTATTTATTAACTAGTAAATACAGTGGTATTAAGTCAACTTTATATTCATTTGCTGTTCACATCTACACCTGAGGAACATAGATTGAATAATATTTAAATGTAGGACTCCAAAGAGTGATTCAATCTTAACATTTTATACTGGCTTGCTTCCATCTACTTGTAATAACTCCTAAAAGTAAGGATTAATGAAATAAAAATAAAATTCAGATGACACTAGTTTTCCTACCTAACATGAAAACTAAAACGTACTCCAAATTCCCTCTGATTCTTTCCAAAATGATTTTCATATATTCTTGGTCGTTTGGATTTATAATTTTCTCTGTCGATGCTGTTTAACCAAATTTGTTTTGTTGCTGGATTTTTGAGTATGCTTACAGGATGTATATCATTTTCTGAACGGTTATTACACCCCGGCACGCAACAACCGGTCATGATAATGAAATATGTACTTATTTCGAAAGTGCAATAAATCTGACAATTTCAATGTCACTAATTAAAAAAAATCGAAAGCACACGTGCCAACTAAATTTTTTAATGCTAATGGGATCCAACCAATGAAATGCTGTTGCCGCGTTTGCTCTACTCTTACTATATACAGGTACTCTAGTGCCGACTAGGCTCAGTGAAGCGAGGGGTGGTCCAACATGAGATAACACAAGGGCAACGGCTTATTGAACGGTAAACAGATCTAAATAGATTGAGCTCCACCATGATTCCATCACGATCAATGAGAATGCACAGGTAAAGTCGCTGAGGAACCGGGAAGCAAGTGAATCTACATTTTCACTTTACACTTGGCAGAAACCCGAAAGCCAAACGGGGTAGAGTATGGTGTAACGTTTCGCTCCCATTTTAAATGCTACTTAACAATAATTGAACATTATTGCATTTAAAAATACGCTTTTAACAATTAGCGATAATTCAAATCCCGTAAAGTATAATTAAAGCACCTGTCAGAGTACAGTAAAACTTGCACGTACGTCCGAGTACGTTAGAGTAAACTTCGTTTGAGTTATAGATTTGCAAATTACAAAATCAATCTCATATTTTATGTGGAAATAGTGAAGCATTGCAAAAATCGACACTTACCCCGTAGTAAAATATTTGGTCACGGCGTGAGGACGACCTTCGCACGCGCCGAAGTGTTGATAACGTTAGGTGAAATTTGACCCGTGGCCCAGGGCCAGGTACACATGCATGCCATCGCAAGAACGTGCACGTGTATAGGTGTTCACTTAAATTAAACAACTCATAGTAATAATCAAGTCACTTTGTAATTAAAATAAATTAGAATCTCCCGTTTGTTTACACCGACACTAGTTGACATTTTTAAGTTTTGTTTTGGTGTTACAGTTTCGCCAACTTTACCAAACGAACGTGGTGAAGTTCGCTGGCATACTTCGATGTACGAGAGGTAGCCTACCACCTAAGGGACCAGCCGTAGGACCAAAACTTGAATATAATACAACTTGTAGTTTATTTAGAATAAAAACAAATTTACTTTATCTTTATATGTGTAATTAATAGGGAATAAATATATCTATTATTAATTCTCGTTTCTTTAAATCAGTCGAGGTACAAGCAATCAGAAGCCTGACCTAAGTAAGAGCTATCAACCAAAAGGGCACATTTAATAATGCTACAGGCTGACTTTTCCAAATTAAATAAGAACCAGAAATCATTGTAAAGCCCCAGCTAGCATTACAATGGGTGCAACCTTGGGACTCCTTGGAACCGGCAGCCGGAGCGCTCCAACCCACCTTGACGCTTACAAATTCGTACAGGATTCGCTTTACATCAATCTTACACCAGCCGCCAATCGGGCGACGACCCTACAGATTGCTTACACTGATAAGTTCTTACATATATTGCAGACCAATCCAATTTGATTATTTTTAATCACGTGACTCAGTTTGACAAATCAGACCACACTTGAAGTGAAAACGACCCTAAGGTGATTTTCAATCACTATGGAAACTACCTAATTAAATTTCAGTAGTATCCTATCACAAGTTGGTGGTACTGTAAATCTAAGTCAAATTCGAGGTTAGCAGGTTAGCTTTTCCGTCAGTCTGTGTCAAAACTGACGCGAAAGCTAACCTGATAACCTCAAATTTGACATAGACTTACAGTGCCACCAACATAATATTATTATAATGAAGTGTCAAATTAATTTGTCAGAAAATGGCTAATTTATTTAAGAACTTATCTTTCCGAATTCACTGCGGCCAGTGATAAATCCTTATAATTTTGACAAATAATATCCCTCAAGTGCGTTGCCTTTAAGAAATAACCCTCGGCTTCGCCTCGGGTTATTTCTAGGCAAGCACTTTCGGGTTGTTATTTGTCAAAATTATTGCGAGTGATTATCACTGCCCTTGGTAAATTATAGCTGATTATTACACACAACTGTCACATGACTGATCACGCAACGAGAAACATGCATTTTTTGAAAATCGACCAATTCCGAACTGATTACCTGATAAGCGCCCGTGGGCTGCTTACCAAGCGATAAGCGCCCTAGGGATGATTATCGACCCCGTGGATGGTATCATAATTCGAAATAGAAATGAAAGAAACACTCAATTCGAGTTCTTTGGCATTGTTAGATCAATTTTAAATCATAATTTGTATACGGGTTTCGCGTAATAATCTCCAAAATATAAACACGGGCAACACACTTACATATAATTTTGCCCATGCCAAGAGTCATCGTGCTGGTTGCCCTTAGAAAACTGCCCTCGGGACAGTTTTCATTGCAACTAGCACTCGACCCTTGGCATATTGCAAAATTATCGATAAGTATGTCTCGCCCTTGTTATATTACTATTGAAAATTAACATGCAACACAAAGAAAATACAGCCGAAGCGTTTGACAAATAGGTCTATTGTTCTTCAAACATAAATATGGTACACAAATATTGATTAGTACGCAAATCGTAACGAAAATGGGGGGGGGGGGGGTGTTAACACAACCGTTAGTTAATGCACTAAGATAAATAGTATGCCAATATGATGGGCTGGCATAAGGCCCTTATATTGAAATGGTGTTCGCACTGCGTAACGCACAAAGGGGTGATATAACAAAGGTTACTTGCACACGCTCATGATTAGCGCGGGAGGATTACGACTAGTACAATACCTCTCACATATCTTCACCTGTGGCGGCCGTAGCGGTGCACAGTGGGTCGCTTTTAGAAATTTCTGGCCAAATGTAGGAATGATTGAATTTTAACGACTTGCAGGAAATATGTAAATTACTGTGTAATTAGTAAGAATAAAGGTCATTATTGAAGAGAGAATTCATCATAAACCTTATACCTGGCTCATTTTCACTCTGCGACCCTTAGAACAAAGACGTGTGTAAGTCTGTAGTTGTACAGTGAAATTTTAGTGTTCTTGTGATTGTAATTTTTTAAACTTTAAGTTAAAAATCAGTCATGTCTGACAGAGAACTAGGTAAGGGTGATATTTTAGATAAATGTTTCACTTTATATTATAATATATGTCTTGTAACTTAAAGCATATCATAAAAATCTGGTGTGATACACGCACACAACTTCCTTTTACAGTGATCTTATAATTAGCCAAAAATTTGATTTTTAATTTTTAAGCATTTGTCAAAAATTTTCAAAAATTACAAATTCTAAAAAACCGTACAAAATAGAGTGTTAGTTGAAGAGACAAATTTACTCTAGAATTTTAAACTGAATTCAAAAATTTAATAATATGGATGCTCTACTTAACACGTTCGTTACCGAATATCACAAAAAATCAAAAGAAGCCCATTTTAGAAGTATTCAACTGGAAAATCACCTATCCAACATCAATACACATTAAAAATGTAATAAAAACCTGTTTCAAAAAAATTGTTAGAGCCGTTTTTGAAAAAATCTAAAAAAACTGAAAATCGCGAGAGTAAACACCCGCTTCTGGTTATGCGATTTTCTTCAAAATCTTGCTGTCGCATCTACATAGTACGCAAAAATTATATATGAAGTTTCAACGCCATACCTCTTTTCGTTTTTGAGATATTCTGTTCACAGGCAGACAGACAGACACACAGACAGACCAATGAAAAAAAATATGTTTTTTGGGATCAGGGGACTCTAAAACGTGAAGATCTGTTGAAAACTCAATTTCGGATTTTTGGGCTGAATCCAATACTTCCTTTATTGTAAAAGAAAGTAAAAAAGGGGTATTGGACACCCGGGCCGGTAAAAGCAGCTAAATTTAATTTTATGTTTTGATTTAAATTTTACTTTGGCAAACTTCGACTTTGTAAAAAAAAATTCTGTGTTCCACAACTTTTAGCTGCGCTTTTTTAAACCATGACCTTTTAAACATAATGATGCAGTAAAAAACCTCGCTTTTTAAGGAGTAATTGATATTCCAACGATTGATCCAATTTAATAAATAAAGTGATTTACTTTTGACTATTTAAAAGTGTAATTTATACTTATAGGCTAGACTGCGGAAGTTTAGGCAAATGCCGATTTTATTTGTTAATAAATATTAATATAGAACTGAATTTTAACCATGTTTCATGCAATAAACATTCATACAATCCACTTTTATAACGCCTATATTTGCCTATTTGAACTTAAATGCCTATTTAAAGTTATTGTGCTTACAAATGCCGTTTTTGCTATTTTATCTCTTCAAAATATAATTGTTCAAAGTAAATCCCATTTTTAAAGATTTGAAAGTATTTTTTTTCTTAAATTTCAAATAAATGTGAATGTTGACTAAAAGATTCTGCCTGGGGATTTCCAAGGGGCGAGTTACTTTCTTACGACTTGTTTCACTAAGGGCCCAAGTTCCTAGAACTCCCGGAATTATCCACACGGGTTCGGTTACTTTTCACAACTCTTGTATGGCCGTATCTTTGACATCTCCTACATTGTGGGATGTCTCTAGATTTCCTTCTTGGCTCTACTTCAATAATGCAGTAACCCGGTTTGGTTAGGTTAAAGATTTCCGTTACTTTGTCAGTTTTAGTTGGGTCTATTGCACAAAGAGGTATCGGATTTTTTTTTATTATATAGTCTAGCGACTTTGATTACTGGGTGTCGTAATTTACTGAGTTCTTTTTTGATGTCTTCTTCTGGTATAGAAATTGGGATATTACGTATAATAACCGACAGTATGTCTATAGCCGGGTCTTTGAACGTGTGATATCTAATATTATTTTCAGAATATTTGGTGAGTTTGCGATAGTCGTATGAGGCTAATTTTTAAAGTTGTTCCTTTGCAGATTGTGGTAAATTCGTTAGTGATATTTGAGCGTATATATTTTAGTACCTCTTGATAATTCGTTGCCTCGTTTAGATATATTGGCGGTATTTTTGGTTGTTTGGGTTCTGCTTCAGTTAGATTATTACCTATCGTTGTCGTATGGCTTGTTTGATCATTTATGATATTCGATTGGTTCTGTGGTAATATAGATTTGCTTGGATAAGGGTTTGAGGGTTGAATAAATTTGTTAATTACTGGTGGCGTGAGGTCGCTGCTATCACGTTTAACATTCATAGTTTATTTTTGAGTTGAGCCCTCCGAAGGGGCCTGGACACAACCCCCACTGTCCATAACGCCCACCATGTCCATAACCTCCACCGTGTCCATAACGCCCACCGACGATTTGGGCCATAACCTCCACCATGTCCATAACCCCCACCGTCGGGTTTGTTCGTAATTTAAACTGTGCCCATAACCCCCACCGTCGGTTTGGTCCATAACCTCCACCGTGTCCATAACGCCCACCGACGATTTGGGCCATAACGTCCACCGTGTCCATAAGCCCCACCGTCGGATGTGTTCGTAATGTCAACTGTGTCCATAACCCCCACCGACGATTTGGGCCATAACGCCCACCGTTCCCATAACCTCCACCGTCGGGTTCGTTCGTAATTTCAAATGTGTCCATAACCCCCACCGACGATTTGGGTCATAACCTCCACCATGTCCATAACCCCCACCGTCGGGTTTGTTCGTAATTTAAACTGTGCCCATAACCCCCACCGACGATTTGGTCCATAACCTCCACCGTGTCCATAACGCCCACCGACGATTTGGGCCATAACGTCCACCGTGTCCATAACCCCCACCGTCGGATGTGTTCGTAATGTCAACTGTGTCCATAACCCCCACCGACGATTTGGGCCATAACGCCCACCGTGCCCATAACCTCCACCGTCGGGTTCGTTCGTAATTTCAAATGTGTCCATAACCCCCACCGACGATTTGGGCCATAACGCCCACCGTACCCATAACCTCCACCGTCCATAACCCCCACCTCGTCCATGACCTCCACCGTCGGCTTTGTTCGTAAGTTTTCAGAGTTTAAAAATGAACTTGAAACATTGCTAGACGGATCGGCAAAATGCCAAGGGCATATAAAATTAACGAAACCGTTCGTTTGGACTTTCCTATTTTGTCAAGTCAAACGCTATCTAATACAGTGACCGCCAAAAAAGTAAGTTATATACGAGAAAATGATTTATTATTGGTGTCTGAAAAAATTTCATTCTTGATAAAGGTTTGTGCATCTTCTGGAAGTCGTTTTACGATTGTTCTATTTGTCAAATGACTTAGGGTGTGGCGCGAAATTTAAATAATCTGAAAAAAAAATCCTACTGATGGATAAGATGAGAACTGTGCCGCCACTGGCGTATGTCATACTGCTATTATGTTAGGGATCGAACTGGAATATTTATCAAAGCTTTTTTGTGAAGAAAACCAGTTTATTTACATACTTATATATTTATTACTTTCCCATACCCATAGGTATAGGGAAGTCTTGGAATCATGAAAATTTTGGAAATCGAGATTTTCACAGAAATATCCGTTTTGGGCCTCTAGGAACCCAAAAAAGTGGTTTTTAAAAAATGTCTGTCTGTGTGTGGGTGGGTGACGCTCCTACAGCCGAAAGTATTGCTCCGATTTTGATGCTCTTTGGAATGCGGGGGTGTATCGAAAATTCATCGACAAAATAAGCTTTTCAAAAACTTCCGAAACCGGAAGCGGAAGTTACGCATGTTTTTTTGGTATCACTGTTTTTGAGATTAAAATTTTGAAAATTTTATCGCGGATAACGATAGAGGGTCATAAGACAAATCTGTTAGTTTTTTGCCGAACTCGCTAGGTTTAAAATGAAGGGCGCTATGATTTTTTGAAAATTTTGAGTTTAACGCCCTATTACTCAAAAACGGATGAATCGATTTAATTGATTTTTTTTCTGAATAGTATATGAAGGTTAACATGAGGTGATATAAAAAGTGTTTTGAAAAATATTAAGGGGCCTAAATTACAAATTTTCAAAATTTTGGAAATTTTCTAAAAATCATTTCTCAAAAACTGCCCACAGGGATTTGTTTAAACTTCATACACTGATAGACCCCGAAAAGGGCTATCGATCTGTTTTTTAAAGAATCTCATGAATTATCTGTGGCGCCCTCTACGAAGCTTTGAAGTTTGAAAATTTAAACCCCTTTAATTAATAAACAAAACAAGATAGGTAGCTGGGGTTTTCACTCAATTGCTCAGTGCATAATGGAGCATATGAATATGCAAAAAAATATTACACTCGTGGATATATGTAAGCGCACCGGCCCCCTCCCCCCTCTATTTTTGAAAAATAATTTTTTTATTCTAACGGTTGTTATATTTTTGCGTCAAAGAATCTTTTTCCGCGAAAATAAAAAAATCGATTTTGTATGCCCTAGAAAATATAATTTCCAGGTACTTAAAAAATTTCACCTCGGTGCTACAGCCTGATTTTCATCGTACATAGATGTAATTGGATATTTGAACGTAGTTTTCGATTCTAATCAACTTTTCTTAATAACAATTTTTGATATTGTCACAAATAAAGGTATTTTATTCTTGATTAGAAGTCATATTTTTTGACATTCCTCGTATACGGATTAAAAAAATTTATATCTGATGATTGGATTTTAAGTTTTAGACCATGCAAAACTGTTTATAGCAGACACACTGTATAACACACAAAATTTACAGAACATTAAAGTATAAATTAAAGGTAAACCTTAAATGGTTCTGTAATTACGTATGTCCGACAGATCGAACACCTCGAATCTATACTGTAGCAGGATTATTAACATTATTATTAACTAAATGTAATTAATTACTACCTAAATGTAAAAACATATATATAATATACAAAATTTACAGAATAATTCAAATTTACGTAAGTCTGACAGACGTAAAATCTAAATCTAAAAATATACATATTACATAATATATACAAATTTTACAGAATCATTAAAATTTGAATTAACCCTGCAGTGGTCGCGCGAAGTCTCACAGACTCATCCTGAGTGGGAATTCGTTAATTTGTATTGATGTGGCATAGGTGCTTTTCCAGTTGAATACTTCTAAAATGGGTTTCTTTTGTTTGTTTATTTTTTTATCTTGCGCTTCGGCATCGGCGATGATCTACAGATAAAAGTACACAAAAAGGGTGCTCATGTCCAAGATATAAAAAATCACATCAATACACATTAAAAATTTAATAAAAATGTAAAGTTTGAAAAAAATCGTTAGAGCCGTTTTTGAAAAAATCGCAAAAAACTGAAAAATGACAAGAGTAAACATCTACTTCCGATTATGCTATTTTCTTCAAAAGCTTTGCTGTCGCATCTACATAGTACACAAAACTTATACCGTGTGTCCACAGGAGTACGCACCGTAGAGATAAGATAATGCTAATAGAATATAAATATCAATCAGCGCTGTGACCACCGTCCCTTTTCTTGTACCATTTATAACAACATCAAATCTACTTAAATCACACATATAAACTGTCACAAGTGACATTTGTTTCACACAGGGGCGAGTCAGAAGCCAGAAAACAACGTTTAGCGTGTCGGCGATTACAGCATTAGCCGATCTTTCTATTCGATTAGGTTATCCCTATGGTGCGTCCTCCTGTGGACACACGGTATATGAAGTTTCAACGCCACACCTCTTTTCGTTTTTGAGATACAGTCAGACCTCGCCGTTCGTGGCTTTGTGGTTCCCTGATTTGATTTTACGCGGTGCACCTTTGTGCTCCCTTTTTTTGCCGTTCGCTGATGGAATTGCCAACGTTAACTGTTTCAACTTTCACACAAAAACGGCCGGTCTTATGAAGGCCACTAATCTGACGTTAACTTTAATTCGCTGTTAAAATAAACAAAATGTCATGAACACCTAAATAACATTATTTATCACGAACTTGTAAACACACGTATCGAGCCTATTTCTTTAAATCTCTTATTACCAAATTGGACCTGAAATAAATTGTAAAATTATAACTTGAATAACAAATGGACATTCGAGCTCAATTTCGAATTTTTGGGGTGAATACTTCCTTTATAGTAAAGGAAGTAAAAATAAATAACCGTAACCACGCTTGTACCTTCATTAAATTTCATTTTTTCTATTTCTCAATTGCAATAATTTATAACATACCTTCTTCCACTATATATACCACGGTTAATGAAGCGTCTGCAGGTAAAGTGCTACTGAAGACTTTCGTATTATTAAAATTTTATGTTTTGCCGTGTTCGTAGACGATCCCGCCGATGAAGACATTTTTCATCTACCAGAGGACTCATATGAGCCAATACCATGTACAGTCGTGTGCAAATAAATCTGGGACAGTGTTTTTTTCACATGCAGATTCAGTTAAGAATTTGAAGAATATTTCCATGGATTTCCTCTTATCAGAGAGAGTTACGGGTTTCAGTACCTGTTAAAGTTTAATGTAACTCTTTCTGATAGCAGGAAATCCATGGAGATATTCTTCAATTCTTAACTGAATCTGCATGTGAAAAAAACACTGTCCCAGATTTATTTGCACACGACTGTACGTATATACATACATAAAAATAGAGTTAGGTACAAGTCGAAACTACTTGCAAATACTACTATTAAATTGAGTTTTCACGAGTTAGAAGTTTTCAAACAAAATGTGCAGCTGCTTGCTTTTAATATAAGGCAATGAAATTTGGCATACGGGTTAGTACTAGTAAGTCCTACTATCTCTAACAGCCTTCACATAAAATTATTTAACCCAGGGGTGTCCTTGGTCATTTTTATTGATTATTATTATAATCTTGGTTTGTTTTACCAATTTCAGTCTGTAATATGAGTCTTCGATAAAAGATGCATAAAAATGGTATTCTTGATTTTTTTTGTAATTTTCTGCTTCAAAAAGATATAAAAAACCTTTTTTTTGTTTTATACTGATTTATTAACTTTCGGTTCAGAAAACTGAAAGATAATATTAACAACAACTGACTAATAACAAAACTTAATTATTACAGTTCTTAAACAATAATGGTTGTCCAAATGAATATTGCGAAAACAAATTGCCAACAAAAAAATGATCAACAGTTATTGTTTAAGAACTGCAATATTACGTTTTGCAATTAGTTAGCCCTTAGTTGTTATCAATTATCCTTTAGTTTTGTGAACCGAAAGTTAATAAATGTGTTTGAGATAATTTTGACGTAGAAAATTATTTTAATCGATTTTTTCTGTAAAATAGCTAGCCATACAGAAAAAATCAAGAACATCCACCATCCGTATGCATTCTTTATCGCAGAATGATATTATGGAGTCAAATTGGTAAAACAATTGAAGATTATAAAAATCTACAAGGGAAATAAACCAGCCCCCCCCCCCTGTTTGTGACACCCTGGTTTAAATAATTTTATACGGAGGCTGTTCGACCGTAGCACTTACTACTACAACTAAGGTCCCGGGTAGTGTGGCTTGAACAAGCGTCCACGTTCGATCAGTAGAGTTAAGCAACGCTTTTTCTGGTCAGAAGTTGGATGGGAGTTCCACGGCTGCTTCGCACGGCGCCTCGTGGTACGGTTGACACGGAAATAGTTGGTTCCGGATGTCATAATAACATCATGACAGTCGTTAGTGTGGTTGCAAGTCCCCATAAATGTACAGCGACGTCTATAACTGGCCTAACGGCTGTTGGCTGAGTACGACATAAATAAATAAACCCGTATGCCAAATTTCACTGCCTGAGAAACGAATTAAAATTTAAACTTCATCCATATTGATCTAGTTTATATTATACACCCTGTATACTAATCGGACTCTCATTCCACGGACGTTTTTTGTTTATTTTGGAATCATAATTTTTTAAAGCGGTTTTGAGAACACCTACAGGAGCACTAAATATTGTAACACCAGTTTTTACTAACTGTAATACGTTCCATTTTAGAACAGGCACACTTAAATTTTTTTAAATTAAAATTAAAGTGATGATTATTTCAGTGGAAGCTTTTCAAACGGACGAAGTTCAGCCGGAAAATCCATTCAGGGGCATCGGATACGATGACGGTAAGTACTCTATTACAGAAATATATTCAGAATGTTTTGAAAATCTAATGACACACTTACATTTTCAGAAGCAGACGAGAACCTTCCCCCAAGCGACGCTTGTGTCATATGCAGCAGTCGGAAGCGCAATTATGTTTTGTCGAATTGCGGCCATCTCTGTGCGGGTATTGCACAACGCAGGCATACAATCCTGCTACAGTGGATTCAAGGTGCCCGATCTGTTGGACCTACATAATCACAGAACCACTTAGGGTTTACCTTTAACCATGCAGTGCTCGCTAGATGGTCTGAATAGGTTCCAGCTACTTCTTCTCTTCTTAGATAGATTTCCGAGGGAAAACTATTGAGTAGTTATCGCCGATGTAATTGGTCATTTGTTGGAATCAAAGCTAATTCTTGTATACATTGACGCCTTAGTATACTAACGTCGATGTGGTTTGCAACATAAATTATTTGTGAGTTCATTGCAGCTACATTTAATGTAAAAAACATCAAGAACGCAAAACAATTTCACAAACGTAAATGGTCGCGCCAAGCCTCACAGACTTCTCTCCAAATAACTCACGAACACTAACAACTGTGCTTATGCCGGTTATCGGGAGGCAACCAAGTCTAAAAATTAAAAGGTACCAAAACGCACAACAAACACTCTTACACCCCCTTTAACAAATTCCCACTCAATAACGTATTTATCGGGTCTGTGAGACTTGGCGCGACCACTGCAGGGTTAATTCAAATTTTAATGATTCTGTAAATTTTGTATATATTATGTAATATGTATATTTTTAGATTTAGATTTTATGTTGTCAGACTTACGTAAATTTGAATTATTCTGTAAATTTTGTATATTATATATATGTTTTTACATTTAGGTAGTAATTAATTACATTTAGTTAATAATAATGTTAATAATCCTGCTACAGTATAGATTCGAGGTGTTCGATCTGTCAGACATACGTAATTACAGAACCATTTAAGGTTTACCTTTAATTTATACTTTAATGTTCTGTAAATTTTGTGTGTTATACAGTTAAGATAATCTCTGAAACTTCTTTGGGCGTGAATCTATAATTCATATTCTTTTTTGGGTATTTCGCCACTCTGCAAATTAAAATTATTAAATAACGTATTAAATAACGAACGTTTCGAGGGACAATCTGCCCTCGTTGTCAACGTTCAAATATCCAATTACATCTATGTACGATGAAAATCAGGTTTTGTTATTTTTCAGATTTTTTTAAAGTTGTTTCATATGAAAAATCATTAAAATAATGCAACATAGAGGTTACGAGACATAAAGGTTATCAAAGTTTTAACGAATAAAGAGATAACTGAAAAAAGTTTCCGATATTGTCAAAAATAAAGTTTTCCATATGACACAACTTAAAAAAAAATGTGAAAAGTAACGAAACCTGATTTTTATCGTAGATAGGTGTAATTGGATATTTGAAAGTAGTTTTCGATTCTAATCGACTTTTCTTAATAACAATTTTCGATATTGTTACAAATAAAGGTACTTTATATCTGATGATTGAATTTTAAGTATTGGACCATGCAGAACTTTTTATAAAGAATAATTTTTTTTGTAAAATTAATAATAAAAAAGTTTTCCATATGGTGCGAACTTAAGCAGACACACTGTATATATAATATATTTTTTTAGATTTAGGTAGTAGTTAATCACCTTTTATTAATAATAATGTAACCTGTAGCTATATTCTTCCTTTTCTGACTGTGTAGCTAGTTACGGGATGCAATTCATCTCAAACACTTGTACTAAGTAATTATTATTGTTTATTTTTACTCTCTTAATTTTGAGATAATTATAATTTTTGGGAGACTTTATTGTTTTGGCCGACAAATTTAAGACTTGGTCTGTGTTCTCTTTTATGCCAAGAAATTAAAAATAAATAAATATATAAGTATGTAAATAAACTGGTTTTCTTCACAAAAAAGCTTTGATAAATATTCCAGTTCGATCTCTAACATAATAGCAGTACGACATACGCCAGTGGCGGCACAGTTCTCATCTTATCCATCAGTAGGATTTTTGTTCAGATTATTTAAATTTCGCGCCACACCCTAAATCATTTGACAAATAGAACAATCGTAAAACGACTTCCAGAAGATGCACAAACTTTTATCAAGAATGAAATTTTTTCAGAAACCAATAATAAATAATTTTCCCGTATATAACTTACTTTTTTGGCGGTCACTGTATTAGATAGCGTTTGACTTGACAAAATAGGAAAGTCCAAACGAACGGTTTCGTTAATTTTATATGCCCTTGGCATTTTGCCGATCCGTCTAGCAATGTTTCAAGTTCATTTTTAAACTCTGAAAACTTACGAACAAAGCCGACGGTGGAGGTCATGGACGAGGTGGGGGTTATGGACGGTGGAGGTTATGGGTACGGTGGGCGTTATGGCCCAAATCGTCGGTGGGGGTTATGGACACATTTGAAATTACGAACGAACCCGACGGTGGAGGTTATGGGCACGGTGGGCGTTATGGCCCAAAGCGTCGTTGGGGGTTATGGACACAGTTGACATTACGAACACATCCGACGGTGGGGGTTATGGACACGGTGGACGTTATGGCCCAAATCGTCGGTGGGCGTTATGGACACGGTGGAGGTTATGGACCAAATCGTCGGTGGGGGTTATGGGCACAGTTTAAATTACGAACAAACCCGACGGTGGGGGTTATGGACATGGTGGAGGTTATGGCCCAAATCGTCGGTGGGGGTTATGGACACATTTGAAATTACGAACGAACCCGACGGTGGAGGTTATGGGCACGGTGGGCGTTATGGCCCAAATCGTCGGTGGGGGTTATGGACACAGTTGACATTACGAACACATCCGACGGTGGGGGTTATGGACACGGTGGAGGTTATGGCCCAAATCGTCGGTGGGCGTTATGGACACGGTGGAGGTTATGGACCAAATCGTCGGTGGGTGTTATGGACACGGTGGAGGTTATGGACCAAACCGACGGTGGGGGTTATGGGCACAGTTTAAATTACGAACAAACCCGACGGTGGGGGTTATGGACATGGTGGAGGTTATGGCCCAAATCGTCGGTGGGCGTTATGGACACGGTGGAGGTTATGGACATGGTGGGCGTTATGGACAGTGGGGGTTGTGTCCTAGATCCCCTCCGAAGGGCCCAATTAAGTGTTGTGATCCCTGTAGTTGAATTAATTTTTATAACACTGGTTTATTTAAAAATAAATTTAAGGTTAACGGGGAATCTCACGTTGGCACTGCGATATTATAAACATCTGCTTGGTGCCGAGGTCAACTCCGTGCGTCAGTCTTTCTTGATATCCCATTAATTAGAATTGACATCAAACAGCTTAAATAAAGAACTAAATCATATGATTACTTTATAAATACCTAAATAAATATAATAGTAAATAACTACTAGAAACGAATAATAAATATATAAACCCATGTACATAAAAATTTAGGAGGTAGTATTAGAAATGACCGACTTGGACGATTTTTATGACAGTTTGGCTATTTTTCTTTTAGTTATGTTTCGATTTAGTTTATCGTTTTTCATTTTTGCATAATTGTTTAGGAGTATGTTAGTAAATGCATTTAGACTGATATTTTTTATTAAATTGTAAAAACTGTTGGAACACTCTTCACATCGTTCATTCAGCATCAATTCTGAGATTTTTCTAATGATAAATGTTTTAAAACTGATTTTTGACAATTAATATTCAAAACATCGCTTTCAAAAGTATGTAATGCTTCCTGGTATATATATATATATATATATATATATATATATATATATATATAATAATAGCATTAATTAATTTTGCCCGAAATAAGTGGGCAACTCTTATTTGATCCAGGTTCGATTCAAGTTCACTTTGACTGATTCAAATAACACCAAATAACAGAAATTACATTTATTCAACATTGTACATATCAAACCTTAATTGTAAAAATAAATCAATATATAAACTATTCCAAATCGTAGGCATAAAATAAAATTCAATTCGGTTCCGGTTGTGGTCAGGTCACACTATGGCAGGAGAGGTCTCGGCTCTCAACTGTTTGACAGTCGCTGGAACTTCCCAGGATGATTGGCAGAGGTTGGCAGTACTGCGAATGTAAACAAATGTCAGTGCGAGTACATGGGTTGTGTGAGGTTATCAGTTCCTTTAGTTAATGAAAGCAAGATGTTATCAGTTACTTAATGAAAGAAAATAGGTTTTCAAATACCACCTGGATGGACTTTCTCTTGTTTCCTACGTGCGCGACCGCGAAATGTGACTTGGTGATAACTTTGGGTGATGAAAGGCTCTCTGGGTTGATAACGAATAGATCGCGCCTCCCATGGTCGTGTAACCACGAAGCTTGAGGTATGTGAATTTTGACCTGGGGGAATTGACTATTATGCGGGGAGCTTTACTGTGGCGCCGGGTTCCGAGCACCTGCTTGTAACGGCGGCGAAGTTATGGGGGAGTTTCGAGACGTCGAATTATTTACAACAATGCAACCCGATCTTAGGTTTGCTTTGTCTCGGATTAATAAATTGGGGAAGCTTCGGGAATGGGAATTATTTAAAACAGCACAGCCCGATCTCAGGTTTGCGCTATTTCAAATTAGTAAATTGGGAACAGTTCGGGACTCATAAGCAACGGGACCTTGAATTATTTCCAAACAGCGCAGCCCGATCTCAGGTTTGCGCTATTTGAAATTAATAAAGTGGTGAAGCTTCGTGAATATGAACTGGCTATTCTTGACGCACCCCGAATACAAAACACAAATAGACAGATTGGAAATACGAAAATCCCCAGGACCGGATTGGATCCCAAATATACGGTCATAACACAACATGAAAACCTAATTAGCGCAGCATCTAATCTACAGAAAGCGAATGCAAGATATTCTCTCTGCGAAGAATAATAAGTCCACCCTCACTTAAAATAAATGCTACTGAAGTTAAATGGAATGCAAGAGACTCAGCCGTAAGATACCTAGGAGTATACCTAGATACACAGCTAAAATGGGGTTAAATTTAAAAAAAAGACTGACCGAAAAAACGTTCTTCCGCGCAGGTTATCAATATCTACGTCAAGGTTCTGCAGTAAAGTTAGCTGTTTTTCAGCTGTCAACTGATTCGGTATTGTTCTGTGGCTGTCAGTTTCAGCTTGTTTGTATTTTGTAAATTTAAATTTTCCGTTCATTTCAATATTTTTCGCTACTTTACCAACAGTTTTTTCGAAACTAACATTAGCATTCACCTTTGTGACAAAAGTAAGTCAATTCTTCCTTTTTATTAATTAGGTTTTACCAAATGTTTTTATTTTAGGTTAGAACTATCAATTGTAATGATGCCATTTTTACTTGAGGACAAATTCCTTTAACAATCGTATCTCCGATATGGAAATAAAGATGAAAATGGTAGGTGGGTTCATCCAATAATGCCGTGTGTTGATGAATTCTGGAAAATATTCCTCGAAGTTTTATGCCGTCACAGGCACAGAGTTGTTGGTCGCTTTTAAAATACAGGAAGCATGTTCGAGGGAAGTCACCCAGAATCTATTGCACACATTGGACGAATTAAAAGAACCGTAAGAAGATGATGTGCAAAGAATAACCGAAGAACAGCTGTATGGAGTATTTGAAAGCATGAGTAGATTCGTGTATAGCCAATGGTGGTGCACATTTCGAGCATCAATTGTGGTATATTTAAAGTTAGTTGTTTATTATAAATGAACAAATCAATTTAAATAAGTAGTGTTATTTGACTTGAAGTTAGCTATTATAGTTCAGGCCCAATCGGTGCAAGGCGGCACATTTTTACTAAAGGCATATTTTACGAGAGCGGCCAAGTCAATCATTTTTAATCTCCCGGTATTATAAACTATAGTACATTTACTTGACATCTGCACTGTCAAACTGACATTATGTTGGCACCACTGCTATTTTTCACATTTTAACAATTAAATTACTGTACAGTCTAATAAAAAACACATGATTTTTGAGGTATAGTCAATACATTTTTTTTAAATTTGACCCTGACAATGCAGATGTCAAGTAAATGGACTATATGTGCACAATAAGAAGTAAATCATTGCTTACTATTCACTCTTAAATTATTCTGCTAAAATTGTAAAACGACGTAAAAGCATTGTAAGTACTGTTTGTTAAATAGAATATTTAATAACTCACTAAAATCGTGCAGTAGATATCTAGAAATGTCTGCCACAACCATTTAAATGATATTTATATCTTTATGGTAAATTTATGGAAAAATGTTGCAAAAAGTGCTGTATTCTAACTGGCGCGCTTAACTACCGTATGACCACTATTTTGCGGGCGCTCCGGCAATCAGCAGGCCTGGTAGGTATAGGTGGCCTTGGATGATAGGTGCGAGATGCAAATTAAAAATGAATGGAAACCTTTTTCAGTTACTGCACAGGAAGAAAATAAACAACCTTTATCGGTTACTAGACAAGAAGCTAATGCTAATTTACAAACATCGTCGTCCAACACTTCGTTTTATAAAAACATTTTTAGGTTGTTACGCTCTCGAAAACCCCCCACCAAAACTGTTCCTAAGCTGCAGTGCTGTACTATCTACTCCTCATTCGTAATTAGTGTAAAAAGTTCACGTTCAGTTCGTGATCGGAACAGCAAACGAACACGCTACAGTTTGCCCAGTTCATGCAAACAAACGCGTTTATTTGCACTAACTCACACTAACTTGCTTGGTGCAAGCAAACGAACAGACCTATAGCTTACCTAAATGTCCCATTTATAATAATAATAACACAATAAGTGTCTTTGTACGGATAAACCTAATAAGGTAAGTATAATCTAATTTCTCATATTTCCTCAATATCCTTAACCCTTTCAGAGGAAGTAGTTTCGCTGTGTAAAATAATACATAGCGGTTTTCAGCTGAAATCACGTTGCTTTTGTCTGCATGGTGCTGCTACCTATCGACGAAAAATTGTTTTATTTGATTTAATTGCGCTAACAGCTGATAAGGTGTTTTTACTGTTTTAATGTAAAATGCACCTTATTGTTATAAACAAGGTATGTACTGTTGTTATAATTTATAATATATGTGTGCCAAACAAATTCTTACAGTAGATAAATTTTATTCGAAATTAGTATTTTGTTTATAAGTGTAAGTATGGAGTGTTATTGAAACTATTATGACTTACAGGTATTTTTATTTTCCCTAGATAAAATATGTACTGACTAGCGATGTGTCGATCTGGTCGGATTCGATACAAAGGATCGAATCCGGGGCAGGATCGATTTGGATCGAGTCCACGTTTCGGTCCGGATTCGTTCCGAGGAACGAAAAGGTCGCAAGGCGTCAATTCTCGCGGACATTCATTCCTTTGGCATTCCGTTATTCAATCCATTTCAATACAGAATACAATACAATGTGTTGATGGGGAACAGCAAATGATGATGGTGTTCGTTTTAGAGGCTCGACGTCGACAGGCGACACATGATACGGCCGAAGTTGCATGCTTTTGTATCAGTTATCAGTGATTTATTGCTTTTGGTGTCTTTGTATGTGCCCAATTGATGTTTGAGACATATAAACATATTGAATTACCGACTGCGTGACTACTCACCAAAACAAAGATACGCGAGTTGTTCGTTCCGGGTCCGGAATGACCGAGGACCCCGGGTGTCTGAAATGCACATTCAATTTCGATGCCGATCTGAGGATCGAATCCGATGGAATGGGATTGGAATGAACGAGTCCGCAAAAGTATCGAAACTTCCCATCACTAGTACTGACCTCGGCATTGGCCTTACCTGCACTGACTTCCTCCCAAGCTTATGATTTATTGGATAGTATTCCTTCAGGAGGGGAATCGAAAGGTTTTGAAGATTCCGATGATGAAGAAATTAATCGATTGGCTGTAATTGAAGATGGAATTATTAGTGACGATGAGTCCTATCAAGATTCTGCTGATAACCATAGCGATGATGAGTTTAGTGACGAAGAGACTGTGCCATTAGCCTAATTTGTAAACAAGTTACCGTGGCTGTTGGTCTTTGCACGCCGCATTGAGAGATATATTATATTTCATCTTTATGGAGTGTAAATCGGTTTAGCTTTATGTTATCGCATTTGCATCTTAGTATTAACAGCATAATGCCGAAGAAGGGTCAGAATGGTTATGACAAATTGCATAAAATTAGGCCTTACGTACAAAAATTGCGAATTAATTATATTATAAGAAATTCTATATGCCAGAGTTGAACGAGCAGTGGGTGGTAAAATATAAAGGTAGAATAAGTTTCAAGCAATACATGCCCCTAAAACCCATCAAGAGAGGTTTTAAAATTTGGTTGACGGCCGATAAGGAGGGATATTTATGTGATTTTATAATATACACTGGAAAAGATGGAGATCAGGTTGAGCAAAATTTATTTGGGTGAAAAAGTGATACGAAATCTTACCGAAGAAATCAAGGGAAAAATTATCACATATATTGCGACAACTATTTTACCTCTGTAAATTTGTTTGAATAACTAAAAAAAGATAAAATCTAATCCATTCACTCCTTTTTTGCATGAAGGGTGGCCTTGGATTTTTGTTGTTAAGTTGCACATGAACAAAACCGTAATTTTCATTTTATTGTATAACCTGCATACCCTCCAAGAACTTTACTGTCATTTCACAGAATATTGTTGCCAGATGGACTTCTTACTTTGATAGAGAAATATTTAAAATCACAAGTATTGTAAGACCTTCCATGTACTTAATTTAAAATGTTGCTAATTACACAATTACTGAAACTGGATACATACATAAAAATTACTAAGTTCCATTTTGTATTCTGCTTAAATATTGCAACTTTGCATTTGAACGTGTTATGTCATATTTTTTAACCTAAAAATATTTGGTCACCATAACCTCAAATGTAAACCTAGTTTAAACACAACAAAGTAATTTTACACAGCTAAATTGGGGAAACTGTCTTGGCCAACCTCCATGCCAAAAAGATGTGAATAGAGTATATATAGTTGTGGAACCGTAAGGGCCAACAGAAAAAAACTGCCAGCATTGAAGAATGATAAGGATATGAAAAGGGGTGAGTGTGACAGTGAAGAAACTTATCCTGCATAAAATGGAAACCAACCGTGCTGCACTTTTATCAACTATCCAATCACCATCGGATTGTTCCAATTTCTAGAAGAAATAAAGATGAGACCATCACAGAAATAGAATTTCCAGTTATTGTAAAGGGATATAGGGAAAGTATGGGCTGTGTCGATAAACTAAATATGTTGAAGTAGTATTATGCCATAGACCGAAAAAGTCGCAAATGGTGGCAGAGGCTGTTTTTCTATTATTTTTTTTATACTGCGGTAGTAAATGCTTTTATTATTTTCAAGAAACAAACAAATCAGAAAATGACCTTGAAGCTATTTAAATTGGAAGTTATTACAGGACTCATTGGCTGTCACACATTCTAAGGTTCTCCAAGTGCACCCGTAACAAAATCCAAAATATTGAACCACAAAAACGTGCAGATGAGGCGAAACACTTACCAACTACCAGTACATCAAACCGTTATCCTAAATGTAGTACCAGTAAGCCACCACATAGATCAAAATGGTCTTGTTCTATTTGTAATGTGGGATTGTGCCTGACACCAAAGAAAAAATTGCTTCTATGATTTTCATCAAAAAACGATACGAATGCTATTTGGCAAATGCTGCATAGTGGTTTCTAGAACTTACCAGTAAACTTTTTGTAATAAATATGTAATTAATTGTTCTACTATTTTCATAAATATTGTGTGTTCTTACTCTGAAATAAAGTTATTTTGAAAAAAAATTAAATAAAATAAAAAAAATTTAATTATTTTTTCGTAATTTGTGCCTGAATTTATACTTTTCAACTTTCCAATAATTCCTTCTAAATATGATCTATTCTTCCAGAATAATAAACTGCCACGCGCTTACACTCTGCACGGGTAAACATGATGACGGATAGTATAAAAGCCAAACTCACGCAAATCCCAACACAGTAACAGATAGAAAGTAGCAGTAGACAGAAGCAGAAGCCATGGAGACAGAAACTGGCGGAGGATTGGAGGATGATGTGCGTAGTGACAATCAGATTCCAACTGACAATAACATCGACGTAAATGACATTTGGAAAGACGTAACATCTGATATTCCTAAATTTCAATTTGAGGTAACTCAGTCTGGTATCATAATTGATGGTATACAAAATATGGCATTAATGACATTAATGTATTCGAACAGTGTGGAACCAAGATATTATGGATTTTATACTGACGAGCACCAACAATAAATTATGGAAGAAACATGTACCATATAAATAGTCCTAAAACCCATAACAATAGATTTCGTGATTTCAAACCTGTTTCAGAAAGGGAGCTGATAATTTTTTTTGTTTATGTCTTCTTTAAGGATAAATTACACACAACCCATTGTACTATCAAAGATAATATATACCTAGATCTCTAAATTCAATGGGCGTGAAGTCACGCTGAAATTACTTTTGTACGCGCATGACAGATGGTGTAAGTCATTGCTTTACTTTAGAAATGTAGCTGACCAAACATTGGTTCATAGCAAATGTATTCGCTGCATGTTTGGACCAGCGTATTTGCAAACCGCACAGATAAACGCAGATAATAATCTAGGAAAGCGATTATTTTCAGTCTGTTATTTGTAAATAGAGTTCAAGTTTAATATACTATAGTCAGGATGGCCATCAGTTGCAAGTTGCAAAATTAAAGATTACACCTTCATTTGAAGCTAGTTTTGACATTTCCCTAACTATTTCATAGCAAAATGTAGTTTGTATTATTGGTAGTAAGCGAGTTAGCTATTGTTACATGTAATTTTGAACTCATATCATTTTTAATAAGTAAGCAACAAGTGAACGATGCATAACCTGCAGTAAAAAAGCTTCAAGATTTTGGTGCGTTTTGTGTGGTGTTTGATAAAAATTTATTAATTATTAATTAATACCGCTTTAAATAATACCACTAAGTCGATTATATTTTACTACAAGTTATGCATTATTGACTTACTCATTAAAAATGATATGAAAAACGATATGTGGCTACTTCATCTTTCTAAAACAGCAGTGAACCCACTTACTACCAATAATATAAATTACATTTTACTATGGAAAAGTTAGGAAAATGTCGATAAAATTAGTTTATTTAAGTGATCTACTGCAAATGAACGGCGGTGTATATAAAAATTCAAGTATGCTAAAAGAAAAAATTAAATGTTAAGTAAAAAATGTATTTTCCAAAAACGTATAAAATATAAGTAACATATTTACCAAGACAATAATAGAAATACAAATACGTAATTCAACACAAGCACACTTTTATAAAATAATACATTGCAAGGATAATGTACACAATGAAACGAGTGTAATGTGGAAAATACTGTAAATAACGTGTTTGGAGAGCTAAAATAGTAGCAGATTTACATTAATCTACATACATAATAAAAAAGAGTGACAAGTAAAATAAAAACTTAATTTTCAAAACAGTTCGTATGTAAGTAACGTATTTAGGCAGCTAAAATATTATAAATGAAAAGACTCCATTCAACAATAATTCGGGATTGTAAAAATTGTCATTAAATTTTAAAATTACGTAAAAATACAGTTGCTTTAAATTAACACAGTCAAACAAGTACAACGTGGAAAATACTATAAATAACGTATTAATCAGAAATTAAAATACTACTTTAACATAAGCATAGTAGGCAGTACGCCTTTATCAAACCGTTTAAAGGAAAATTTAAACCTGCATAAAAATTGAATTACATTAAATTGCACACAGTAAAAGAAGTGTGATATAATATCAAAATGAAATTGATTTAAGAAAACTTATAAATACCAAACATACACAAATAGAAACATTTTTTCGACCCTATTCATGTTCACACATAAAAGAAATATGTACAGTGCAATCCTAATTGTGATTTAGTTTTCTGATTTTATGGTGAAATTTTTGGCAACGGGAAGTTCGTTTAATAATTGCTGCTTCCCATGATGTTTCTGTAACCGCACTAGCAATGTATACCTAATTGAGGAGCTTTCACGCAAAAGCGAATAAATCCACTTTTCGAAAAAAAATGAGTTATACATCATTTCTATATAATTTCTATGCCAGCTTTTCATTTCTCCACTCAGTTTTGAACAAAATCGAATAAATCCTTTGTTAAAAGAACTACGAAGTAGGATGTTTCGAGCAAAATCGGATAAATACAATTTTATAGCAAAACCGAATAAATCTGTAACGTTTCGCCCCGCGCAAACGCGTTTTTAAATTAAAATTAATTAGCGCGTTCGCGCTCAGCGATTTTTGATGATCAAGGGCTGTAGATCTGGAACGCCCGTCCAGCGATAACGGCGCGTCATCAACGGATCCCCCGCTCCACGTTTGCGCATCTCTGCGCCGGTCCCCCTCTTAAACACTCCGAGGAAGTTGTTCGCTGCACGAAACCCGAAGGCGAACACTTATAAGCAGCTCCACGACCGCTCCTAAAAGCATTCATCCACTTGTACACCGACACCTTCACCAGCATCCATTCCTCTCCTAGATCCCGATCCCGTTCCGTCCTGGCTAGTTATTTAATGTCCTTAGATTCATTTTCCTGACCTGATCCGTAGTCGGCGATAGGCGAAGACTTCTTCAACGAGAAGGCCGCCTTCACGATTGCAACCTGAAACCTGTCCCATATCCTGTAGAATTGGTACGGGACGAAGTTCGCTTGAGAGCCGCTCCGCCGTTCTGCCCTTATTTTAACTTGTTTCCCCGAGATCCAAATTAAGTAAAGGAATCCGAATTCGTTAATAATTTAATGTAACAAATCCTTGAGACGTGTTAGCCGACGAAGACTCTATTTAGAGACCGTCAGGCCCGTCTATGTAAATTAAGTTAAATAATTCCAAATCTGTTGATAATTTAATTTGACAAATCATTAAGACGTGTTTGCCGGCGACGACTCTTCCTTTTTTTTAGAGACCGCCAGGCCCGTCTATTGAGATAACTTGCTTAGCAAACAACCTAAATTTCATTTTGGAAATAATTATTTAACCCAAGTGGTGGCGATTAAGATATGACAATAGCGTCTCGTAATATCTAGTTCAAAAGCCCGTATAAAGACAGAATTGCTCCCCTCGAAAGAATTGGTTAATGTTTTTATTGGCTATAGGATTCTACTTACCAGAGAAGCCCGAGATCACCTCCTACGCACCAACAGCTAGGTCAAGGACGTTCACCAGGTGAATCCCTCCACCGAATCCTAGAGACACCGCTCCTTACACCAACATCACACCGCGAATTCTCTGACTAAGGGCCAATCCCTTAGGAAACTGCCGGCACGTAAGCAAGAATCCGATATTTAGTTAATTAACCTGACATTACAGCAACATGTGCCCGAAACTCTTTCGCTGAGGGCCAAGTGAAGAACGCGCGCCTACCTCGAAGTCGGTCCAGAAGTTACCAGAGGCGTCTCTACAAGAATTCTCGAGGGGGCTATCCAGAGACCACCGTTTACACGGCTGTACGACGGGTTGCAGCGACAAGGGGCAAGAAGCGAAGGAAAATAGAATACTTTTGTTTTCGAAATAAATGTTCATTTTCAATTATACAATTATGATTACGTTTGTAAATAGTTCTGAGTACCAATATTAAATTGTTTAAAGCTATCCTGTGTTTGGTTTGCTACGCTTCTTATGTATATCTGGGAAATCTTGACCCTGTCTCCGACTCGACTAGCTACCAGAAAGTTAATTAGTAATTATCTTTGTACCCTTAATGAGCACAAGGGTGGAATATTATAAATCCACAGTTTTTAGAAGATAGTAGAGGTTTGAAACTTTAGTATGTGATTGTGATAAAATGTTGAAGATGTCGCTCGCTGTTCTAATAGTCTAGAGTCCCTGTATATAATAAGAAAGAGTCGAGTCGTTGGTGCAACCCATTGTGATTGGTTGGATCCACAAACCATGGAGTACTTGAATATTAAAAATAATATAACAATCACATTACATTTAAATTTGACATAAGCTATTCGAATTCCTTATTTTAGGTTATGTTGACATGGCTTTTGACGTTAGTTTAAAAATTTTCAACCAATATACACACATAACTAGTGACAAATAACTTATTCTTAAGCTAAGGAAATCACCCCGGTGATCGGAAATCTCTTATTCTCTATAGAATGGATCAAACAAGTATTTTCATTACATTTATTTCCAAAATGGAAGACAAAGAAGAATGGTTGAAAAAATTTGAAAGCAAATCTTGAATTCAAATTACTTATGACATGTGTGAAACTGGTTTCGTATATGATCAATGGCTATGTCAAACATAAGAGAATCACATTTTTAGACGAAGCATATCAAAATCACACGAAGAAAAGTTACATGAAACCTAGTGGACCAGTATTGTAAATTAACATACCAGATAACAAAGAAATTCATGTAGCTTTTTATATTATTTCATGTAGTACGAACTAAAGATACAACGTGATCCATGAAAGTGCTTGAATAGAGACACCAAGAACAAGCAAAAGTGATATTGGCAAACCTCAATGTGCCTTTAATTGTTATTGAACTAAACGAATCTGATTCATATTTTTAACCAATCGACTAACTTAACTTTACTAGTTTACTGTGTTATTTAAGAATTATGCAGGACCTATTTATTGGCAAAATGTTAATTTTTACGATTTTTTATATTATTTCATGTAATGCAGACTAAACATGAAACGTGAACCATAAACGTGCTAGAATGTACACATAAAACGAGCAAAAGTAATATTCTTTCAAAACTACAATGTTCCTTTAATTATTATTGGACTGTACGAATCTGATTTCCAACCAACCAGTTAATGTTACTTTAGTGGATTATTTAAAAATTATGTATCTATTCATTGCTGAAATGTTAACTTTTAAGATTAATGGTATAATTGTTGTAAAACTAATATTTGTTTTTGCCTTTTTTACACAATCCTTTTTGCACCTTTGATGTCTTTTTTCGTCTGTTAATTAATTATTTGGTAGATAAAATATCCAGTAGATACCTGCACAGTAACAATATTAAAGTGCCAATACATTTTAACAACATAATAACTTTCTAGTCTTTCAGTATGAGTTTAAGTACCCTTCATCAGAATTTCAATTTGCAAATTGGTATAGGTAATGATACAATGCTCCAAATTTAAGGTGGTCATTACACGTAATCACGTATATAACTAGTACATCAGTAAAGTTCCCACAATTATGGAGAAAATGTACTGTATTCTTGCTAGAAGCTTAAACTGAGAATTGCATTTTTGGGCGAATTTTGCCGTTTGACATATTGTCATTTGTGTTTGAAGTATTAGCCCACCATGTTAAATATACCTGTTTAATGTAAAATCAAGTGGTTTTGATTTGTGGATCCACATGTCTCAACTCTTTCTTATTATATACAGGGACTCTATAATAGTCTACAGTGGCTATATACAAGACAGTGTGGCCATAGGGCTGTCTTCGCCGCTATTGGTCGACGCGAATATCCGCCATTAACAGGCAAAATATTTAGTTACTTTTAAGTTGTTCTCAAAGAGGTTGGTAGAACCTGTTCATTTGGTTATGGAAGAAAATAAAACCTTTCAAATCTGACAATTGTAAATTGTCAGTGTCAAATAATTCACTAGCGTCACAAGCGGGTCAAATTTTATCATCTATTGCCCTGAAAAACTAATATTCTGCACAGTATTTAAATGTGACAATTTATAATTATGCTATTGTTGTAATAGCACAAGATGCGTTCGACTTGGAATATATGATAAAGTGATTACATCGGTGCTACGATAAATGGGGCCTTAGCATAAGTTTAGAGGAAACGGAGTATTTAGTAGTCAACTCGAAAGCACAATATGAAGTCTTAATAAATGAAGATGTCGCAGTAAGACAAGTAGAAAGGTTTAAATACCTCAGTGCTGCAATACAATCGATGGAAAAGGTTTGGGAACAGAAGAGATCAGAACTCGAATAGTACAAAGTACCTACCTAAAATCAATTTGATGGGACAATACTATCTCTAACAAAAACAAAAAAAGAAGAGGTAAAGTAATGGTAGAGTCGGTGCTATGTTATGACAGTGAGGTATGGACTGTAACAGCGGAAATAAAACGAAGACTAAACACAGTTCAAATGGACGAAAAAGCGCAAAGGTATCGAGACGAGATAGAGTGACGAACGAGGAAATAAGACGCAGAATGGAGGCACCAGAATCAGTTGTGGACAGAATTGGAGAATGGAGGAGACGACGTGGCTTATGAAGATCTTTAAATGGTCGCCGCCGGTTAAGAAAAAAGAGGTAGACCACGCAAACCGTGGAATGAGGGTATTCGGAGAGCCATGGAGGAGAGAAATCTGGAAGAACACCAAGCACAGGACAGGGAGGTTTGGAGACAGGGAACAGGAAGACGGCATTTAGCTGTATTGTAAACTAGCATAACTGAAACCGGTTGTAAACTTCATGTAACACCTTAAAGCACTACGAACGAACGCCAATGAGAAATGTCAATGTCCAAAAATAACACTGCAGTGTAACTAACATCAACTAGTTAAAATAACTAGCGCCAAAATAATGACCACTCAAAAACGTTCGATTATTTCCAAAGGCACTGTATATCTCTACGCTCAAATTTGCCTGTTAATGGCGGCCAACAATCGTATGGCCACACTGTCTTGTATATAGTCACTGTATAATAGTCGTAATAATTTTGCTTATCATAACCTAACCGAACTTACGCTTAATCATCAGCTGATTGCAACGGAGTATGCACGTTTTTGTTATTAAAAAGTGGTGTCCATGGAGAATTTAGTGTGTGTACGGGATGCCAGTGTTGGAAGTAGGCAGCGTAAAAGGAACGAATCCATTCGTTTAAAAGAAAAGAGAAAGAGTTGAGATTTATTTTAAAGTTTAAGCAATAGGTATACCTAACTTAAAATTTTGACAATACATTTTAGATATTCAGATCCGGCTCCAGAGAAGAAATTTAAGAGAGAATGCAAGCATACAGGGAAAACCTATTTTTGCAGTAAAATTCGAAATTGTGATGCTACATTAACTCGCAAGAAGTTCTACAAGTCACCAAACAAAACAGAGCAGGACATGAAACTTTGCCACATGATTTCTGTGCTTCAAGCAGAAAGAAAGAGACCAGTAAAAAATAACCCAAAAAAACGATCACTTAACATAGTTTACTTTCTAAAAAGAGACGACCATGTACCTGTACGAGTGTGTCAAGCTTTTTTTCGGAATGTACTTGGCATAAGTTCACAGAATCAACCATGTTGCAAATATTATAAATAAAAGAGACGCACCCAAAGAAACACGCGGTGGTGACCGTATCTATATTAAAAGTGCTGCTAAACGGAAAAAAGTCAAAGAATTTATTGGACAACTTAAAGGGCAGGAAAGCCACTACAATAGAGCCAAATCTAAGAGAATTTACCTACCTTGTTCTTTGAGTATATCCAAATTGCATAAGATGTATAATGCAAAGGCAGGTGTTGATTATACAGTTAGCTATTTAATGTTTAAGAAAGTTTTCCTAACAAAATATAACATAAAGTTTTCTACCCCTGCATCAGATTGCTGCGGTCAATGTACAAGACTTAAGCACTTAATAAAAATTTTAAAAGATCTTGAAAAAAAGAAAGATTTTATAGTACAATATCGTGTTCATAATAAAAGGGCAAAAACGTTTTACGAACTAATGCAGGAGAATCCAGAAGATGCTGTTAGCTTTTGCTTTGACTTACAACAGGTCCAGCCTCTTCCTCGGACACCTATTAGTGATGCTTTCTATTCACATCAAATAAGTTTGTACTCGTTTTGTTGCGTTCAGATGGACTCCAAGCGTCCGTCATTTTATTTGTGGACTGAAGATATGGCTTCACGTAGTTGTACAGAAATTGGATCTGCCCTCCTATCACACTTGAATGGACTATCTTTTGAAGGCAAAAAAATGATAGGACTATTTTGCGATGGATGTGGGGGGCAAAATAAAAATAGCCACATTATACATACCCTACTTTACGGGCTAAAATGTAAGTCTCCTAGAAATATCACACAAATAAATCTTACCTATCCTGTTAGGGGACATAGTTTTATGCCTGCTGACAGAGCTTTCGGTAGGGTAGAAAAACTACTAAGAAAAAATCCTACAATTGAATCAAAAGAGGGGTGCTGGAAGATATATTCAGAAGTAGGTGATATTAAATTATTAGGAAAAGACTGGCGGATTAAGGATATTAAAGAATTGCAAACTTTTTACAAAAAAGTGAATGGGATAGCGGACGTGAAAAGAATTGTTTAAAAAAAAAATAAAAACTGCAAACAATAAGAACAAAGTCTCTTTAATCTGCTATCAGCACTATAGATTTCAGACGGATAATGAAATTGAACAAAATTTGTTAAAAAAAAAAAATCTGACGGAGACTTTGAACTTAATGATATTGAACTACACCGCCCTATTCCAGATAAAAAAAAGAAAACTTTAAGGAAGCTTATGGCTGAGCAGTTTGGAAAAGATTGGGAAACCCAAGAAGCTCTGGACTGGTAAAAAACAATTTTGTGTGTACAAAGCGAGGAAGGTGGTGCACAAGAGGAAGGGGCTGAACAAGATGAAGAGCAACTGGATGAAGAAGGCGAAAGATGCGACTGTTTGGAAGAGGAAGATGCGCAACATATCTCGATTTTTCAAATTTTTCACAAAATATTATTGTACTTTTTGCCTTATATGTAAGTTTTCATAACATTATAATAAAAACTCGATTTTTAACGAAACCAAGCAAATTTTATATTAAATATTAGTATTTTTCGTGCAAAAACGAATAAATCCAAACTAGTTTTTGAAATATCTACTAAAGTATTTAATATTTTTTAACGTTCTATAGCACATCTTTCAAATCATCATAAACTCAACAATTGTCAAGCAAAAGTTTTTTTTTACGTTTCATCGTTTAGCTTGTGGGACAAATTGCCAATTTGTAGCGAATTACTAAATATGGATTTATTCGCTTTTGCGCGAAAGCTCCTCAATTATAAATTCCCTATGTTTCATGCATGGTCGTTGAGTTTTAAGAATTGAAGGAATACGTTTTTTTATAACGGCAATTGACATGTTAAATAAAGTGGAAAGTACAGCTTTTCTACTCTTTATTTCATTGTAAAATTGGGAAAAGTACTTTATAACCAAATTAACTACGTCGTTTATGCTATTCGCAGGTGAACATAGCAAACGTATTTTGTACTACGTCTTGTGTTAATTTCCTGGTTAACAAAAACTCTATTTTGTAATTCTTCTTAAGGTCTTCATACAGCATCAGACAGGCAGTTATCGACTGAAATACGAGTAAAGCAAGAAGAAATATCATGCTTAACAGTTTTTAAGCTGGAAAAGTCCTTCAGTGCATCATTTAGAATTTTTTTATATGGGCCTTTCTGTTTGAAAACGGTTTTCTGGTTTGGCTTTTACCAGATAAATTAGAGCTATTTAAAGCATCCCACAGATCATTCATAAACTGAATAAAATTAGCGTATGGTGTAAGTGTTGACGGAAGATGGCCCGTGGAGATTGCAGTTCTCATAGCAGCCATAACCGAATTGCTAAATATTTGGGACGCTAATTTACACCTAATTTTTTGGAAGTTATTAGGACAAACATTCGTAATCCATTGTTTACATCTTTCTTGGTATTTAACAGGAAAAGAGAACAGATGTAATTCCGGGTCTGTCTTACGGCTTCTTCTACAATTCTTATAAATACACTTGTTTCCACGCTGAAGCATTTTTAATACGTTCTAAAAATGCACTAACTACAACAATCGCGCTGATCGAGTTGAAACTAGACACTTGGAAAGTTAAGAATAAAGATGTAGTGTTTGTCAAAATAAACTTTAAAGAGAAGCCTATTTGGCATAATAATTTGGTAATGTGCTAATGTCTTTGTTATAGGTTGTAATTAACGATAACTATAATTGCTGGGTCAAAAATCAGTTAAGTTACGTAAGTAATGAATGTCCAACTTGGCTCTTAATTTGTTATACTTATAGAATAATAATTTTATTTTTGAAAATAAATGTAATTTTAAAAATGTAAAAGAACTCTTTTTCATTTACATACACTTGTTTACAATACATTATTTATTCAAATATTGTATAATACGAAATAGCATTAAACTATCAATATGTAAATTCTATAAATGGAATAATAATTATTAATTAATACACAACATACTCGATCGCTGCATATTAATCGCTTCACCCTGTATAAAAATATTAAAATCTTTTAAGGCACGTGTTACGTTAATATAAACCTTGTACAGTATTTCAATAATATTCAATAAATATTTGCAGAACATTAAAATGCAGTTAAGTATCCATTAGCAGTTTATCTACAAAACCATCTCTTCCGAAAACAAAGAATACCCGTTCTGCAAGTTGCAGGTAAATATGGATTAAGAAAGGACATACGTAGATATAGGCATTTCGCTCAGTTCAGCCAGTTAGTTAGTTTGACGCTACGTAATGGGATTCTTACTTCAAAACTAGTAGCTATCGCAGCGCCGTGTTCATGCAGCGTCCAGAACTAACCCTTTTATTGTGACCATTCACTAGAGATCTAGGTATATATTATCTTTGGTACTATCCTCCGATTTTTTTACACCTTTTGAGTGGGCGTCGATTTTCAAAAATACTTACATGTTTGAGTTCTAATTCGGATGAAAATAATCTAGAAGATCGCCTTACAAAAATTAGAGGTTTACTGGAATTAATTATAAATAATATCAACTCCGTCTTTCCGCCTTCTGAAGCTCTATCCTTAGAAGTGTCAATGTTATTATTTAGACATTTAGAGGCCGCTTGGTGTTTAAATAATATATTAAAAACAAAAAATCAAAAGTATGGAATAAAGTTCTACGAGCTGACTTCGCGTAATAGCTACATTTTAAATATGGAGATCTATCCAGCAAGAGATTGGGATCAGCAAGATCCATAAAACAATTCTAAAACCGAGCAACTTGTTTTTAGACTTCTAGAACCGTACCTCGACAAAGGCCATCATATTTGCATGGACAATTTCTATAATAGTGTATCCCAGTCTTCAAAATTACTGAAATATAATACTGATTTTACCGAAACCCTCAGAATAAACAGACGAGGTAATCCCTTGCTAGTTATTAAGAAAAAATTGCGAAAAGGTGAACATATTTGGAGAAAAAAACGACCGATAGCGGTGTTTTGCGATAAAGACCAGGTACAAACCGGTTATTGTTAGTTAGGAAGAAATATGGTGTCGAAAAAGAAAATCCTTTAGACATAGATGCTTGCAATAGACATGTATGGAATTGACAAATGTGACCAAATGCTAATTAAACCTGCCCACGTGAAACCATTGGTATAAGAAGGTTATTTTTCGCCTCTTGGATGTTGCAATGTGGAATTCATATTTATTGTACACAAACGGTGTACAAAAGCTTGAAATTCTTGACTTCAGAGAATCTGTTGTATCTCTCTTGCAAATTGAAGATATTCAAGATGGCAGAAATTCGTCAAAATGGTGCCACTCAAGGGAAAAGGGATTGCTCCACCAAACCAACATTTTTTTGGAAGTAATTCCAGTTCCGCTCAATCATAAAAAGTCAAATTTATTTCTAAAATGTAGAGAATGTACCAAAAATAAAGCAAGACGCGATACGAAATACAGGTGTGAAACTTGTGATGACAAACCCCCAATTTGTCCTGCGCCATGTTTTAAATTGTGGCATCAACAATAATATTTGTGGTTTTTGGCAATATGTCATAACAAGCATATTTGTGTTTTTTGCATTATGTAAGAGTAATAATATTTGTTTTTTTTTTGCAATATGTATGCATCAACTTACCATGTTAACCAATAATAGGTTGTAATATAAGTTCTATAAACGTCTATGGACGTCTATGTCACATATAGAACAGAAAAACGTCTGTAATGTAACAGCGACGTCTATAGCCGTTTTAGTTTTTTTTATTATTTACCCTCCTTATAGGTCAGGTAACAGGTAAACAGAAGTTTTATAATAATATTTGCAAATTTGGCGAAGTTAAAACAGTGTCAGGAAAGGCATTTCCCTCTTTTTGCATGTACCCATCAACCTGTTAAAGAAAGATCAACCTTTTGAATGGACCGAAGATCAAAACCAAGCGTACGAATATTTTCAAAAAATATTAACCTCAAAACCTATTCTCCAGTTTCCCGATGCTTCTAATTTTGCTATGGTTGCTATTTTGTCAAAAGGCGAAGTAGGCAACGATCTTCACAGACTTTCAACAAAGCCGAATGCAATTATTCAACAATAGAAAAGCAACTCTTAGCAATTAAATGGGCTATTGAATATTTTATACCTTACCTTTATAGTAGAAAATTCATTATTTTAACAGATCATAGGCCTCTCACTTGGTTATTTAATTAGAAAAATATGAGTAGTCGATTAGTACGCTGGAGATTGAAACTCGAGTATGACATTCATCATGAACCAAGTGGAGTAAATTCAAATGTTGATGCACTATCCCGTAGTCCTATAAAATCCACAGATCGTTTCTTAGTAAAACTATTCAGGTTTCATTAAATTTCATTACGAAAAGCACTCAGACTCTGCGTCTGCTGAGTCTGAGTGCTGTTCATCTTCAATGACAGCTACTCTTTTACTTGCTTAATTTAAAATTTTTAAATTGTGATGTGTTAATCAGTACAACGATCTTTATAACGTAGTTTACTGGTTAATTAATTTTTATTCTCCAATGTGGTGTGTTTTTTAAATATTATTCCTACCTCGTCTTCAACGTTTAAAATATTAACCTCATTTTAACCTCACTTTAACATGTGCATCTACTAGTAATGATCATTATGGCCTGAGAATTAAACCAGTTTGGTTTCGAAACATGTCGCCACTCATAACTTTAAAATAAATGTTCGTGGAGAGGACTATTGAGTTTTATTGCTTCATATGGTACAAGATAAATTTATAAGACTAATTCAAGTAGAAACAGCAATCGCAGATGGTTTATTTCTATCTCTACACATTTACTTCGATAATCTAAAAATTCTATTATCAAATATAATACTATTTTTTACATCAGTGTCCTACGAAGATGCAACAATAAGTTCTCAAAGTATGTTAGGTGCTTTAAATAATCCTGCTTTAAACTTTACTTTTATTTTTTGTCGTATGTTCTAGATTTAATTAATACGTTCTGGCTATCAAGGCGCCATTATTATAATAATTCCATCAATTAAGATAAATAACCCCATTTTTCGTATAAATAGAGGGTTGGTTGCAAGCTTAAAGGAGTACTAATTTTGTAATCACGTTATGACATTGTACCGGGAGTGAACTTAGATTACTTATATATTCTTTTGTGAACCGATACGTACATAATAAATAATTAATTCCATCACTTGTGTTATTGAATTCGGGTAGTTAGCCTACAATCCTCGTGAGTGAGTAGATCAATTCATTAACACCTTGTTGAATTAATGTCGGCGTTAGTTGTGTGCACGGGTAGCTGACCTACAACCTTCCGCCGAAAGTTTTGCTCAACTTCCACAGTACAGAGCCGCCTCCCTGTAAAAGCTGCCCTGGTGTCAAAAAATTCCTGTAATACCAGTGTTGGTTAGTCAGTTCTTGGGTATCCAATATAAACTGGTGTCAGAAGAGGGATAGCGCAGCCGCTAACGTCAAGGAAGCAATGTTTAACCGCAGTGGTTTACGCTCTGCTCCAGGCTCCAACGGCCCTGACGAGGTGGTGCGTATCGATGCTTAAGAATCTCAACGTCCTGTACCTGCCAATCAACCCTTGCACTCCCCAGAGGAGCGGGAGTTTCAAGCAAACATTTTAGTGTAAGTGCCGCTTTCTTATTTCCCCCGAAAAATGTTCTTACTATATCCTGATATATCTAACCTCAATGAGGACCAAGATCATCATAATACTAGCAACGCTAGCGACTCTAATTTGCTCCTGCTAGCTTCCAACGTCTAATGAATAAGGTCGTTTCAGGACTCAGGGATATAAAAACATTCGTATATTGAGACAACATAGTAATTTACGGAAATTCTTTAAAACTCATAACAATCTACGAGATGTATTATCTAAATTAATACAACATAACCTCAAACTACAACCGGATAAGTGTGAATTTCTTAGAGAAGGAAGTAGCCTATCTTGGACATCATCACAGACAAGGGACTACAACCCAATCCAGACAAAATCAATGCTATTCTTGACATTAAACATCATAAAAATCCAAAAGACGTCCAGTAATTCCTAGATTTAGTAGGATACTATAGGAGATATATTCCTAATTTGTCTCGGCACTGTTAAGCCCTTAACTAATTACTAAAAAAGGACACGAGATTCCAATGGTCTGAAAAATGTGAAAACTCATTTCAAGAATTAAAAACTTGTTTGATCTCAGAACCGATTCTTCAATATACCGATTTTAATACAATTTGTTCTAACCACGGACGCTTCAAATGAAGCTATAGGTTCCCTACTTTCACAAGGTGAAATCAACAAAGCTTTGTACATTGCTTATTACTCTCGAACATTAAATAAATCCGAAAAAAATACTCAAGCTTGATTTATTGGCCATAGTAGATTCATTTAAACATTTTAGGCCCTATTTATTCGGTCAAAAATGTATTACAGTTACTGATCATAAGCTACTAACATGGCTCATGAACTGCACAGATCCATCCTCTCGATTAGTGCCATGGCGACCGACACTTCTTGAGTACGACTGTGAAATAAAGTATAAGCCAGGTAGAACCAATTCAAACGCAGACGCACTTTGTTCGAACTTCCCGAGTTTCCTTTCCTGCTGAGACTGTACTTCTGCCTTTCTACGGTCCGTAGCTTTGAGGCAAAACTCGACAAGATAAATTAATTTCCATACAACAACGGTACACCGTACCAAAATATAAAATACTATAACCCGCGATAAATTATAGAACCAATGGCGACACCTGTTGCCCTATTTTTGCTCCAAGGAGCATTCCGTCACAAGGATCTACGTACACCGTTTCGTAAATAATTCCTTACTCGCCGCGCATGCGCACGTAGAAGTCTTTGCCTTTGAGCGAGTGCTTGCGGCATTGCATGGTAGTTTGCATTTTAAACGCACCTAAATGCAATTTACAAGACGTCTATCGAACGCAAACAGCTGGATTATTTTCAATTAGGTATTCTTTATCATCAAGAAATGTATCCATATCTAAGCAGTTGAATTATTTCGATGTAATATAGACATAGGATAGTTATTTTTAATGTTGTAGCCTCTAGGTAAATTTATTTTTCTCTGCATATTTACTTTTGAATAAAAAAAACGTGTGTTCTCTACTCTGATCTTTATGTATTTTTAGATAAGATAAACCTATATTCAAGGCCGTAGCCTCCCCTAGCACATAGTCGCCAATTTAATCTAACTTTTTATTTTTATTTTTTCTAAAATTAATTAACAAAAACGCGCGGGATTGTAGTCTGACGTCACATCTCCACTCCAACGGCTGAGCGAATATTTTCTACTCCAATTTTCAATAGTTTTCATAAAAAAATATTAGAAATTTTAAAACCAGCTGATAAGGTGTTCCAAGCTCGAGAAACAAGTTTAACAGATTAATTGGTACTACTAAACAGTGTTACACAAACTATAAAAGCCTTAAGAAAGGAAAAATTCTTTAATGACATAATCCAAGAAGTCGACAAAACGTATTTTAGTCTAGTAGAAGAAAATCAACCACCACCACCCTGGCGTAAGAAAGGAAATACGTTGTTGAAGAAGTTTCTCATTACCGAAAGTATTGGTGAAAGGTCATATGAAGTCGATCAAAATCCTGATCTGCACATTAAAACTATTTTTATCAAACAATAGATCTCATTTTAAACGAAATTAATATAAGATTCCGTACTAACGAGGATTGGTTAACAGCTATTTCTTGTGTAGAAGATGAAAATCTGGATCTTCAAAGTATGCAATTTTTAGAAACTCTAGGAATAACTAGCTATACCATGTGCGGAAGCAATTGTGGTCGTGAAAAACTTTTTAATGTACAGAAAGAAAGAGAGTAACACATGCAGTGTTGGCGTATTTGCAGAAGCTTATCAGCAAAGAGTTGCTTGCCCTGATACTTATCAGTTGATGGCAACTGCACGTAGATTTGGTTGCAGCACTGCTTTATGTGAATCTACATTTTTAGTGTTGACCCGCATAAAAGAGCGCACTAAAACATTGATATGGATAGACTATTAGTTCAATTTAACAATTCGAGAAGTAGAAAAGTTCAAGTGTTTTATAGTTATTAAGGTACTAAGGGGCATTATGAGTAAAATAAGAGCCCAAGATTGTTAGTGTACTAACCGAGGGCCTTTGGCCCGAGGTGTGTACAACAATCGCGGGCTCTTAGCTCATAATGCCCATAGTGCCTTCAAGGTTTTATGTCCTACCAGTTTTCTTACCTAATTCATATTCATATTCAATTCATATAATTACTATGATATGGTATTTAAGATTGATCTAGTTAGCTGATCTAAGTTAGATTTGTGACATTAGCTGCGCTGTCATTAATTTTCATTGTGGCAGTGGTGCATAATAAAGTTGTATTCATGGAAACAAATACTGTTAATTTTTCATAATAACCCTAGTGTTCTTATGAAGAAAATAATTACCCTGGAGCGTTATTTTGTATCTAAGATACCTTAACATAGAGTCATTAATTTAAATTAATGTACTGGTAGGACATAAAATATTTTATTTCGATTTTTTCAGTACGAAAACTGCTCATGAACACGAAATGTTAGATGGAAGACGTTTCAGTTATGAAATTTTAGAAATTTAGTATTGTCAGAAGTAATACTATATAAGTACTTCGATATTATCGGGTTATATGTCGATAACTTGTTGCACAATAATAAAAGAGTGTCAGTTTGACAGGTTAAATAATCCGACCGCGTTAGCGGGAGGATTATTCTGTCAAACTGACACGATTTGTTATTGTGCAGGAAGTTTGAGACGTATAACCTGTTCGAAGTACGCATTGTATTCGATTTGATTATTTTTTGAGTAAATTTTAATATTAAGAACAAATAAATATTTTATTGGCAGATCGATTTGTTTGTATTATCCTAGCTGAAAGTCATTTCCATGAAGTTGACAAAAATTATGTATTGCGTTGCCTAGTGAAGTTACTATAGTATAATCGATTTTGTATAATCGAAATTATACAAGATAACTTAACTAAATCCAGCCTTCTGATTGGTTGAAATATCTACGAAAAAAATAATCATAAAAACTCAAAAAATCCAATGCGCTGTTTATCTGTCAATTCGCAAATTAACATAAATCTGCTCTAATTTTCATACGTTATAAAAATGTAATAATATGTATTTACAGTTTTTGTATCATCATAACAACCTGAATAAATATTTTTGAAATGTATGTACAAATGGTTATCTTGTGTTCTTTTTAAGAAATATAAATTTTTTATTACGGCGTCTTATACTATGGAAGAATGAATGTAACTTTTTTTTATAGATCAGAATATACAAATTCCACGAAAGGGTTAACACAGAAAATTATGCCAGCCTCCTCAACTTTTCTTTGCCTCCCCTATGTTTTCATACTGGCTACAGCCCTGCCTATGTTGAATTATAATCCATTGGAATGTGGCATGATTGTAAAGTTCAAAAGTTCCGTAACAATAAAATCGAACACAATAATTACGCAGTATAATTTCTTCCTCGCATGTGGTTTATTACCTAAGGCTCTAATTTAAACTTTTGAGCGTTATATTGAATTAGATTTAAAAAATAAAGAATGAGCTAGATAGGTTCCGTTGACCTACCTTACCACTTATACTTACCTATCGCAAATAGCAAAATAGGAAGATTGACCATTCTTACTTCTTAACCTTCGGATGCTCAGAATATTTGGTGACGTAATTTCCCCAAAATGGGGCCCATTTTGACCCCACGCTTTTTATAACCGAATACTTTTTTTTCTTTTAGTTTCCGTAAAAGAACGTGTCTTAGCGATAACAAAAATTAGTAGGTCGGTACCTACCTTCTTATAAAAAATTTCAAAAATTACCTTTATTCTACAAAATAATTAAAACCTACGAGATACCTACTTGTAAAAAGGACAAACAGGTAGGTATACCAGGTGCCACAAAAAGGAGTGGTAACTTTTCCGAATTGTCTCAACAGATGTCGCTTTATCTAAAGTACAGCGACCAAATACTTATAATTTTTAAATTGAGTTGGTATCACTTAATTTAAAAATTATAAGTATTTGGTGGCTGTACTTTAGATAAAGCGACATCTGTTGAGACAATTCCGAAGAGTTACCACTCCTTTTTGGGGCACCTTGTATACCTCAACAAAAATTTAATTAAGTACCTACCTAATCATAAAGTCATACCTACACTGTAACTAAATAATAGGTAAAAAATATGAATAACTATTTTAAAGTAATTATAAATATCATACAGTGAGGTCGTACAGTTTGGAATAAATTCAGTATTTCCTAACATGTACGTTTCCGGCTAAAACGCTCGGACCCGTCGATTTTTATTTTTATTTGAACATTTTTTGAAATAAAATGCATACATACATGAGGTATGGCGTTATCGATGTTTTTTTTTAATGGAAACCCCCTTTTTTTTATTACGGAATCTGAAAGAACGTATCTTTTTACTTACGGTAAGCTCATTTTTGAGTATAGACCAGATGATCAAAAATTAAGAAAAAATATAAAAGTTCCATTTACTAAGTTTAGTCATTTCTAAAACAACTAAATTAAATGTACAAATTGTGCACCGTTGTTTGCCTGACAGTAACTAAGACGACCGATATGTTTTTTGTTGATTGCTGTCATTGATAAAAGCGTAAAATCACACTTCTTAAAATCAAATTTAGTATTTTGCAAATTTAAATTTTGTTTCTTAATTTTTGGTAATGTGACCTATACTCAAAAATTACCTTACCGTAAGTAAAAAGATGCATTCTTTCAGATTCCGTAATAAGAAAAGGGAGTTTCCATTTAAAAAAACATCGATAACGCCACACCTCATACACGGGACACCCTGTATGTATGCATTTTATTTCAAAAAATGCTCAAATAAAAATAAAAATCGACGGGTCCGCGCGTTTTAGCCGGAAACGTACATGTTAGGAAATACTGAATTTATTCCAAACTTTACGACCTCACTGTATTATAATTAATAAAAAATAGTAGGTAGGTAGGTACATAGCTACCTAAAACTATAAAATCTTGACAAAATTGTAGGGTCCCTAAATGGACCAAACTTGACCCCATGCGACAAATCTTAGCAAAAAAATCTACAAATTAGGTATAATTTTTGGAGGTTATACAGAACATAAAAAAAGAGATAAAAAATATCTGGACATTTCTATAAAAACTAAAAAAAACTTATACCCAAAAAACATAGGTGAATGTCTTAGAAAAGGTGTTTTTTTACATATTTTGTGGGTAATTAAGAAAGGCTTTTCTATTTCAATAATAATAAATTGGATAAAAACTAAGTTTTATTTTCAGTCTATTTCTTTTTGTATAAAAACAAAGAGTAAGGAAATCTATCAATCTATAGATAATAAAAAGAAAATTATTGCAATAGCTGCATAGCCACGGCATTTCATTCTGTAGAAGTAGTAGCAGGTATTGATTTAGTTGATTTGGATTTTTTTGTGTTGAGAAAAGTCTTCTTTGAGGCACAATGTTCTTATTCGCTGGAATTCTAATAGTGGTTGCAGGCATAATTGCTTTACAGCAGCTCAGAGCTTCTACGGTTGGACCTATAGGTGCTGTAATTTTTTTAATTGTGTCTAATTCCTCTGCAGTAGAAATACTAGCACACTTTTCTAGCAGTTCGGCAAGGAATGCTTCTTTGTTTTTTTCAAATTTCTGCAAATTTGTCATTTCTTGGCTCACCGTTTCCACAATTTTACTAACTTCATCATCGTTCTCCGAAATATCTATGTGTAGACATCGCCCTTCATCTTCAGCAACTACAAAAAAAAATTAGATGAGGGAGGGACTAAGACAGAATAGAATAATAATAGCAATATTTATTATTTATTTGTTTAAATTTCAAAACAAGGCAACTACATTAAATACCAAAACCCACATCAAAAAATATTATATTTAATGGTGACAGAACATTTCCGAAAAAAAAAATCTAATGGATGTACACAGTTAAAGACAAAAAAAGTACTAATTCCATACAGACCTAATAAACCAGACAAAAAAGTGTTACCTTAAATAGATTTTGATTGTCCTTTTTTTTGTAAAAATAAATATTTTTCAATTTTATGAAAAAAGTTAATTGATAAGGTGAGGATCATCTTAGTTAATTATATTTTTAATAATAAAGAAATAAAACATTTTTAGGTTGATGCTCCTTACTTCCTGCATTTCAATAATTTTATAAATTGCTTATAAGTAGGTACCTATTTAAAATAATTAACACTTTCTATGTTTTGCTTACCATCAAGTACTTCAGTGTTGTTGTTTATCTGCTGATTCTTAACATACTTGCAAACTAACTGTATGTGCTTGCACATATTCCACTTGATACTGGAATCTATACATGTACAAGAATATTGATGTAAACATGTTTCACATTCTATACATACTAATTTGCATGTGCAGTCGTTTTTGACGGTTTCAACTAAATATAATTCATGTGTGGAGGATGAAGCTACTTCCCATCCTTGCTCAGGCCGAACAACCAAATTTTCATTCAGCTTGGTGCTTAAATTGTGTCTATTTCTTAAATCTTTTAGCTTCGTACACAATTTACCCATATGAAGCACAACCAATCTTTCAAATAATTTGTCACGAACAAACTTCATAATAGCACATATGGCTTTATCAAGGCGTTTGTTATACTTTCCGTTTAAATATATACCGGGTGTCCATTCTCAAAGTCGAACATAAGCAATTAACATTAGTGCATTCACTCGTTCTTCATTGAAATAATTCAGTTTTCTGTAGATAATTTGAACAGACGTTGACAGAAAATACCTGTTTTTTCGCCAAATAATTACCAATTTTTTTGACAAATGCTATCGAACTTGAAAAGCAAGGCATGGCATATTTAAAAATTCACAAGTTTTAAATTAGTATTTTAAAATAAAAATCGCATCTTGAATATTATTATTGGTACCATTTGATGCGTAATAATTTTATCTTTCCATTGATATCAGTACCTTCCCTGTAAGTTCAATTGGCGAGCAGGAATCTGCAAAAACGTTCAATACAATGTTAATCGCCTATGTTCGACTTTGAGAACGGACACCCGGTATATTTAATAGTGAGGTGCATCCGCTCAATATGCATGTTCGTGTTTAACCCACTCTTCAATCTAAAGCAGTATGCCCAGCATGTTATTTTATTTAGGTACTGCCTTTCAAAGTAGATACCAAAAGTTTTTAGTATCTTCATCTATTTTGCATGATTCTAAAAAGTTGTCAAGCATAATACGAAATGCGTTCACATCTCTTTCCTGCATTAGTACCCGCAGGATTTGATAAACTGTTACCTAAAAAAAATTTTCAAATAAAAGGTGTTTTACAAACTGGCCTCATAGGATGGGCTGTTTCTATTAAAGATGCCACTGGCATTGATTAAAAAATGACATTAGAATTGTTACTAAAATACTTCGGTAGGTACTACCTATGCAAGACAAAAAAAACTGGGACAACTCTTGATAAATATTTTAGCATAACAGACGGAGAGCCAGCGACAAAAATAGTTACGTCATTTCATTAAGAAAATATCCAATGTTACTATACTCTCTTAACATTTCTGATAATTGAATTGGAAGTCTGCCTGGTTTCCGGTGGTGGGAAAAGCTGCAGCAGAGGCCCAAAGTGGTAGAGATGACAGATAAAATAAACGTATCTGGCAGTACTGAAGTGTAATGTTGGTGGCACTGTCTGTGTATGTCCAACTCGAGGTTAGCAGCTAAGGTTTTGTCTATTATTTGACATAAACTGACACAAATCCTAACCTGGCAACCTCGAATTTGATGTAGACTCACAGTGCTACCAACAATTAACTTCAGAACTGTCAAACATATAATACGTATCACAGGCGACTCTTATTACAAATTTATTTGTTCTCTCGGTATTTCACTTTTTTATGGTCCTTGGCAAAAGTATCCCCAGTAGGTCATGTTTAGTTATGTGAAACTGGCCTGACAAAATATCAGGTATACTTTTTAAAAGTAGGTTATAATTTTTTTGACAAATACACGTATAGCTAAAAATGTTTGTCAAAGATCAAAAATTATAACCTAATTTAAAAAGGATACGTGACATTTTGTCAAGTCAGTTTCACATAATTAAACATACTTTTCCGAAGGAAAATATATATCTCTAGTTCTTTCCACCACCAGGCAGACTTCCGAATTAATTATCGGCGACGTTAAGAGAGTATAATAATGATGAAATATTTTCTTAATGAAATGACGTAACTATTTTTGTCGCTGGCTCTTAGACTATAATTTGATTACCTAAAATGAGTCTTTGAACAATTACATTTCTTATATTCATAGCAACGTCTAAACAATTTGACGGTTAAGTGAGAAATACCTAGCAACTGTACATATTAAGTCAATCACATTCACAACTGACCACACTTACACCCGTATGCATAGTCGTTCGCCAGCGGCTCGCCGGAGTTTCGTTATGAATAGTATGTTGGTGGCACTGTACGTCTATGTCAAATTCGAGGTTATCAGGTTAGGTTTTCCGTCAATTTTGACAGAAAATGACACAAAATCTAACCTGATAACCTCGAATTTGACATAGACGTACAGTGCCACCAACGTGCATACGGGTGTAGCTGTCCCAGTTTTTTTTGTCTTGCATTGTACCTAGATACCTATACAATTTCTTTACTTACTCTTTTATCTTTGGAGGTGATTTTATCTAGATTTTTCCTCCAAGCTTGATCCACATGCCATGAGCAAAATAATCGAAAAACAGGTACTTATTACTGTTTAAATCAAGTTTAAACTTACTTTCCTAAAACATACCTAAACTCTGCAGGACACATCACCTTGACCCATGCATTGTAGAAAGACTCCGCCATATCTAACATAAACACTTTTGGTTGTATGTCGGTCTCAATATTTTCTTTAATGCACGAAAAAAATATCGACATAACTTCGTCATCAGTGCGGTTAGATATCAGGAATGCACAGGGATAACCTTCCCTTAGGTCATCAAGTACTAGTAAGGTAGTCATTTCAAAGCCATAGGCATTTGTGCCATGCGTTCCATCAATGCAGATGCAGTCACTTCCAAATTTTTTTAATAAATTGCTTTGACCTGGTGTCATTATTATTAAAACAAAATCTTGTTTTAAAATTGGGTACATCTCATTTACACTATTCTGTGATTTGTAAAATAGCACAATACCACTACTGTTAAATTCTTGTACCCATGCTTCCACACTGATAGCATCATTGCTATGCCGCACAGAAGCATGGTTCAAATGGAAGCTGTGTTCAATGTTATATAAATCTTTTTTCCTCAGTAAATGAATTCGTTCAAGATTGCTATTAGTAACTGAATCTCGAATTTCATCCAAAATTACCGCCAAAGGGATTTTGCTTGCAATTTTTGCAGCAAGATGCTTTCTTTCCTGATGCGTTAAAAACAAATGGCCTAAGTCATTATTATGACCAATATGATTTGACAAAAAATTCACTTCACATTTTTCTTCTGATAATATTACATCCATACGAGCTGGGCAATACCCATTTATCTTATTAGACCCCTGTATTTTTAAATGCCTTATATCATTGCCTCTACGTCTAACCAAACCTGACCTGTGGCAAGTATACGATATTTTGTTTTCACATTTACTCCTTCCATGTGCGTTAATAAATGATGATATCGTTTCTTTTTCAATTTTGGTTTTCCAGGCGTTAAATTCTTGCTCTGTTGCAAAGTCAATCTTCATATATTTAATATTAATATCATGAAAATTACTGTAATGGCTAATTGCATCATTTTTGCAAATACTCGTATTTTCACAAAGAGTACATTTCAATTCATGTATGTTTTCCCTGTGTGTTTTTATGCAGTAAAAGATTATTTAACTTATCAAAATTGGCGGAGCATTTAATACATGTATATACATTTTTTTTCTGCAATGTCTACAACAAAAAAATATAGGTAGGAAGGTAGGTACTTACTTACGTAAAATATAGTCTATTGTTATAGGTTATAGGTAGGTAGTTATCTAGTTAGGTAGCTACAGCTACATTATTTGAAAGGTAATTGTACAATGTCTGGATCAAGAAACAATAATTTATAAGTAAGTATAGGCAAGGTAAATAGGTACGTAGTGTAGGTATGGTACCTTCTTTGCAGTTTTATTTTATTAAAATCTTACCTGGATGTTTTATTCTAATGTGCGTGTTTAAATTATTTTTCAGAGTAAAACCTTTGCTACATACTGTGCAAACAATGACACAATCATTTTTCTTTTTTAATGGACACAAAATATCCAATTTATCTAAAACATTAAAAATTAAGTAGGTAACCTTTGATATTAAAACTATTAAGTACGGGTGATCAACAATGATTGAATGTGCCGCCTCCTTCAAATAAAGCTATTGTCCACTTAGCACAAACAGTGATCCCAACTATTTCCAGTGGCGTACAGGCGGGTATTTCAGATTGGGCGGGAAATTTAAAAGCTGGTGGTATATTAAAATAAATATATTAGTGCAACCTTTTAAATTATACATACTAGTGCACGTTTTATTACACAAAAACTTAATAAAATTGAACAAGCGTACAAGAAGAACTAAAATAACATATAACCAATTTTAATTATAAAATTGAAACCACATAAAGACAAGCATGTTTCTTATATTAAAAACGCACAATATAACAACAAATATGAGACAAAATGAGCGAAGAAATACAATTCAATAACAAAATACAATGACATTAATACATTGTCTTCAAAGCTTACAATCTAGAAACAGAAATAAGAACCACCTTCTTTATAACAGATGTTGAAAATGTTGTTCATTATTTTCTATACACAAATTTACTCGTCTGTTTACGTTGTCAAAAACGGCTTCTAACTGTTGCGGTGTGATTGCATTAACTGCGTCCACTATGGCATCTTGTAACTCCTCAACCGTATGCAAACGATTTGCATACACAACATTTTTAAGATGACCAAACATAAAGGAGTCGAGGGGTGTCAAATCAGGCGATCGCGGTGACCATCGACCTGTGCTTATTAATCTATCCTGGAAATATTGTGATAAATATTCTATCGTTGTCCGAGCTGTGTGAGCTGTTGCACCGTCGTGCTGGAAATATCCATTCTGAAGCTCATCGTCATGAAGCTGTTCAATAAAAGGTCTTAAAAGTAACTCTTGGTAGTTTATCGCATTTATATTATCGTTAAAAAAATTGGTCCAATTATTCGCCTTCTTGACATGGCAATGCAAACTCCAATTTTAATTGGATGTAATGTTGTTTCACGAAAAACATGGGGATTTTCAGTAGACCAGGTTCGATAATTTTGGGAATTCACATACCCACTTAGATGAAACCATGCCTCATCACTAAAGAATGTTAAGTCCAAAACATCGTTGTCATTCAAGTTTTCGTTAAACCAGGCGCAGTAAGTTTGTCTCTTTACAAAATCGGCTGGCAGCAATTCTTGTACAACAGACACTTTGTATGGGTACATATGCAGCTTTTTTCGGCAAGCCATCTGGCATGTCCCATACGAAAGCCCTACATTTAATATACATAATCAGCATTTAGTAATAAAAACATATTATACAAATTACCAGTTTGACCAGACAGTCGCCTTAAAGATTTATTGGGGCTTGCTTCCAATCGCTCCTGAATATCGTCTAAGGCTTCTTCATTAAGCGCAGGCCTTCTGCCAGGAGATTTACCCTTGGAGACACTGCCAGTATTCCGAAATCGGTTGATTATTCGACGAACATGTTGTGTAAATGTTTCGTAGCTAACGTCATTGTTTTGGAATTGCTGCTGGAACTCGGCGAAGCAATGGGCTTGTGAATACTGCCACACGCCATTTTGGTCACGTTGTCCAGACCGAAAGTAAGCCTCCAAAATAAATATATTGTTTTCATCAGAAAACATGATTCTAACCTAAAATTATTGACATTTGTTAGTATTTAAAACAGCTCTGTAAATTGTCTACTTACCAGATAAAGCAATCAGATACACACTTTTAGTCTTAATAAAGACTGAGTTTATGTGAACTATAAAAATAAATTCAATAATTTACTAGTTGCAACAGGAATGACAGATCTAAAATTTTTATGTGCGCGCATATGGTCGCAAGGGAAGAAAGTTTTGATAAACAACATATTCACGTGGGTTCTGGAATACATTATTGATAACAATGCGACCATAGCAAAGTTGCGAACCCTACAATCATTGTTGATCACCCGTACATACCTGCGTGTTTTTTTCTTACGTGTGCTCTTAGCTTATACACATTTACAAAAGGTATTTTGCATTCAATACACCACACGGAGGCACTAGACATTTTGAACCAAAATATTAAATAAAGTGAAATACTGGTTGACAGTTGGATTCTTTTCTGATAGTGACAATGAACAGCTCAGAATAACAGCTGACACAAAAAGTCATCAGGCGCTGCGTCACTCGTCAACAGCAAATACTTCTACGTGCGCATGCGCTGCGGGTCAGTAATTATTTACGAAACGGTGTACGTAGAGCCTTGTCATTCCGTCCTTGCATTAGCAATGCACACTTCCACAGCCACCTACAGTTTCAAGCCGGAGCGTAAAATGTTGCAACGTCGCCGTACTGATAAATAGGAGGCCTGACCGGCAAACTACAAGCATTCGTCTCCGTCCGTGCTCGCCCGAATACTTACCTACCTTATGTTTGAATTTGAGATTTTTTACCATCATTTATTATTATCAGTATCTTGAAATAGGTTAAATTAAACAGTTTCTTTAGATTTTTTAAATTTTCCAGCTTATAGGTAGCTAATCATCCATAATAAACCAACTTCGTATTAAGAATATTTATTTTTTATCGAAAGTTAAAATTAGTCTTGAATAACATAACACAGTAGTACCTATCATAGTTCATACAGTAATGCCTAACATTACAATTCTAAAGAAAATGATTTTTAAACTAACTAAGCGTAGCCGAGCATAGCCATCTACACTAATTTATTTATTAAATGTACTAATTTTACGACTATTACCAGCATTTTTCTTTTCAACGATGACATTGTTCTTTTGCTTGCTGTAATTATTTAACAAAATATTTGATATTGTTGTTAACATTGTATTCAACACTATGTCACATTTTACTGAACAAATGCAGGCATCTGTAAACCAGAAATTATGATCCGAAGTAGTAGAGATAATTTTTTTCGTCAAATTAATAATTAGCGCTTTCGGATATGAATGACTCAAAAATTTTCTTTCGTAAGAGTCTGAAATTAAGCTCTGAAATAGCGATATCGTTATTTTACATATTTCTATCGCAAGATTTGACGGAACAGTAAGACCCCCCCTCTGAAGTATATTAAAATACGAATCTTCAGCTTGATTCTCATTAATCAGTAGCGTGTAACAATCCAAACAAAATTTTTTATTTCTTTTTATTTTATGAATGACATAACCACTAACATATATAACTGCGGACATATGCGATTTTATATTATTAACATTAAAATTATCGCTCAATAAATCATAAAATTCGGCATCTCTTCCTTCATCATAGTTTAATGCAACAACTTGATCGGTGGCGTTTTCTAAAATAGTTGCATTAAATTTGATTAGACCATACCGCGAGGAGTGTAAATTTAAAACACTTCGAATTCGTATCTTTTTTTCAGATTCTAAAATCTGGTTGACTGTTACGTTATAGCTACAACCAGACAGTTGTCTGTACCTACTGAAACGATTTTCAAGAGAATCTGTTTGAGATTTTCCTGTTAACATATACTCAGGTTTCATATTTTTAAAAGAGTATTGCAATATTTCTATTATAACAAGAGTGGCTGTACGAAGCAGCAATTGTACTTTCATGAAAAACGTTATTCACTAATACAATTTTTTGGCCTTCGATATTGGAAGGGTACAAAGTTTTATGATTTAATTTATAGCATGCCTTTACTATACTGCTTTGTTCCTGCTTATACATTTTACGAAGTTCAGAAAAATGTGCTGTGTTGACTTGAGAAGAAGAATTGTCTTCATGAAAATTTGGATACAGAAAAGTAAGATCGTAATTTTTTTGATTTAACCAGTTATTCCTGATGTTCTTATAGTAATTTACGATACAAGTAACGTTATCAAGCTTTTTACATTACGAGAGAATAGTTTGAATGAACGAGCGACGTTAGGAGCGAGTTCTTTAAAATTCTCGAGTAATGTAGAAAGCAGATAACGTTACGTATATCGTAACACGGTTTATTTTATCCTAAAATACTAATCTTTTTCAAAATAGGAAAAATGGTTATTAATGACACTTACAACAGCGAGTGGTGGTATCACTAGTAAGATAAAAACTCAATACTGTATCGTTGGTAGCACTGTCAGGTTATGTTAAATTTTGAGATTTTCAGGTTAAGTTTTCCGTCAGTTTGTGTCAAATAAGAAACAACACCTAACCTACTAACATCGAATTTGACATAGACTGACAATACACTTCAGTGCTGTCAACATATGATTAAATGCTAATAAAGTATCGTTATGTTATTTTTCTTAACAACACTAGTGCTGTTAAATGCATCTTAACGCAACTCGTTGCTAAGGAGTTATTGTCCTAATAACATAATAGGATAAAATAAAATATATGAACCGTATCGTATGTCAAATAAATTGACAAATTACTATCTTTTGGATTCGGCATCTTATAATTACACTCTTGATTTTGTGAAAGCAATGAAAAGATATTTCTATTAAGTCTGTTGTTATCAGATATCACAGCTACAATGGTTAAGCCTGAACTCTGAACCAAATCTATAACGTCTTTTGTTACTTGACATAAATAATCGGCTTTTGGATTTTTAACTGGTTCTAAATACACCACCTCTTTAAATTTACCAAAAGCAGAAGTAACCATGTAAGTTTGAATAGTTCTTGCTTCAAGAAGTGGTTCGTTATTTGACTGACCTACAAGTTGTCCTGATTTGTAGGTAAGCGATGATTTTACATAAATCTAATCCATTTGTAAAATGACATATTTTTCTAAGGGTGCTAAAGATTTAGACAAAAAATTAAGAAAATGTTCATTTTCGCTTTGATTTCCAGGAGAAACTTTAAATTTTCTAGACAGTGCACCCAAATGCTTTGGATGAGGCAACTTAAGTAAATTTTCTCTCATACTATTGTAACAAGCGGGAGAATGGGAAAACAGGATGAAAGACATTATAATTGTTGACGAACTGTAGCGCCAGTCTGTAATAAAAATTGTTCGAAAATGAAATCTATTTCATGTCTCCTATCAAAGTCCACTTCCCCTTCATTTAAGAATGTTTGCAGTGCGGAAAAACTATCAGCTATAACGTTTATTAACTTAGAAAGCTTACTACCTGTTTCTAAATTATAGGTACAATACTTATTTAGAATAGTTTTTAGCTGAGACCACTTTTCAATTTTATTAGGCTTGTCCAACACGCACTTTAAGTCACTATAATCTATTTCGTAATTCTTGCAAAACACTTCAATGTTTAAGTCAGTATTAATTTTTACCGAAACCTCTAAAGTAGGCACATTTTCAGTGTTGATTATATAAAACAAAACATGGTCTTCACTTACAGCACTTTGCCATTTATTTAAGTCATTTTTATTTAATTGTTTGGGAAAATCAGACACAAATTCTTTAAAATCTTTAATTCGATCATTGTTTAACCGTTCGCTGTGTAACTTTTTTTCGTGAGCTGCAATAGCACTTCTTCTGGCTTCAGGTTTTCTCCGTTCACGCGGTTTAATTTTATTAAGGTATGAGAGTAATTCTGGAAATAATCTCGGTTCACTTCCAGGTTTTAGAATCGGGCGGGATCTTTTCCATGTTTTCAGAGATTTATTTTTATCTAAGTATTCTTCATGGTAACTTACACCACTTTCATCAAAATGTTTAATGCACACAACTGAGTTAGTACTTGGAGTCCAGTTTTCGCGAGGTATGTTCCTTAACCACTTTTCTCGAAGAGATTTTTCAGCTGGAAACTTAAATGCTGTTACATATAAATTTTCACCCTTGTAGTTACTTCTACACTTCGGTATACAGCATTTTCGAGGCATCTGCAAAATTTAACCCAGTATTACATACTACATACTACATTAAATTTCAACACACACACACGCACATACTCAGACACCACAATATTTCTTGAATAATTAGTTTAAAGATTTTTCTAGTTTATTACTACTTACCTTGATGCAAAACAACTGTTTTCACCTTTCATTCACACACACTCTACCTCTACCATACAAATTTGTTTTTTCCATGACCAGGTCAAGACTAAACTATGAGTAAAACAGGGGAAACGAAAAGTAAATGCCAAGCACCTGTAGGTCTGTCTATACTCTAAGTTGTGTACTTGCAGTCTTTGGGCCTCCCGCGCGCCGTTGCCAGATTTGCTCCATCCGGCTTGAAACTGTAGGTGGCTGTGACACTTCGCATCATCACCTTGTAAAGATCCCTAGTGCCCAGTAACTTAGCGGGCACAGATCTCTTCGATTAATTCCCCTAATTGCCCACCGATGGACTCGGCATCCAGTCCTTTCCATTTACATCAAGTCGAACAAAGCACGTGACGAATGCCTTGAACAAAGCTTACTTAAATCACTTTTTGACGCCGGAGCGACGGCAACCTTACGAACAGGCACTTCCCCGTTTTCAGTCGGAGCTCAGAGGTAAATGTGTGCAATGAAAACGCACCACTAGTACGGCAAGGCTTGTATATAGTAGGTTGCCTCGTAACTCTACTCCAATGGCAGAACAGCGCGCGAATACGTCACCAGTATGCAGCTTTGAATATCGTGCATGCTAGACAGCAACGTTTACATCGCATTTACAAGCTTATTTTCTAATATTTCTTAATGCTTTTTAACCAGTGAAAAGCTTATTCTTTCTAAATTCAGATTCCGAGAAATTAATCTCAAAATTATTGTTCGAAAATCGAAAATCAATTGTTTAAACAAAGCGTACCGGAAAAGCGCGGTATACATTTCAGCATCGAGGTACTTTTAATTATTATTGCACATAATTGTACACTTCCAGCGTATGAAATGTGTGAAAACGAATAAAGAAATTTTTGGGGAAAAAATCGCCTATATTGCTTTATTGTTATAAAAAATACGATTTATTTTTATAGCGCTTTTCTGCGTGTCGCGCCTCGGGCTCCGTGACACACTCAAGCGGTAAGATGTAAGAACATATACCACAGCAACTAATGCTATAATGGTGGTTTATAACGTTCGTTTAAGCAAAAAACAATGAAATGGTTGCAAACCCATATAAACAAACAAAATAATGTGTAAATGCCCTAATTTAAAATAGCCTTTTAATTCATGCTTATTGCAGAATATCTGAATTACGACTGGTGCACAATATGTCAATGTTACTGAGTGCATCCACAGCAAAATGTTCCAAACACGCTGAACTTCCTAAATTTAATGATGAATTATAGATATCTACATACTTTCCAAGTAAAACGTTTGAAATAAAAATTATTTAAAATATATAACAATTACCCATTCTAAACTATCAAGTATGTATTTCTGATTAGTAACAGCCAGTTCTAGAAGATTATAAATTTAAGCTGTGCCCTTAAACGATAAATACAAAAAACAAAACTAAATAAAAAATCTAGAAATAAAATACTATTTATGATACTTACCTACTGAAGAAAGATAAAATACACAATCCAAAGATTGATATCAAGTAAAACACAAATGAAAAAACTACGATTTTTTAGTGCAAATGTTGTTTATTAATGTATATTGTGTGTAAATTAGACTAAAAAACTGAAAGCAATCATGATATACTTACTAGAATACAAAATTAACAAACTTTCATAATATAGTTTTTTTAAATTTTTTGTAGATTTTTGTCGTAGATCTGAATCTCCTCCGCGTTGCTTACCTAAAACGATTTTTATTTTTTCTTGAGGTGTTCAGATATTTGATTCTAATCAATATTCTTAATTTATAACAATTTCCCGATCAACATTTACTTTTCTGTACAAATAGTTTGTGGTTAAAACGATTTGTGTATCGGGTTTGAAAGTGCTTTGGTGGAATTTTTGAAAATATGCTTCCATTCTGATCACCTCTTGAAACCAATTATTAGATGGTTTAATTAATCCTCCAAATGACAGACTTTGCACCCAAGAAGACATGCTATATGAGTGCAAAGTCATTAGTTCAGAATTTTTAGTATACGTTCCAAGATCTGGGTGTTTTATTAAAAACTTGTTCGGTAAAAATCCCGCAAAATATTTTAGCCCATCTTTTTCTGATATTCCCTTAACTACACCCACTATAAAATATAACTACACTAATGTAAATTCAGTTTCTAGGTCCAGAAATAACACAAAATGCAACTAATAATAAAGAAACAAGCTATCAACATAGACGTTAGCATATAAGCTTGGTAACCGCACAAGCAGTCTGCATACTGGATGACGCGCCACCTTCCCCTGCCCGCGTACTTCACTTCAGAGTTACGAGGCAACCTACAATATACAAACCTTGCTAGTATACGGTACGTTTAATTTAAAAAGAGAGGATGAAGGAACTTGCCGTGCCCTTTCCGTTCCACAACCGCGCTTTTTTTGGCGTGGCGTTGTACTTCCCTGCTTGATCTGACGTTGTTAACGCCTAAAAAGTAGTTAGTCGGTGCCTGTAAAAACCCTTGTGTTTGTTTTTAGGGCAAAAAATAAAAAGTGAAACTTAAATTCATCGCGAGTTGTGCAGTGTGTATGGTGAAAACGTTATGTCAAGACCAATGGTTTCTCGTTGGTGTCAATCATTCATTGAAGGGAGAACAACGTTACACGATGAACAACGATGCGGCCGACCCTCCAATTCCCGCGATCCGAATGTTGTCGACGAGGTCAGAAGGGTCAAGCACACCGATTGGCGCCTTAGACTTGATGAAATTATTTTTCAACTTCCTCCGAATATTGAAATAAGCCGTGCAACACTTCGAGGGCACTACGGCATATAGTGGTGTGGAACGAGGTTAAATTATAATTTGCATGGTTCTAACAAAAACGATAAAGTCCAGAAACTGTTAAAAATTCTAGATATAGTACGCTTTTTATCGACAATGATCTGCTCCAATATAGTTAGGTACCGTTCATTTAATAAAATATCAACTTCTTGAGATAGTTTCTGTGAGAACCCACATATATTAGTTTCTTACAGCGCTTTCAGAACTCACCCTTTAACTTTAAACGCAATTTGCCAGAGTTAGATGGAGATTAGCCAAAATGACAATATAACCTTGTTTGTGTAGAATTTAATAATAAACATGTTGGGAATCGGAGCAACGGTTTAAATAAAAAGTTTTTTTTTAAACGTAACCTATACACTCTAGGGGTGAGTGTTCGAGAAAAAGGGATGTGTTGCGGATACGTGCTGGGTGGGAACTTTTCAGGTTTTTGTTCCTACCCCTATTAGGAATATATCTATGCGAATATCAAAACTTTATAAACGATTTCTTCTAAAAAGTACTATTTCCGTGTACTGTAATTAGCATACCGTTGTCTACTATCTTTAATAATTCTTTCTCACGGGGTACTTCCAAAATCTTTAAAAGCTGCTGCTGTAAGTCCAGTGCACAAGGGAAGTAACTAAAATGATGTTAACAATAATCGTCCTATACCACTTTTTTCTGATATTTCTGAAGTACTAGAAAAATTAATCAAAGTAAGGCTACTGCATTTTTTAGACAAAATTAACGTCCAATCAAAACATCAATTTGGTTTTTAAAAACAAATCTACAGATGATGCCATATCATCCCTATGCTCTGAGATTTACATTGCTCTTGATAATTCAAGGCCGCGCATTGCTGTATTCCTTGACCTTGTCCACTAATATTGTAAACTACAGTATTCTACTACTAAAATTGAAAAACATACGGGATTGGAGGCATACCTTTAAACTTATTCAAAAGCTATTTATCAGAACGGAAACAATTGGTTAAATTACAAGAGTCTCAAAGTTTAACTGTGACTTGTGGTGTGCCACAGGGGACAGTTGTCGGACCATTGTTGTTTGTGATCTACATATAATAAACCATCTGTTAAAATATTCAAAAATAAAAGGTAAAATAATTGACACCGCTGTGGTAGTGAAGGGTGAATCTTGGGGCGAGGTTAGGGAGGCGGAAATGCATGATCTTGATACTATTAAAAAATTGCTGGATATATTTTAACCGTAAACCATTATATAAGTAATTTCTTAACCTTTACATTGCAAGAAGTTAAGCAACCAATTTTTACTGAAATCTCTGTGTCTGTTGATCAGCGTAGGCGATGGGGTTTGCATATCTATTATATATGAACTTAGAAAATTAATATATATGTTTAAAGCATTACTACATATATGATCATTGGAACAATTATGCAGCTTCTATTATGCATTATTCTATTATTCCATTATCTATTATGCTACTTTAAAACACGTACGAAAAACTCCTACTATCGTTAACAAACATAATCATACCTATAATACAAGAAACAAGACTGATGCTATTCCAATAAAAAATAAAAGTGTGGGTCAGAGCAGCTTACATTGCTACTTACTAAAAATATTTAATCAGTTTAAAAAATATATTTTGGACAACAATATTCAACTGAACAATAAAAATTATAATAAACTGTGTAAATTATTACTGAAAAATATTGATAAAGCTTTATAAATTAAGTACTTGACCAAAATAAATATGTATTTGCAAATAAAATACGCACCTTTAATCATTCCCTTAACAGAATTAATAATTAAATCTGTAAGGTGAGGCGCCTTATATATCTACTACTGCGGCCTCTTCGTCGTAGTAAGTTATCCTGTGTACGTTTTAATGTCGTTGTTTGAACTTAATTTACAATTTCAGTTTTGATTCAATATTGATAAATGTAATGAAAAATAATCAATTTACTCTATTCGATATAGTTTTTGTAGTATTTTATATTAATTATACGTCTTCTAATTTTGCTTCAGCATTGGAACATCGATGGGGCGGTCTGCTGTGGCGAGGGGCTCGTAATGTACAGTACTCGCCATATGCAGTTAGTGGTGTTATTTAATTATTTCCTATAAAAATTCATAGGTTTTTTTTGTATGCCCTCTCTCTTTTTTAGACGATTAAGTTGTTACTGTTATGTGTATTTGAAATTATAAGTGTTTTTATGTATTAATGTTAATTGATTGCTAATATTTTTAATTTCAGATGTATGATGCGCCCCGACGCGATATGAGAGAATATCAAAAGCTCATAAAAAATCAACACGACCTCGAACACTGTTACATTTATCTTCAAGCCCGTAAATAAAGATGAAAATCCGCTGGTTTGTCTAGGTAATTTTAGAAGAATATAAAAAAATAGATTTTCCTGATTATAATGTTAAATATTTGTTACAGGCGGCATTCCAGGAGCTTTCGGAATATATTCTCCAAAATACCCAATCATTCTATCGTGTGGGGCTAGTACCACGAAATCATAAGTACCCTGAAAAACCGCTGGAGATTTCATTCAGAAGAGCCGATCAGTTGCCAGTTGCAGTGATCCTCAAGTCCTTCAGAGCAACGCCCTGTTCTTCTCGCAAGACGCTATGATCTTTTTTGTATTTGTGCGGCGATAAATAAAAGTCGTTGTACTGTTTAAATCACGTTTATTACAAAAATGCACTAACTGAGCTATGAGGTTATGTAGTCTAATGCAAACACTGCGAGCGGTTGATCGCGTCTCCCCGTTCATCCGACAGGGATGCCCAGAGTAGGGGCACCTGTTACCAACTGTTACAAATTTAATTCTCTACTCCTTAAGGGCAATACATAATACTTGGGAGTCAATACACAACATTTCCTCCCTCTTTTGAAATATAGATATATAATTTATTGAGGTGAAAATCTTAATGGGGGAATTCGACGACGTGTTGATCTGCGTGGGGTTTGTGGAGCAGGTCCTTGTTGAGGTGCCGCATCCCTGTGATTCCGGGGTGTTCTTGGAGTTATAGGCGCCGCTGGTGCTGCAGGTGTTGCAACTGCTGCTGGGTTAGGCATATTTTCCGCTCTAGTCTCATAAAAACGGAGTCTTCTTGGTGGAGGTCTGAGGTCGTCATGTCTCTCTTGAACTGTGTCTTCGGATTCTCGTATCTCTGGGTGATCTAAAAAAGCTCTAATTTGATCTGTGTGACGTTTTACCTTCTTTCCTGCGTACTCGATTTCATAATGGAGATCTCCCAGGCGAGTAGCAATAGTGCCTGGTATCCATTTATCCATCTTCAGGTTGCCGGAGAGAAAGTAGACAGATTGTCCCGGGTTGAACGTTCGAACTGTTGAGTCCATCTGTATTTGCTGTTTCTGTGTGATCTTGGTGTGCACATCGTCTGGTCTAACCAGGTTCAGTCGAGTGCGCAGATCACGTCCTAGAAAGAGTCGTGCCGGTGGAAGTCCTGTGGTGGTGTGCGGTGCCTTGCGGTATTGTCGAAGGAACTCGTTCAAGTTGCGTTGTAAGGATCCTTTGGTCGAGTTCATGGCATGTATGGCGTCCTTCACGGTCTGTACGTATCTTTCGGCTTGGCCATTTGTCGATGGGTGATATGGGGCTGTTCGTTTATGATATTTAACTCCGCTATCTCTCAGGAAGTTCTGGAATTCCTCTGATGTAAACTGCGTTCCATTGTCAGATACAACGGTCACAGGAGCACCGTAGGCGGCGAATACTTCGTCGAGGATTGCAATTGTGGCAGTGGCCGTTGTTGAGGTTGTTGTTTTGACTTCCAGCCACTTGCTGTAGGCGTCTACGATGACGAGCAGCATTGTCTCTGCAACTGGACCTGCGTAGTCGATGTGGACTCGTTCCCAGGGTGCCTTCGGATACTCCCAATGATGTTCTCGAAACTTCGGCGGGGCATGTGCGTGTGCCGCACAGTTTGGGCATGATTTAGCAACGCGCTCGATATCTGCGTCTATTCCAGGCCAGAAAACGAAAGAACGTGCCATTCCTTTCATTTTCACAATCCCTATGTGTGCTGAGTGTAGGTCCTTCAGTACCGATTCCCTCAGTGCAGATGGTATAACGACTCTGTGCTCGAACATCAGGCAGTTAGCAGCGAGAGTGTATTTGACTTCTGGCGCTTTGAATTCGTATCGCGTGAGATCCTGCCCGGATTCCAGTAGTTGAACTATCGCACCAAGATGCGCGTCTTTCCGTGTTTCCCGTGCGATGGCTTCTGCTCGAACGGGTAACTGGTTTATTTGGTTAATTACAAAAAGATCAAAATCGTCGTAGTCGTCGTGCTCCTCCCTCCTCTGTGCGGAGTGTTGACGAATTGCATTGATCGTTGACGGTAGGAGTGCTCGCGAACAGTAATCAGCGTTGGCATTCGCTTTCGACGTCTTGAAAACCACGTCGTAATTGAAGTTGGCTAGGTAGTCCGCGTAGTTGGCCATGCGACTGATGCATAGCACGGGTAGTGACTTCTCCGGGTGTAGTATTTGGGTCAGTGGTTTGTGGTCTGTAATCAGGGTAAAGTGGCGAGCGTAGAGGTAGTGGAAAAATTTCTGTATGGCCCAAACGATGGATAGTGCTTCCTTGTCGATTTGAGGGTATCTCTGTTCTGTGTCTGTCATCGTTCGGTTTGCGTAAGCGATCGGACGTTCTTGCCCATTGCTAAGCCGGTGTGACAACACTGCACCCAATCCGGTTTTACTGGCGTCCGTGGCCAGCAACAGTGGGAGTGATGGGTCATATTGGGTTAGGACTTGTGGAGAGGTTAGTGCGTCTTTGATTTCTGTGTACGCCTTTTCTCCTGCTGTTGTCCATGTGAAGGGGTCCTGCAGCAACATCTCCCGGAGCGGTCGATCCTTTGTTGATAGGTCCGGAATAAATGAGCTATAGTAGGTTGCTTTACCCAAAAATAACTGTAGTTCTTCGGGCGTTGTTGGCTTTGGGGCATCCCGAACTGCTCGTATATGTGCGTCAGATTTGTGCACACCTTCAGCATCCACTTTGTGACCTAGGGCCTCTAGAACGGGCTCTGCAAATGTGCACTTCGAGCGGTTGAGTTTCAATCCATGTGTTCTGAACCGTTCTAAAGTTGATCCTAGTGCCTGTAGGAGGTTATCGAATTGGTCTGCAAACACGATTATGTCGTCGAAGAAGTTGACTACATTGGGGACGTCTTGCAGCACTGTGTCCATTCGCCGTTGCCAAATAGCGGGAATGTTGGCTGCTCCATAAACGGCTCGTGTTGGGCGAATCAGGCCATGTGTGGGTGTGTTGAGTGTCAGAGCGTGGCCGAATGTGTCGTCCACCTCCAAGTGGGTATACGCATCCGTGATGTCTAGGTGGAAAAATAGCGTAGCTCCTCTCATTCTGTTAAATAACTGTTCTACCTTAGGAATTGGATGTTCATCGATTATCAGTCGGGGGTTCAGCGTTGGTTTGTAGTTGCCGGTGATCCTCAGTTTGCCGTTTTTCTTGACGACTATATGCGTCGTCGAGGCCCATTCAGAGTAGTCGACTCTCTTGTAGAAACCCGACGCTATCTTCGCCTCGATTTCTTTAGCATAAGCGTCGCGAAGCGCATGTGGAATATCCCGGGCTCGAGAAAAAACTGGTGCAGCTTGTGGTTTCAAATGCATCTTTGCTGGTGGGCCTGTTAACTTTCCTGGGACGTTACTAAATAAGTCCAAATAGCGTGACAAAAGGCCGTCTAATAGATTTTGTTGCTCTGACGTTAAGTGTTTGTCGGTTGGGGGTGATACCTGGTGTATTGGGGCGGGGTTCAAGAAGAGTTTCTTGAAATCGATTTCCTTTGCGAACTCCGTGATCCATTCGCGCCCCAAAAGCGTGTCGAACTCGCCATCGACCACGTAGAGGTTGAGCTTCCTGGTCGTCATTCCAATAGTGGCATTTACTTCGATGCGGCCGATGCAGTTAATGCGGTGGCCCGTGTAGCTGGCGAAGATTTTGTCTGTCTTCTGTAACTCAAAATTCCGTCTAAATATACTTAGCTTTTTCTTGCTGATGATTGAGCAGGGGGCTCCAGTGTCAAGCTCCATCTTGACTGGGGTTCCTTCTAACTTTACGTCGAGCAACTTCCGTCCAGGAGATGGCATGGTGCTGATGATCTCTATCTTGCTGAGTTGCTGCGTGGTGGCGATCTGCTCCGGGGGTTCTTCGAATTCGACATTTTCGACTTCGGCAACTAGGTTAGTATTTCTCGTTCGTATGCGTGCCCTGCACACTCTGCTGATGTGTCCCATTTTACCACATTTATTGCAGTTGGCATCAAGAAATCGGCACTGGCTGCGAATGTGTGCTCCACCGCATCCTCCACAACGGTTTTGGCTCCCTTGTTGAGCCGGGTTGGTTTGTTGCGATGAGACAGGGGGATTTCCTTGGGCCTGGCTGTTTTCGAAATGCTATGGCTGTAGGTTGCTCACTGCTCGCTGTGTCCCATTCCTTCGAGCTCGAGGTCTTTCGTAGCCTATTTTGTGAGTCGGCTCGGTTCCTGCGGTTTGCACTTGGTCCGTGGTGTTCCGGGTCACCTCAAGTGCGTGTGCGATCTCATAGGCGGCGGTGAATGTGGTGGGCTTTTTCGCGATAATTTCGTCGCATATGTCTCGAGCTTCCAGACCCAGTAGCAGTTGTTCGATTAACATGCGGTCGAGAAATTCGCCATATTCGCAAAATGTCGCGCCCTGCCTCAATCTCAGGGAGGTTTGTGTTGCTTGATCTGCCGAAATTTGATACTCTCTGAATATTTGTTGCGTGCGGAATCAAAATGCGCAGTTAGTTTCATGCGGATTTCGTTATAGGAGAGGTCTTCTGGCTTGTCTGGACTCGCGAGGAACTTCAGGGCGTCATTGAGATCCACACCCATGTATACACGCGCGTAATCTGCATGCTGCTCTTCCGGAATTTTACTCAATTCCAGTGCCCAGGTGAAGCGTGTAAAATAGTCGTTAATCGACATGCCGTCAGACGTTTTGTATGCACTTATGGTGAATGTAGGTGGTCGTTGCTGCATCGTTGCTGCCGTGGCATTTGAACCCGTTTGTGCTGCAGACGTTTGGATTGCGTTGACCAACATGCTGGAAATTGCTTGGAGGAGTTCCGGTGACACATCTGCCATTGTTTGTCACGTTGCGGGTAATCTTCCGGTTGCACGTGGTCAGTGTGAAAATTACGTTGCGCGACGCACTCCCGTTGTTTTTATTTATCAATACCACTACTGACACCACTTTTGTATTTGTGCGGCGATAAATAAAAGTCGTTGTACTGTTTAAATCACGTTTATTACAAAAATGCACTAACTGAGCTATGAGGTTATGTAGTCTAATGCAAACACTGCGAGCGGTTGATCGCGTCTCCCCGTTCATCCGACAGGGATGCCCAGAGTAGGGGCACCTGTTACCAACTGTTACAAATTTAATTCTCTACTCCTTAAGGGCAATACATAATACTTGGGAGTCAATACACAACAATCTTGAATGTTGGTAAGGTAACATTACCAGTGAATGGAGCATAGTAGTAGCATTAATATGCAGCACAGTGGCAAATCCAGAGAATTCCACATTTCTAATGGTATATTATATAGTAGCGGGTTTTGCAAAGAAAATAATAGGGTAGGGTGGTACTAACTGAGGTCAGGTACTAAGTAAGATAAGCTTGTTAAAATGTAAATTACCCGCTCAAATCGTACGCCAATTGCAAATTATTTGTGTACAGCCTCGCTCTATGGAATAGTGAACAATGAAAGGTTGCACCTGTGACGTCTTTGCTTACAAAGTAAGAAAAAAAACTGTTTTTATGGTAGACAGTGTTAAGATATAATTCAAAATCTAGTGGAACTAACTTTCTAAGGTTCTAGTTATTGGTGACTTTTTTAGTTGTGCGTAGAACTTGTTCACTTGAACGCGGTCCTCGTAAGGGTACGGTTGCTATCGTTGCTATGTTCTTTCGCTTATGTACATACAGTGTGTAATACTTATTTAAATAAAATGTTTAGTTCAGATTGCCGTTGGTTATTTCAATAGGTTATGAGCCCAGCATGTTCGTAACTGTGTATTAAGATTTGGATAAAACGTGCAAATAGCGTAAACGTGAACGGTACCACGTGGTCCCGAAAAACTAAAACTCTCCAGTGTTTGGTTTGCGTGAACTTTTATAAAATTCAAACAATGGATTTCAAGACGCAACTAAAAAAATTGGAAGGTGCCAGTAATTGGAGTAAGTGGCGAAGGCAAATGGAACTGCTTTTGCGTCATCACGATGTCCTGGACATCGCCTGTGGTAACCGGATCGTGCCTACAAAGCCGGGTCAAGAAGCAACTGAGGAATAGAAAAGAGCGTTCGAGTCGGAGCTCAAAATTTTCAATAAATGTGACGCTTTGGCCCAACTAATTATAGTAAGCAGCCTTAACGACGCCAACGTCGATTTAACGGCATCGTGTGACACTGCGGAAGCTGTTTGGAAGAAATTGCTCTCGGTTTACGAGCAGTGTAGATCGGCTGATGGAGAGTTTTTTCAGCAGCGACAAAGATTCTTCCGAAGAAATTGCCGCGCATGTGGCTCGGCTTGAGCGTAATTTTCGCGAGCTCAATGACGAGCTGAAGAGATTGGTTAATACCGAGCTGCCAGACTTGTTGCTAATGAGTCGAATCATGTCAACGCTGCCAGGTGAATATTTCGAGTTTAAAAGTGTGTGGGAGTCTGTGCCACTGGCAGATCGAACGGTAAATAAATTAACCGAAAGACTCCGTCTCATTGAAATGAGGTTACCTGAAAAACGAAGTGATTCATCGGCCTTGGTAGCTACCAAGACGAAGACGGCTAATGGAAAATTCGACAGAGACAAGCGGAAGTGCTTCAAGTGTCATAAAGGAGGACATTTTGCGAGAAATTGCCCAAACAAGAGTACCGGAAGTGCATCTCGAATTCAAAAAGGCAAGTGGCGCCATCGGGCGAAGGATTCGTGTGCATCGAAGATGTAACAGACAGCGAACAGTGGCTTGCGGATTCCGGTGCGTCAGCGCATATGACGCACAATAAGAACTACTGCATATCGTACGAAGTTTTTGAATATCCGGGGGAAGTTCAAATGGGGAACGGTGAAGTGATTCATGCGTACGGACAGGGTACCATCAACGTGGAAATGAAGGTGAACGGTGTCTGGCATAGGAATCATTTGCAAAGCGTGTGGTACGTTCCAAAAATTGGACGCAACTTGTTTTCAATCGGGAAAATAATGGACAAGGGCTTTGAATTTAACGCTGATCGTGATAGCTGTACGTTTGTGAAAGGGGGTATAGTGCGATTAGTGGGAAATAGAACTTCGAGGGGACTTTATATTTTAAAATTACGCGTGTGTAAAGCAGAGGCATCGGCTGAGGTGTTTGTTGCATCTGCCACCGAAACTGTGCAATTGTGGCATGAAAGGCTGTGTCATCACAACAAAAGACACGTTCAAAAGTTACTGCAGCAGCAGCGAATTAGTGTCACAGCAGAAGAAGAATTCTGTGATGGCTGTGTGCTCGGAAAGCAACATCGTGGAAGCTTCAGAAGCCGGGGAAATAGATCGACTGCACCAGGTGAACAAATTAGTGCCGATGTCTGCGGGCCCATGCGGAAATTATCACCAGGTGGTGCGACGTATTTTCTGTGTTTTAAAGATGATTAGGGGAGATGTGGGTATAGTAGCCACCCGAGGTAAAGTGGCCACGACTAATTTTCCTTATCCTTCTAACGCCATCTGCGCGATAAAGGGCTGAACTATTGCAGGCGTCATTACCGTCAACTATAAAAGAAATATAGAAACCATAACATCTATGCATCAGATATCTGCATAATTGTGTTTTGGGACGTGCCTGATGTAGTGTTGAGGTTGAGTTCAGTTAGCTGTGCAACGCAATTGGTAAATGTGAGTGTGCTAAGTTTTTGCAGAGCCGAAACATATGGTATTAGGAATGTATCCATGTAATATAATTGATGAATATGCGAAGTACATTTTGTAGGTTATGACATTTCTAATGAGTTGCAAGATGGGTGAAAGTGGCCACCAAGTGTCCACTATACCCCGTGTAAATATTGGAGTGGCCACTTTAACCCATCAATTTTTTTATTGAGTGTAAACTTGAAAATTTATTTCCAGAAAATGCCAAGGAAGTATATTAGAACGTCACAGCAGGGATCATGGGATCCTAAGGCTATGGCAGAAGCAATCAAAGTCGTAAAAGAACAGCATATGCCATTCCAAACAGCCAGTAAAATTTATAATGTTCCGCGAAATACTCTCAAAAGAAGAGTCCTAGATAAAAATAGAGATGCTAAAAGGAATATTAAAGTCTTAGGCGCTATCCGCCCAGTTTTTACTTTGGACCAAGAAGTAGAAATAGTTCAACATATCCAGGAACTGGAAACTCGATTTTATGGTCTCACTAAAAAAGACGTTAGATCACTTGCTTATCAGTTAGCTGAGAAAAACGGCTTGAGGCATACTTTCAACAGAGAAACCCATCTTGCTGGGGAAGACTGGCTAAAGGGATTTCATGACAGACATCCGGAAATTAGTCTTCGCACACCTGAAGCCACTAGTGCGGCCCGAGCTAGAGCCTTCAATAAGCCTAGTGTTGATAGATTTTTTGCTCTTTTAGATGAATGCATTAGTCGATTCCCATACAGACCTATGAGAGTTTTTAATGTAGATGAGACGGGACTTACAACCGTGCAGTCTAAATCGAGCAAAACTTTGCACTAAAAGGGCGAAAACAAGTAGGCAGCCTCACATCTGCGGAAAGAGGAGTTTTATCAACAGTTGTCGTCTGCATGTCTGCTGGTGGCTCATTCATTCCCCCAATGATAATTTTTCCTAGAGTGAGAATGAAAGAAGAGTTAATGGACGGAGCTCCACCTGGGACTGAATTCGCCTGTCATAAATCAGGATGGATGCAGCTGGAAATTTTCACTAAATGGTTTGAGCATTTTCTGAAGCATGCGAAGCCTACAACCGAAGACCCTTGCTTATTAATACTAGATGGGCATGTTACACATACAAAAAACTTGGATTTCATCAATATGGCGCGTGATAATTTCGTGACTGTGTTGTGTCTACCGCCCCATTGTAGTCACAAATTACAGCCACTTGATGTGCCATTTATGGGGCCCTTAAATACGTTTTATGTTCAAGAGATCGAAAAATATCTTAAGAATAACCCAGGAAGAACCGTATCACAATTTCAAGTTGGAAAATTGTTTGGTGCTGCATATCTCTCTTCAGGAAGAGGTTTATATGAGCCAACCGGAGGGATTCAATGATGGAAGCGGTCGTGTTTGCAAGCTCAACCGAAGCTTGTATGGACTAAAGCAGGCCCTCAGCTGTTGGAACAAGCGCTTCGTGGACTTTTTAAATAAATTACAGTTTAATCAAAGTGTTGCTGATCCGTGTTTGTTCATTAAAAAGACAGCGGAATCAAAAATCATTATTGCATTGTATGTGGACGATGGCCTTGTAGCTAGTTCGAAAAATTCAGACTTGGAACATTTTCTGTGTGAACTGAAAAACCAGTTTAAAATAACTTTGGTCAAATGAACTGTTTTGTTGGCATACAAATTGTTAGGCTAAATAATAATTCTATTTTTATAGCACAACATGCCTATGTCAGGAGGATTCTGGAGCGTTTCGGATGGACGAGTCAAATGCAGTGGGGACGCCCTCTGAAAATGGTACTACTGATGAAGACCATGATTTGCTGCTGGAGGCTGACGTTCCGTATCGTGAAGCTGTGGGCAGTCTGATGTACTTAGCCGTTGCCACCAGACCTGACATTATGTATGCAGTTAGCAAGGTATCGGAAGCATTGGCCCATCCCAGACCTTCGAATTGGGGAGCAGTGCAAAGGATCTTCAGGTATCTGAAAGGAACAATGGAATTTGGGTTGCTGTACCAGGCGAACCACAAAATCGGTGTACTGGAAGCATACAGTGATGCAGACTACGCTGGGGATGTCGAAACCAGACGTTGAAGAAGTGGTATGATCTGCAAGTACAATGGTAGTGCTATCAGCTGGTCAAGCCAAAAGCAGAAATGTGTGATCCTATCAACTATGGAAGCGGAGTACATAGCTGCTAGTGAAGCTGTAAAAGAAATCATCTGGCTGAAACGGCTCCTCTCAGAAGTATCCGAAGTAATTCACACTCCGACACTTTTTGTAGACAACGCGAGTGCCATCAAACTTGTCAAAAACCCTGAATTTCAAAAGCGTTCTAAACATATTGTTGTAAAATTTCATTTTATACCTGAAAAATTTAGTGCATGTGAACTTAGGGTTGAGCATATACAAGGTGACGATCAAGTTGCTGATGTTTTGACCAAACCATTAGCTCGAGTAAGGTTTTCAAAATTACGAGCTCTGCTTGGTGTAATTGTTTTAGGCTAACTATATTTTGGAAGGAAGTGTTAAGATATAATTCAAAATCTAGTGGAATTAACTTTCTAAGGTTCTAGTTGTTAGTGACTATTTTAGTTATGCGTAGAACTTGTTCACTTGAACGCGGTCCTCGTAAGGGTACGGTTGCTATCGTTGCTATGTTCTTTCGCTTATGTACATACAGTGTGTAATACTTATTTAAATAAAACGTTTAGTTCAGATTGCCGTTGGTTATTTCAATAGACAGTTACTTAGTACATGTTCTTAGAGCAACCTTTAACAGATTGATAGCAATATTATATTATGAAATTTGCACCAAAGTAGTTAAGGTGTGCGGGTTCTAATACACTTTGCATAATAGGCCCCGCCCCCTGGATTGAAAATTGTGGGGCGTGTCTGTGGTGTGCTGTGATTGGTTGTGGTGGGTGTGATTAGCATAAATAAAAATGGCGTGTTGTGTGTATCTGTGCTGTGATTGGTTGTGTATAATGTGAATGGCGTCGATGGGCGTGTCTGTGGTGTGACGTTCATCCAATAAGCGTCGTGTATTTGTAATGTGTTGTAGTCGGCCATTTTGTGGTGCGTCTTGGGTGGTCGTATCTGGTCTGCAAAGCGTAAAAATCCTGCCTCGACATGTAGCTGTGAGTTTGTTGACCTTTGTCGGGCGCGCGGGTTAGTTGAATGAGGGGCCTTGTGCGAATAATAATTAGGCAAAACTTGTTCGTTTAGTGGGGCCCTGTTCGGGTGTTAGATTTGTCGGGTTCATTTGAGTTTGTTGGCCTTGCGCTTGCTGGGGGCAATTATATTTTTGTGGATTCTGCCTGCGCGGCGCTTGTTAAATGTTATTTTGCTAAATATTTATTGAGCGTGTTTAGATGGCAGGTTGTAAAAGTTGCCCGATTCGGGGCCCTTCTTAAGTGATTATTCTAAGTGCTTAAATGGGGGGTCTTTAATTGTTTTACTAAGAAATTGGTTGTACGTTGTGGTAATAGAAGGTTCGAGTAATGGAAGAGTTAATGAAAATAAATCGTGGGGGTATTAGGTTAACATTAAGATTATTACGGGAATGTAGAGAACACGGCGGTTCTTCGCCGTCAGGTTCGGTAGGTAGGAAAAGACATTTAGAGGCAAAATTATCGGAATTGAGGGCGAAACAGGTGCGTTTGCAGGATGCTATTGTAATAGACGCTGGCGGTGTTGTTGGCGGTGGCGATAATGGCAAATTTGTGGGTAATCGTGTACAGTGGAAAAATATAGAGTGCGTTTAAGGGTCGAATACGAACCGGTGCGGTAATAAATTTGGGTCATGACGATGTGGATTTGTTTTTTAGCGATGCGTTTTCAGCTATTCAAAAGCGTATAAGAAGATTAGTAAGAAAATTGAATGTAATTAAAGTTAATTTTGTATTTTATGGAGATTATATGAAACCTGAGGATCCCGATTCATTAAAGACAAAATTGAAATTTAATGATTCAAATGAGCGTTCGAGTTCTTTCCTTATGTTTTTGTTAACTTTCACGTATAACTTTTTAATAGATTTTAGGTAGTTATATATTACCAAATTTACTTGCTCCTTCGACAAACTAGACTGATTTTTTACAAATTGATCGACAGACCTAACTAGCACATCTGATAGAGAAACGCTACACTCTGAGTGGCAATATTCTAGTCGTTGTGTACGCTCATACATGGCCGGATATCCGCATAGATACCAATGCTCACACCCATCACATATTTCTTCATATTTAGTATGGTCAAGCCGATATCCGTGTTCGGATATGTACATTTCGTAATTATTAAAAACCAAAGCAAGCTACTAACGAGGACAAAAAAAAAGTGAGACTTACAGCAAGTTGTATTGGTTCCTGATGTTGTAGGATGACTCGTCAGAGTAAGGGAGAATTCTGCGGAAGATCGGTTTGGGTGTTGGTGGTCGTAATAATGGCGCCTGCTGTTATATGGCTGGTCGTCAGAGTCCCCGATCTGGGGGGCGCCAGTCGAGGACGCTCGAGGGGAGAAAATCGCGGAGATCCTGGAGAGCAGAGGACTGACGGTCCTCAACACCGCAAGTCCACCAACTTTCGAAGGGCATCAAGGCAGCAGCTACATCGATCTCACAGCTGGCAACTTCGGGATGTACACGAGGGTCTCATCTTGGGCAGTCACTGATGAGATCACGCTTTCCGACCACAAACTAATAACGTGGACTACCAGCTGGCGGAACGACGGACCAGACTACGCCGGGCATCGCCGCTTCTGTAACAAGAGAACGAACTGGCAGAAATTCGACCGCAACTATGCCCTCCATCAGGACGCCATCCTGGAGCAGATACGGACAGCAAGATTGCAAGAGGATGTTGATAAAGCCGCGGAGTGTCTCAACGAGGCCGTCCTAAAAGCTTGCGAGGCTTCCAAGCCCACCCCCAAGCCCTTTCATAAAACCGTACCTTGGTGGACCCCGGAACTTACGGCTACCAGATTAGAGGCGCGCAGACTTCGCAGGCGGTACCAGCGAGCCAATTCCCCGCTAAGAGAAGAACGGAGTTCCTCGCGGCGAGGCGAGCGTATAAGCAAGCCGTGCAGAAGACCCGCACCGCCAAGTGGCAACAATTCTGCACCATGAACTCAGAGGCAGACCCATGCGGCACAGCTTACCGGGTCCTTCGGGGAAAGAAGCAGGGGCGCCTAATATTCAATAACATGCGACGGGAAGATGGCACCAGAACCACAAGCGCCCGCGAAACGGCCGCCTGCCTGCTCCAGAAGTTTTTGCCAAGGGATGACCCTGTAGAGGACGACGCCGTTCAGGCAGCCATTCGAAGATCGTGGTCACTGGCCGAGGGCGGAGACGATGACCTACCAATTTACCAGCATGAAATCAGGCGTGCGCTTGCCAGGATGTCGCCGAAGAAGGCACCAGGCCACGACGGCATCACCGCGGATGCAGCAATGCGCGCGTTCGAATCCAACCCGGTGGTGTTCGTGGACCTTTTTAATAAGTGCCTCGCTACTGAAACATTTCCGCGGTGCTGGAAGATGCAAACCGTAAAGTTCATCCCCAAGCCACACGCGATTGACCCTAACGATCCGCGCAGTGTCAGGCCAATCAGTCTGCTACCTGTACTGGGGAAAGTGCTCGACAGGATTGTTACAACGCGAGTTGAATATGCGGTTCAGAGTGCCGGCGGGTACAACAATAGGCAATTTGGGTTTGCCAGCGGTCGATCAACTACGGACGCCATAGAAGCCGTGGTGGCTGCTATAAAAGTGCACCGTGCTCGAAAAGACTACTGTGCGGTCCTGTCTCTCGACATCGAGGGCGCTTTTGACAATGCGTGGTGGCCCAAAATCATTTGGGAGTTGGAAAGATGTGACTTTCCGGGCAACTGGCTGTGCCTAGTGAGAGACTATTTTACCAACAGGAGAGCGCAGGTACAACTTCCGAATTCAACCGTGGTGCACGAAGTGTCAAGGGGATGTCCACAAGGTTCGTGCTCCGGCCTGACCTTCTGGAAGTTGCTTTACGAGAGCATCTTCCGAGAACACCTACCAGAAGGGTGTGCGATCTTTGCATACGCGGACGACATACTGTTGGTGGTCGGAGCACAGCAGTACAAGACCCTCAAGAACAGAACCAACGAGGCGCTGCGCATCCTCCAGGAATGGGCCACGAGGAGCAAGCTGGCTTTTAATGCCGCTAAGACACAAGCTCTGTTCTACGGAAAGACGCCTAGGCAGGAGAGACCCACCTTCATGCTGAACAACCAGCGTATCTACTGCAGCGACACCATCCGCTACTTGGGGGTCCTGATAGACAATAGGCTATCCTGGCACCCCCATATCAAAATGGCCAGCTAAAAAGGCAAGGAGATCTCTCACAAGATAGGCGCGGCAGCGAGGCTGACCTGGGGATTCCGAGGCGAGGCCTTGACGAGGGTATACGAGGCCCGCCATCCTCTATGCGGCGCCGATCTGGGCTGAAGGCTGCAGGGTGAAACAACGCAAGCAGTTGCTAAGCGCCCAAAGAATACTGATTGTCAAGGCCGCTGCAGCATACGCCACGGTGTCAACCGAAGCAGTCCTGGTGCTCAGCAACACTCCGCCCATCGACCTGTCGCTCCAGGAGCTGCAACAACGGAGGGCGGCCATAATTCAGAGGGACCCAGCACAGCTCCGCCTACTAGGCATTGAGGGCAGAAAGATCGAAGGCACCGTGGACATGACCACGGTCGAGCACCCTGCCGAGACGTTCACTCCGACCTTCTCCCTGACCGAAAACGACGCGCACGTCATTCGGTGCTACACTGATGGCTCTAGACAAGACGACGGTGCAGCAGGAGCTGCCTTCGTGATTATGCGCGGGGACTACGAGATTGACAGTAGGAAGGTGAAGCTCGCCGATTGGAGCACCGTCTTCCAGTGCGAGCTGGTCGGACTGCGAGCCGCGCTACAATACATCCGGGCCAACCTCTACGCGTTCCCAGCGATCTCGGTCCTGACGGATAGCAGGTCGGTACTTACGGCCTTGCAACACATGAGGAAGCCCACCGAACTCCAAGTGGAAGTTCATTCCATGCTCCGGGAGCTGTCAGGAGTAGCGTCCGTCAGACTACATTGGATCAAGGCCCATGTCGGGATCGACGGGAATGAGCGCGCCGACGAGCTGGCCAAAGAGGCGGCAGCAGCAAAAGAGGCACCAATATTCGATGTCGTGAGCCGGGCGTTCTGCAAAAGGCGACTTGCTTTGCTCAAGGCGGAGCAGTGGGAGGCACGCTGGCGCACGGCCACCACCGGTAGGCCGGTAGAGCGCCTGATTCCAACAATTGCCACCCGGAGCGACGTCATAGGCAGCCTGGACCACCTCACTGTACAGCTTGTCACTGGACAGGGGGGCTTCGGGTCCTACCTCCACCGGATCGGCAAACGAGACGACCCAGCCTGCGCCTGCGGAGAAGAAGACGACACCCCCGAACACGTCATCCTACGTTGCCCCCTCGAACGACAGCACCGCGGAGCCGCCGACGCGCGACTGGCCTCGCTGGGCCTAGCCTGGCCAACCACCATGGAGGAAGCGAGAGAGCTATCCGGGGAAAGGGAGTGGTGGCTGGCTCTTCGAGAGTTCGCCTCCAGAATTCAGCGCCTCAAACCGGATCGCGAGTGAGGCACACGAATCAGTGGACACGGGTTAGTGCTGACTGACTGCGGCCAGGATGGTGTTGTTTAGTGCGTAGGATATTTAGATTAAGTATTGTAAGGGCTAAGTGTTTAGTGATTTAGTTTAGTCTAGGTTAGGTTAGCTTTAGTTTAGTTTAAGTAAGTTAGTAAACGCACGCTGTCCACGGCATAGAAATAGGTACAGGACGCAAAACGGGTTGGTGTAATGCCGAAAGGCGGGGCACCAGCCAACATTTGTAAATATGTGTTGGCAAATAAATTGAAAGTATGAGGAGAATTCTGCGAAAGATGATACAATCCAGATTAGCATTTCAAGTATTAATTTAAAAATCAAACTTACCTAATTTTATTCCTGCTCCTCAAAGGAATATGATGGTGTATTATGCTGCTTTCCTACGTCTTCCATACCCAAGTAAATTAGCATAATTTTCTTCGTGTTCATTAATTCTATATCGTCCGCTGTTAGGGCATCGCAAAGACGTTTAGGCAAAAATACTATCCCAGCCTCTAACTCACAAAGGATGTACTTGTAACTGGCTTTCGGAGCAACCCCTGATCTTAAAGAAATTATTCGGTATTTTTTTCCGATTGTGAGATCTTCTTCTGGATTTAGCCTCGGCTTTTTGACAATCGTGACAATTTTATTTAGTTGTGAAATAAATGAAGTCATTTTACTCACTCAAAAATAACTGCGTCAACTTGCCGTAATGCGTTTAAAGATGGGGGATTCTGAGCTGGATCACTTTAAATTTAACTGAATTTCCATACCTATATTGCAATGACCCTATACGTATAATATTTGTATGTTTATAATTAATGTAATAAAATAAAAGAGTCACCACACAATATTTAATTTAGTTCTACTATTTATTAAGATCAAACTGACTGCTTAATTTATTTCGTTGGGTACGCCAAAATCGAGAATTACTCTTGTGGTATTTTGCCCTTTATCTAATCCATTCATCTGATTTAATGACTTCGCTAGCTCAATTTTAAACAGAGACATGAAATTAAAACTCAAAATCTCAGGTGTTGGGTTCCTGACTTTCCAAGTTAAAAATTCTACGGTACGCCTCTGAAAAGTAGGCAGATTGACCTGAAATGTAGGCGTAATGTGCCGTTGTTAAACTGAAATGTCAATTCTATCGCACCAAGTTCTCGTTATCTCAGCTCGCGTGTGAAATTGACTTATTAACAATTAAATGAACAAATTCTACGGTAAGATTTTGAATAATTGCCTTCAAGTGGCGTCTATGTATTCCTTTGTTTTTCCAGATCGTTAGCTATTGGTGTTTTATGGGGCTCCACTTGACGATTTTAATTGAAAATCCTGGAAAAATACCTCGCCATCCCCATGAACCGCTATGATTTTCTTATTCTCCAGGTCGTAATTAAGGTATGCTCAAATTTTCACACCGATCGCACAGAACAAAATTGAACAATTCACTAACCTCACTTTCGTAGCGCAAGGGCCCCCTTTTTGATGAATCTGGCTGAAATATTGCTCCCCGGGCTGCTCGTGATGCTGGGTTGTGTTCTGGCCTGATGTGTGGAGCTGCCGGAAGAATCCTGACACCCTATGCCTTCCCACGATGCTGCTCGCTGATGTCGCAGGAATTCGCCAACTGCCGAACCTGCCTCGGAACGCCAAAAACTCAAATACCTGGAATCTCTTGCCTCCAATTGTGCTGATACATTCGAATTTGCTGATTACGATGGTGCTCTTTATTTTTTTATACTTTTATGCTTTCTATGAAAAAACTTGAATTAAAGTCAGAGCAAATTCAGATAGCTTTCACCAATTTATTTTAAACAATTGCTATCTCTCCAGTTGTTATTGACAAAACTCTGTCTACAGATTTGAATTGTAGGAAATCAACCAGGTACAAAAACATAACTTATAATCTAATTTTAACAAATTTTATCAGTTATTTACAAACTCTTATGTACTAAAATTATTGTCTTTTGAAATTGTTCATTTCTCAACGTTTTTTAATGCGCCACTCACTTCATTTTTATAACACTTAAATGCCCATTGTTTATCACTGCACTGACTAGTTTTTTAATCCACCAACATTGTCTAATTTCTTGCTTATTTGAATTCCATCTAATTTCTTGCTATTACAACCTCTTCAAATCCCCAAGTCTTGTATTTTCATGTCATAAATGACTTGCCTGGCTTTTCTATGTTCTTTGCCTTATTCTTCTAGTCATTCTTGTTCTCACCTTTATTAAAAATGTTCATTTGCTATCCATTCTCTAATGACTTTACTCTCTACGCTTCCATTTTTAAGCTGTGTCTAACTTGAACTTTTTGTGTCAGTTCTGAATTTAATTTAGATTCGGCTTTTAGTTTGTGCAAATCTATTATTTTACGATTAAAATTATATTGCTAAACCCAATACACGGAATTTGAGCTTCCATATTTCTATGCCTATTCAAATATAATCAATGTCATTGGCGAATTATACCAGTGTTAATATGATTTGGCAATTTATGTGAATTTCCTCAGATGCTTGCATTATTACAACTCTGTGCTTTAATGATTTAATTTGTCATTTGTTTGTACTGCAATCAGAGCCGATTTGAGGGCTAAATACCACCGCAATATATACTAATAGAAACACTCCCCGCTTCCGCCGCCAGTATCTAGTGGAAATATCCAGCTCATTTCTACCGGTTTTGCTAAAGTTTAACGACAGCAGAAAGATGTTATGCAAAACATTTTTATAAAAAATTCTGCTATTCAGGTACGATTTAACTACGTAAAATTCCACTATTAGATCGGTCAGAACAATTTGCATATAATTATGTTAATTTTACGCACGTCGTGCAAAACATTTTTTTATAGTAAAATTCCTGAATCCCTATCTTTCACTTTGTTTGCGTCGACTGGGAAATATTTGAATATCTGTTAATTAACGTCCGCTATAAGTGCGTTAGCCCCGACAAAAAGTTGTTTTGACAAAACACTAGAAAATTCTGCGGTCGAACCGCGATCGGACTCTAGGATAATGCAATTTTCTACTAATGTTGATTGTCAGGTAATCGCTGCGAACAACATTGCACCAAGTTTCTTACTATTCTACTCATACGCTGGGTGAAGAAATAAAACACTAGCATGTGATAAATCATTTATTATCTTCATTGGTAAACATACAAAAAATGTAACATAATCTTATACAATTATATATAAAAACTTAGTCTATGGTTAGTTGCGATAATTTAACATTTAACAGATCATAATTGTTAGTATTAGAGCTAATTCTTAAGGATGACATAAATTCTATCGATAAATTTTTGTTAACATAATAATTATTAATGTCCCTTTTCAATTGCACACATTTCATAATAAACATTAGAAGTTTTTGTTTATTATACATATGTTTCGCTTTCAGGTGAACCTGGTGATTGGTATAAGATCGGAGTCGGCAGCGGAATCGCACATTCCACATCATAAGCTAGTTGATCTGGATAAAATTTTATAATTTCCAATACGGCCAGATAGCTGTATAAATCACACTTAGATAATCGGTCAACTATTTCATATGTTCTGCGCAATATAAAATATTGTCGCGCAAGTTATGTTTGTGGTTATTATTTGAAATTTCTAGCATACCAAAAAGTTTATAAATGCACTTTCTGTAAAACAAATCCAAATTTACATCGCGTAAGCGTTGGAAGTGATTATTGATAATGTCGCCCAAAGAATATAATTTAACAAATTCCTGCTCTTCCAATATTAGCATTTGATGGTTTACAAAAATACCTACGCATTTTTGGGTATGCTCAACCTTATATTCCAAGGCAACGCGATCGTTTACAGTGACGACGCGAACTTTTGCTTGCAAGCCAGAAAATTCACTTGCTGTACGAAAAAATTTACGAAATTGTAATTCAACATAGCATGTAGATAATGCGTTCCAATCTTGTTCCCTAAATAGCACTTCTTTGTCGGCACAAAATTTTTCTACACATTCAATTTTTAACGCTGGTATAAATGCTTCTCTACTGTCATTAATGAATCCCAGGGTTGCAATGTGTGTATGTGCACACCACACATTTGGTTCTTGTCCCAAATTGTACTGCGCGCTTGATATTATTGGAAATATTTGCTTTGCGTACTCTTTCTCGCTATTGATGTCTGCACTTTTTCCCCTAATATTACCATCTTGGACGAGATTACTACAATTATCAATATCCATGACACGACAATTGCAGCGTCTGTTTACTACTGAAACTACTACATAATTTAATTACGCTAAATAAATATAATTGCTGAAGTACATGCGCACTCTACGCTACATGAAAAACAAAACTCCTATTGGCACAAGTCATTCACCTACGCCTTTTGCAAATAATTAATATACTAACAAGGACAAGCTCCAGGCGTATTGCGTTGATCATTTGGACTATGGACGCACCTGTTGGAGCCTGCAAAATCAAGTTTGTTGAACTTCGGAAAATTTACTTGCTATTACGTCAGGTACGTCCCGCTGTGCACGACTATTAACCGAAACTTCTTATTATTCTTACCAATGGTCTCTATCCGAAATAAGAGCACACTAGTGTTACTTGTATCAAAAACATCGAAATTGAATATAGGGTACATCCATCCCAATTATTTTCATCATTACCATTACGCAACTTATATGTATCTAGTTTCCATACTAACGAATTCCAACGGCTCTCGAGATGCATAAATATGGAATATATATACCTAATTTTATAGAAAAGTAAAGACTTATCGGGTGCAGCTTGACTATTGTTGTTAAGCAAATTTCCGCTAAACGCATATACGCGACTTTCATTTATATATATTAATTGCATAGCTATCCACTCAGATGGCCATGAACAATTCCTTTCTACATTTCCATTATTCGAAAACGCAGTGCACATGTATGCATTGTGACCGATTCCCAAGGGCCGATGGACAATTAAGAAATTATCGTTTATAGAAGCAAGAATGAAGTCAAGAACTTGCAGTCGGAACATAATGACCATTACTGAATTCTAAGCCTGTAAATTAGCCTTTTCATAATAATCGCCCCCTTTTGGTGCAGCCGCCGCCGAAACTCTTTTCTTCTGTATGCATGAAATACATTGAAATTTTTGCATTGGGACACCATCCAATACATCTCCTGTCGCACCTTCTTTTACGTTCGGAAAATGATCCCAACAGTATTCATAATCGCAAAATTCTTTTTGTAGCCAATTAGGTAGTTTATTAAATTCTCTAGCTATATCCTTAACAAAATATTTTCTTAGCATATGTAAAGGTGTGGAAATAATTTCCTCTACTGTAATACAAATGGTGATTTCTTTACCGACACCACTACTACAATACAACTCAGCGAGCTTCGCAAAACCTTTTACAAGAATTCCAAGATTCAGTTACAAAACTCAATTTATTTTCCAAACTATCGCGATCGCGATTACATTCATCATATTTCGCCAACGTAAACTCACAATCAATGGCCAGACGTGTCAAATTATTTTCTAGAGAAATAGACTTAAATTGCAAATACTCCAATTCTACATTATCGTCACCACGCTCTATTTCACGTTTCCTCGTTGTAGCAGCATCACTGCCGCGAAATATTGTACTACCCTCCGTAGTTAGTGGGGGCTGTATTGTCGTAGGCATACTATGACGACGAATATAATCTAATCGACTTTGTTGCAAGCGATTAAAGAAATCGGTATAATTTAGTAGCGGCACTGACTCGTTCTCAAAATTGGCCTGATTGAAATGCATATTGACCCTACTACCATCGTGGCTCCTTTCTATTGTCGTAGTGCCGTTAATAAAATGTGAATTAAAGTGTTCTAGCCAACTCCCCTTTATCGATGCGATACTAGCACTGCCAGCTGCCGCTGCTGATATAGCAAAACATACGATTACACAAGACATCGCCAACATCATTACTATGCCGCTCGCTTCGAGGTTGCTTGCAGCAAGAAAATCTATCTTATAATGACTATTTTTAAATTATATTTGACCTTTAATTACCCCTACTATTAAATTAGCTAAATATCAGCCAATTTACTTGATAAATATTTGAAAGTCGTAGTAGCATAACACGCTGTGTTATTCCACTACGACTTTCTTGCCTCTACAGTCGTCAGTTCGAATCTCACAATCCTACGAATGTAAAATTCCACATTTTACTATATTTACGGACAAATAATTTATCGAAACCAGCGTAGAACCACTGCCCGATTGTTGAAACTCTACATCTTTTGTTTTAGCTCATCGACAGCCGATTCATAAATATCTCTAATATTATCGCTTAACAAAATTTTAAAATTTTTCGTATTAAAAAATTTTGTCGTTAATGAATCGGGACCCTCAGGTTTCATATAATCTCCATAAAATACAAAATTAACTTTAATTACATTCAATTTTCTTACTAATCTTATACGCTTTTGAATAGCTGAAAACGAATCGCTAAAAAACAAATCCACATCGTCATGACCCAAATTTATTACCGCACCGGTTCGTATTCGACCCTTAAACGCACTCTCTATATTTTTCCACTGTACACGATTACCCACAAATTTGCCATTATCGCCACCGCCAACAACACCGCCAGCGCCTATTACAACAGCCTCCTGCAAACGCACCTGTTTCGCCCTCAATTCCGATAATTTTGCCTCTAAATGTCTTTTCCTACCTACCGAACCTGACGGCGAAGAACCGCCGTGTTCTCTACATTCCCGTAATAATCTTAATGTTAACCTAATACCCCCACGATTTATTTTCATTAACTCTTCCATTACTCGAACCTTCTATTACTACAACGTACAACCAATTTCTTAGTAAAACAATTAAAGACCCCCCATTTAAGCGCTTAGAATAATCACTTAAGAAGGGCCCCGAATCGGGCAACTTTTACAACCTGCCATCTAAACACGCTCAATAAATATTTAGCAAAATAACATTTAACAAGCGCCGCGCAGGCAGAATCCACAAAAATATAATTGCCCCCAGCAAGCGCAAGGCCAACAAACTCAAATGAACCCGACAAATCTAACACCCGAACAGGGCCCCACTAAACGAACAAGTTTTGCCTAATTATTATTCGCACAAGGCCCCTCATTCAACTAACCCGCGCGCCCGACAAAGGTCAACAAACTCACAGTTACATGTCGAGGCAGGATTTTTACGCTTTGCAGACCAGATACGACCACCCAAGACGCACCACAAAATGGCCGACTACAACACATTACAAATACACGACGCTTATTAAATGAACGTCACACCACAGACACGCCCATCGACGCCATTCACATTATACACAACCAATCACAGCACAGATACACACAACACGCCATTTTTATTTATGCTAATCACACCCACCACAACCAATCACAGCACACCACAGACACGCCCCACAATTTTCAACCCAGGGGGCGGGGCCTATTATGCAAAGTGTATTAGAACCCGCACACCTTAACTACTTTGGTGCAAATTTCATAATATAATATTGCTATCAATCTGTTAAAGGTTGCTCTAAGAACATGTAATAAGTAACTGTCTATTGAAATAACCAACGGCAATCTGAACTAAACGTTTTATTTAAATAAGTATTACACACTGTATGTACATAAGCGAAAGAACATAGCAACGATAGCAACCGTACCCTTACGAGGACCGCGTTCAAGTGAACAAGTTCTACGCATAACTAAAATAGTCACTAACAACTAGAACCTTAGAAAGTTAATTCCACTAGATTTTGAATTATATCTTAACACTTCCTTCCAAAATATAGTTAGCCTAAAACAATTACACCAAGCAGAGCTCGTAATTTTGAAAACCTTACTCGAGCTAATGGTTTGGTCAAAACATCAGCAACTTGATCGTCACCTTGTGTATGCTCAACCCTAAGTTCACATGCACTAAATTTTTCAGGTATAAAATGAAATTTTACAACAATATGTTTAGAACGCTTTTGAAATTCAGGGTTTTTGACAAGTTTGATGGCACTCGCGTTGTCTACAAAAAGTGTCGGAGTGTGAATTACTTCGGATACTTCTGAGAGGAGCCGTTTCAGCCAGATGATTTCTTTTACAGCTTCACTAGCAGCTATGTACTCCGCTTCCATAGTTGATAGGATCACACATTTCTGCTTTTGGCTTGACCAGCTGATAGCACTACCATTGTACTTGCAGATCATACCACTTCTTCAACGTCTGGTTTCGACATCCCCAGCGTAGTCTGCATCACTGTATGCTTCCAGTACACCGATTTTGTGGTTCGCCTGGTACAGCAACCCAAATTCCATTGTTCCTTTCAGATACCTGAAGATCCTTTGCACTGCTCCCCAATTCGAAGGTCTGGGATGGGCCAATGCTTCCGATACCTTGCTAACTGCATACATAATGTCAGGTCTGGTGGCAACGGCTAAGTACATCAGACTGCCCACAGCTTCACGATACGGAACGTCAGCCTCCAGCAGCAAATCATGGTCTTCATCAGTAGTACCATTTTCAGAGGGCGTCCCCACTGCATTTGACTCGTCCATCCGAAACGCTCCAGAATCCTCCTGACATAGGCATGTTGTGCTATAAAAATAGAATTATTATTTAGCCTAACCATTTGTATGCCAACAAAACAGTTCATTTGACCAAAGTTATTTTAAACTGGTTTTTCAGTTCACACAGAAAATGTTCCAAGTCTGAATTTTTCGAACTAGCTACAAGGCCATCGTCCACATACAATGCAATAATGATTTTTGATTCCGCTGTCTTTTTAATGAACAAACACGGATCAGCAACACTTTGATTAAACTGTAATTTATTTAAAAAGTCCACGAAGCGCTTGTTCCAACAGCTGAGGGCCTGCTTTAGTCCATACAAGCTTCGGTTGAGCTTGCAAACACGACCGCTTCCATCATTGAATCCCTCCGGTTGGCTCATATAAACCTCTTCCTGAAGTGTTCCATACAGGAACGCCGTCTTCACATCAAACTGCAAAAGTTGTAGGCCTTCTGAAGCAGCAACACTCAGTACAGATCGCACTGTATCGAAACGTACCACAGGGCTGAAAGTTTCTTCATAATCCCCTGCTTTCTGAGCAAAGCCTTTTGCAACTAGTCTTGCTTTGTAGCGGTCAACGGATCCATCCGCTTGAAATTTAACACGAAGCACCCATCAACAGCCTTTTGATTTGGCAGTGTCTCCACTAACTCCCACGTGTTATTTTCTTTTAATGAAGCCAGCTCTTCATTCATCGCAGCTTTCCATTGATCTGCTTCGCTGCTCTGCATAGCTGCACCATACGAGCTCGGAGTCGAACACTCTGCAAAATAGACATAATCACGCAAATAGGATGGTTTGTTGATTTTCCGGCGCCCTATTCTTTTCTCCGCTTGTCCTTCTGCTTCGTCACTTGACAATGTTTGAACGGCTTCCTCCAGGGCAGTGGCTTCCTTTACGACAACAGCTTCCTCCAACTGGTGATACAAGTGACACATGAAGTTTCCTTTTCAAAGGAGTTTCATCCTGGAAGATGACGTCGCAACTGAGAATAACTTTATTTTGTTCTTCTATCCACACTCGATAGCAATCTTTATCGCCACAATAGCCAACAAGTTGTCCAATAACACCCTTTTATCCCATTTCTGTCGTTTTTGTTTTGGTATATGTACAAAACACTGCGTACCAAAGATTCGCATATGATTGAACGTCGTACTGCTTTTACAACACCATAGTTCACTAGGCGATTTCCCCTCGACAGATGTTGGACCAGTACGTTTAAGTACATGTGCTACTGTATTCACAGCTTCGGCTGATAACTTTATTGGCAAGTTTTTTGCATGGATCATTGAACGTGCACATTCCACTAACGTACGGTTTTCTCGTTAAAAAATCCCGTGATTTGGAATAAAGAGCAATATGATTATGAAACCAAGTACCCAAAGTATCCCAAACATTATTATAGTCATAGTAAAAGAATTAAAGCCTTACCTTCATTTTTTGTTTTAATACAAAATATTTTGCAAAATATGTGCAGATGACCACTTTACCCCATACAGCGGGGCAAAGTGGTCACCCATATTTTGAGGCAAAGTGACCATAATAAAAGTAGGTAGGTAGGTAATGTAAAATAATCTCACATGTGATGCAACAGTACTTTAGCATTTATTACATATAAAATATAGCTTAGGAACATAGTTCACATGTAAATACATCGTCGTCTTCATCGCATCCACTACATTCTTCATGCACCCATATCCAACCTTCCCCTTTTTTAGATTTTGAGAAAAGGCTTGAGCAGTAGAGACACTCGACATCTTCCTGCGCATCATCGTCACTGCTGCTTGTGTCATCTTTAACAGGAATTCTTGATTTCTTTGTCACAACCTTGCTTTTAGTCTTCTTACTTTCGAAAAGTTGTGGTTTAACTGTTGCTGGTTTTTTAGATTCCTTTGCTATTTCTAGCTCATCCTTATAAGGGCTGTCTGTGATTATTGCGGTAGAACCTCTTTTTCTATTATTTCTCTGCGTTTCCGTTTTACATTTTGGAATCAGAACGATGTCTTTTGGACTGACGAGTAACCCCGAGCAGCTTGGTCCACTATTTTGGATATTATGCATGATTTGATCAGCAGGTCGTTTGTTAGTTTGCGAGGTTGAAGGAATTGGATCTGCTGCATAATTTGCTTTGTTGTCTTCATCATTGGAATTTTCGTTTTCCGGATGATCTTCTCTAACTTCAACATCTCTATCAGTAACTTCAGCTGCAGCAAAATCTACATCACTGAACACATGTGGATTATACGGAACAATTCCACAATGTCTGAAGCCATTTATAGCTGTTGTAGGCACTGCTGCTCGAAGATATGCAGCACCAAACAATTTTCCAACTTGAAATTGTGATACGGTTCTTCCTGGGTTATTCTTAAGATATTTTTCGATCTCTTGAACATAAAACGTATTTAAGGGCCCCATAAATGCCACATCAAGTGGCTGTAATTTGTGACTACAATGGGGCGGTAGACACAACACAGTCACGAAATTATCACGCGCCATATTGATGAAATCCAAGTTTTTTGTATGTGTAACATGCCCATCTAGTATTAATAAGCAAGGGTCTTCGGTTGTAGGCTTCGCATGCTTCAGAAAATGCTCAAACCATTTAGTGAAAATTTCCAGCTGCATCCATCCTGATTTATGACCCAAACCCAAAAAACAAAAAGAAGATAAATAGCAATACAAGAAAAGTAAGAAGTGATACAAGCAGTGATGAAGAAGAAACTGTGAACTATAAAGATTCTTCTTCAGACTGAGAGTCTGAACGAGAAGACAAGAACAGTTACTTCACTGGTGATATGAACATTGTAGAAGGTAGTTTCATTTTAGTAAAGTTTTCAGGTGGAGTTCATTACGTGGCTAGCGTTTTAACTGATTTAGACGAAGTGGGAGATTGCGAAGTTACATACCTTCGAAAAGGCACTAAGAGTTCTAATTCCTTTTTATTCGTGATAAATTACATGTTGCCTCGGGAAATTTCAAGCTCTCCGCTTCGCGTCGAGCTTTAAACATTCCCTCGTGCTATAATCTTGATTACGCCCTTAATACATAAATAACTATTAAGTGTATAAACTGGGATTTTGCAGTTGTTATGGTTTTGATTGCTAAATAATTTTCCAAATGTTGCGTTTTTTGATTGATAGTAAAATTCCAATAATACAAAAAATAATAATGAATCAAACATTACAACATAACATATTACGTGTCCCGATTTCTAAGGCGCCGACTGTACGTTAAACTATTAATCAATACTGTAACAACCCGCAAGAAAATTGCGTTATAATTATAAGTCTTATAAATTGTAAGTTGTCAGAAGAAAAGAATAAATCAAAGCCGCCCCTGCGTAAATTACAAATATAGCGAACGCGAAAGTTCATTTACCAAGAATAGAAAGCTACATTTGTCGTAGTCAGAAAAAGCGATTGAATTACATCCGGTGCTCATAAAGCTAAAAGATTTCTGAGAATAGAGAATGCCGATTTGACACATAGCGCAAACCCGTGTGGGATATGCCGAATCCGCAACTCTCAGAGCGCGCAAAGTACAAGTCAAAATGCTAGTTTGACAAAACGGGGAAGCCCGAGAAACATCCGGCTCCCCACGATAGAAAATTACCTGGGAGGGAACGGGAACCGCGAGGGCAGTTCGCGCCTCGGTTTCGAGTAATAAATTAACCTGTCGATAACATTTTTCGGTGCCAATTCTAACTAAATCTAAATTACTTCTTTTCGATCTAAAACTAAAGTGTTGTGTAGTGCCCAACCATAAGAAAATCCAGGTACAAAAGGGAACCATAGGACTCCAATCAATTTTAGCCGAACTCAATTTAATTTATAACTAAACATCGGTCGCGCCGTTTAAATTAAATAATAACCAAATCGAGGGGTAGTAACCACAGCGCAGGAGTAACAGGTCAGACTTAATTGTTGTTATTTTATATTAACCAACTCAAAGGGCCGTCGCTAGATTTATTCTTTCCTTCCAAAACAAATTACATAGGCATAATTTTGATTAATCTAGTTACGAAGCTTACAGTTAATTAATCCATGAACAGAGAGGGCGGAAGCCATTGTCATCGTGCCAAATTATTAGTTTCTTTCAATATAAGTTTAATTATTCTTTTGTGGGTGTTTCATTTAAACAAATCTAGCCCTTACCCCCCTTAAGGTACCACCAAGGGACAGCAGAGGAGTTACAATCTTCTACTTGCGAATATAGTGATCTACGGTTCAAACCAACCCCTATATCACCAAAAACGTGGCAGCACGTAAACTGGTAAACAGGAGGTTGAAAAACAACCCCTTGGTTATAATACTCTCACTACCTAAATGTCTTACATTATTGGTTTGGTTTACTTTTTTCGTTTTATTTGGCATATTAGCGCATGTCTCACTGGATATTTAGTGCTGTCTCGGTTTGTACCACTGCTGGTACTAAGCTACTAAATAAAAACATTTGCAATAGTTTTTCTTAAATGTTATCATACGGATATGTTACGTTTATTTCCATTATTTTTGTAGTTTTAAGTTAGGATAGATTCCATACTTTGACTCCTTACTAATAAATTTTGTATAATTAGCCAAATAAATTGTTTGTACAGCAGTATATACTTTCTGTCTCACTTGGTACCACCCTCCTCTACTGTATATGAATTTTTGGGTTGTTTTTAGCATGGATGTGAGGTTTGCTTTCAGCTTCAAACATCTGACGTGAAAAGGATGCGGATATCATGTTATTGCAATGCCAACATACTGAAGCAAAGTTGGCACGCATCTGTAACAGCGTTGAAATATGGAAATGTCAACTCATTTTTTTTTAACAGAATTGGTTGGCTAAAATTATATCGAAAATCGTACGACACTCATTAAAGAATAATGACCAATAGAAAAATTAGTTCACGAGTCGTACCCAAGACGACAACAAAATTTCTTGGAATTTTTTTGTAGGTAGACATTACTTCTTTTTAGGGTTTCTGTCGTTACTATTTTCTTACCGAATCTACATTCGAACGTCCTAATTTGCCCTCGCGTCCCGTTCGGGCAAATTAATACGACGTTGTTGAAACACACTTAAAAAAAATCCGGAAAGAATTAATGTTCTTATGAGATTATATGTGAAAATCTAGCCATTTTAAACCATGATCCCCTAGATCCCCGTAACAGCTTTTTTGGTGGACGAACGAATACTGTAAGCTATAGAGGAACCTAAGGGGTTTGACGATATGGAAGGTTTGACCCACCCCAAGTTTCACATCATTAAACTAATGGAATGTTCTGGCACCTAGTGGTACATATTCGATACATCTCTAACATGAACGTCGCCTGCGTACATAGCGTACAAAGCCTGCCAGCTAGCCTGTTTTGACATTTATTGCAATAATTCACATTTTGCCCATTGCGCCAGTTGACACAATTTGACGTTTCTTATTTAAAGCTTGTGTTTGGTTGCCACATTTTTGAAAATGTCTTGTTGCGTTCCTTCGTGTGGAACTAGTGGTAGGAAAAATGTTTTCCATCCCGAATTTCCATGAAATATAGAAAATATTTGTGGCTGGATAAAAATTCTTAAAAATGGATGCATACATTGGGAGAACTAATTATGTTAATAGCAGCTATTTATATTTTTTAAATTTCATGCCAAATAGGCTTTGATTTAAAATTAGGCCTTTCTACATTGGTAGCGGCTTGTGATAGAAATATTAATTTCAAATGACTATATTATTTAGTTATTGTCAACGAACGGATAAATGTATGATAAATTAGTAACTTAAAATCTTAATTTCTATTTAAGATGACTTTGAACCTCCTAGTGAGAGATCAAAAGTGTGTTCATTGCACTTCGCTGCCACTGAATATTTTCTTGATTCGCGAGACAGACGAAACTTGAAAAATAATGCAATTCCGACATTTTAAAAAGCAGGTAAGATATGCACGATAAAACCATGCTTTTACTATATTTATATTTCAATATAGATCTAATGCCCCCTCCTATTTCGTTCCACATGCTCCTGCGCATATTCCAAGCAATGAATCCCGACTTGTAAACAAATAGGTCTATGAGTATTTTTTAATTTTGGATCCCCATTTTTCCTTATAACAGAACCTGAAAATTCCTTGTGAAAGTCAGTTCTAATAACCAAAAATCAGGAACTTAGCTTATTGTGCGAAAATCAGAAATCTGAAATTGCCGCCTAAATAATCAGTTAAACAGTCAGTCGGTAAATATTTCTTTATTATTATTAAATACATACATCAGTAACTTATTTATTATGTGGTCTCGTAAGCTTATTCCTAACATAGCCCTTTACGCCATCAAAATCTCCTAAACTTATAATATATTTGCATATACAATAATCACGTATCTTACTTGCAGCGATTTTTAATTAGTTTGCTACTATAGTATCTATTGTAGGAAAGGAAAGGTTAAAGTCATTTCAATTCCTCCAACTGAGGGGTGGGCTGCTATAGCGACCTTCCGTCCCTCTTCCGCCACGAACGAGGAACTATAGGATGGGTGAGAGAAAGGAGGGGTGGAGAATGGTCAGGAAGGTGGAGAAATACTGCCCCGGCATTCACCTCAGAGAAGGTACTCTCTGTTGACTCAGGAAATATATATTGAAGCGTCAACTAGACAAACACGCAAACTATTCACCGTCGCCGTCGCCTGCAATGATAGTACGCTTAATTTAAAACACTGAACTCACGCTTATATTGCACTATAATAACGCTTTAGACATGGATTTGCTATCACTTTTTGTTGAAGATGTTTAATTAACACATGTATAAACAATCTGTGATCGTGATCTGTCAAACGGTGTCAACCAGCGCCAATTTCATGAAGTGGCCATAATTTGCATATACCAACATTCAGCTAGCTGGCAGGCTTCACTAAAACGCAGTTTTTGTTAATCAACGCAGGCGACGAACATGAACCCTACATAACCAGCAGCCATTCCTATGACTGATATTGTAACTGTTGGTGTTTCAAAGCTAAAGCTACAGATGAGTCAAATTAATTATTATAAGTAACTTTATTAATTTATATTGTTTGTTGGTTGTTCATCTTTAGATTAGTGTATTGTTTCCCAAAAAAGTGTAATGAATTTCTTGTTTTTGGTGATTTTGTTAAAATCTACTTTAGGGGTTGGGGGGGGGGGGGGTGTTGACCCACAATATTGGGGGAGGTTTGACCCAACAATTGATCTTTGAGAACTGTAGTTCTATACAGTGCAAACGTTGGCTGTGGAACGCTCCAAATAAAAAATTCCCCCGATAATCTGCGGCAAAATCCTCGCACACGTCGATTTTTATTTTTATTTGGGCATTTTTTTAAATAGAATGCATATAGACTGTTCACTAAACATAAAAACACAAAGTGGCCTTTGATTTCTAAAATTTCATGAGTGTACTTCCAAAATGCATCTTTTGTCTATGAATGTACTTACAAAAAGTTACTAAAACAAATAGGTTAAAAGAGTGTGATATTTAATTAGCATCTGTCATAACTACTTTAAGGATGTTAAACAAATACTGTGTTAGATACTATTGATGTAGCATTTATTAATAAGTAGTTTTATTACATTTTATAAAGTTCAGGCAAGAATTTCAGAATAGTATGTACTTTGACACTGAATTAATGATATTTATTAATTGTCATTTTTAAATTCAAAGTCACCTTTATGCAGGTATGGAAACCTTTGCAAAACAAAATACAGAATCCCTAGCAGACAAATTTTACGTATATGCCAACTTCAGAAAAATGTATATGTTTTTGTGTTTACTGAATGGCCTATACAGATAGGGTGCCCCTCGTATGAGGTATGGCGTTATCGATGTTTTTTTTATGGAAACCCCTTTTTTACTAGGAAATCTGAAAGAACGCATCTTTTTTCTTACACTAAGGTAATTTTTGTGTATAGGTCACATTACCAAAATTAAGAAAACAAGTTTAAATTTAGAAAATACTAAATTTTATTTTAAGAAGTATGATTTTACGCTATTATCAATGACAGCAATCAATAAAAAACATATCGGTTACTGTCAGGCAGACAACGGTGCACAATTTGTACATTTAATTTAGTTGTTTTTGAAATTCCTATTGCAACTAAATTTAGTATTTTGCAATCTTAAATTTGTTTTCTTAATTTTTGATCATCTGATCTATATTCAAAGATCACAGCTTAACATAGGTAAAAAGATGCGTTCTTTCAATTCCGTAATAAAAAGGGGGGTTGCCATTAAAAAAAACATCGATAACGCCATACCTCATACGCGGGACACCCTGTATGTAGGCATTTTATTTCAAAAAATGTCCAAATACCTAAAAATAAAAATCGATGTGTCCGCGGATTTTGGCCGCAGATGATCAGCGATTTTTTTATTGGAGCGTTCCACAGCCAACGTTCGCACTGTATATTTTTGTGGTTATACCTTTCAGAATGCCGTTTAAATGGAAAACTAGCAAAAATTCAAGACAAAAAGTGTCCCCTGAAAGAATAAAAGCTGCAATAAAGCAAGTTATAGAGAAAGGCGAAAAAGTCAGAAAAGCAGCAAAAGAATACAATTTGGACAGAAAAACCTTAGGAAGGTATGTTAACAAAGTAAGATCTGATGGGCAGACAACTTTTAAAGCAAATCATGTGCAAATCATTTTTTTTTCAATTGACCAGGAAAATGATCTTACAAATTATTTGATTCAGTCAAGCAAGCTAAACTATGATTTAACACCAAGTCAAACTAGGAAGTTTGTGTATGAATTTGCTGTTCCCTTCAGCGAACGAATCAAAATTTCAAATACCCCGGAAATTGGAAAAGAAATGAATGTGCCAGTTATGATTAGCTCCGCGGTTTTATGCTGCGTCATGCACAATTATCTTTGCGAACCCCACAAGCCACTAGTTTAGGTAGAGCAAACCGCTTTTAATGAAACTCCTGTAAAGGAATTCTTTGAAATTTTGTCACTTTTGGAATAGAACGGTTTCTATAATTATGATGAGATCAGGCATTTCATTGGATGTTGATGGCTAAGTCCAGCCTACTGAGAATTTGAAAAGGCGCGCGAAACTTCCGTTTAAAACATTCATGCTCAATATTTTTAACCTCATTCTTGGCCATCAATTCCTGCGAAGCTGTTGTGTTGAGGTTACGTAGTTGTGAAATAATTGAGAGAATGACTGGCACGTGGTCGATTGAACAAACTGATGTGCTAATCGACCATTATGAAAACCAATCAGTATTATATACAGTTTCGCATCCTAGTTAACATAACAAATATGCGAAACAACGAGCGATGGAGGAAATTGTGGTAAGAAATTATTAATATCCGATTGTTTACTATTTTAATATTGCTGTTTGCAGTGAGTGAAATAAATGAAAAAATCAACTCTTTGCGTGCACGGTTCAACCAAGAATTTGCCAAGATCCGTCGCAAACCCACTGGCTCGGGAGCCGAAATAGCAAAAATTACATTTGTATTTTTTGAGAGGTTGTTATTTTTGCAAGACCACCTTGCTACACGTAAAAGTTTTTGCAACTTGCCAGACGAAGCAGGGCACTGGTAACCGCTCCTGGTTGGACATCGTAGAAGACGAGGATGCTCAAAATTCAGAAATGCAAAGTTTTGACGTAAGTTACTTTAATAGTATATCATTATTACATCTTAAATATTAGATACATTGCCAAATTTCATAAATTGTTATTTTCAACTGATTTTTGTTGCCAAGGTACTTGACCAGTTGTGTTGAAATAACGCTGAAATTCTTGGCGTACTTTTGCTGGCCATTGTGCAGTTTTATTTCCTCCTTGATGGCACAAAGAATACATTGTACATTCTTCCTCTTCGGTTGGAAATGCTGTATTTTTATTTTCTGTTATTAAGAAATTGTGTAAAATACAGCAAGTCTTCGTAATTAATTCTACTTTTTCGACCGATAAATTTATTTGTTGTAAAAAATTTTAAAACGATTACTTAATCGCCCAAACGCATTTTCCACTACTCTGCGAGCACGACTTGTTCTATAATTAAAATCCTTTTGCTCGTTTGTTAATCCTCTATATCTATACGGTTTCATTATCCGCTCTTTCAACGGAAATGCGTCATCTGCCACAATTACATAAGGTACGGCCAAATCACACCCTGGTAAAGCTGTATTAGATGGAAAATTTAGTGTGTTGTTCTTATTCAATATCACTGAAGACATGGCACTTCGTGCAAACACTCCTTCATCACTTATTTTGCCATTAACGCCAATATCTACACACAAAAATTTGCTATTTGCATCAACTAGTGCAAGCAGTACGATGCTGTCAGTACCCTTGTAGTTTCAGTAAAAAAATCCGTGAGATCTTCGGGGTCTAAAAACTATATGTTTTCCATCTAATGGACCTAGGCAGTTAGGAAAATCCCACAAATTCAAAAAATCCGTACCAATACTTTCCCATTCGGCTTCTGTCGAGGTACAGGTATAGGTACAGGTTCAATTCAAATAATTTATGTTAATAATTTATTTAATTGAATCACCCAGTCCATCTACGTCAGCCTCAGGTTCAACAGGTCCAGTTTCGCCAGGTATCCCGAATGCAAAATCTCGAAAGCGCAAAGCCAATTCTGATACACACGAAGGCTTTCTAATGCAAGCCACATGTGCGCTGGACCTATTGTCGAAAAAGGGGCCAGAGAATGATGAGGACTTCGAAAATTTTGTTGCATCATCGCTGCGGAATTTAAAAAATAACAAAATGAAGTGCAAGCATGACATTTTAAAAATTATAATGAACTATGAAGGTGACATTGACATTCAGTAGAAAAAAAACATTTATTTTACTTATAAGCTGCATGTTAAGTTTAAATATGTAATGTAATGTAAATTAAAATTTAGCATGAATTTACGGATCGACTTATTATTTACCTTCAAGTATTGTGTTTCCATCAACAATATCAGTTAATACTTCAGGTATTATTTTACTCAAAGTATTGTGTGCTATTCGTGTAGCAAAACTCAAACTCTTGAATGTTTCCCCTGTTGCCAGAAATCTCAATGTTACCGATAACCTAAGAGGCAAAAAAGGTACCAATGTGTTTACAGCAAAAGAACCTTGTTTAGTAAAAACCAGTAGTCACCTTTGTTCTGTCGCAGATGGGTATCATTTCTTTCAATTTTGTTTCATATGAAGTCCAATATTTTTAAATAGCAGTCTTGGTTCAGACGCAGGAAATTTTTATAGTTTTCTTGATCGCTGTATTTCACCTCATTTTCGATCATCGAAAGAACACCACGACCATTTCCCATATTTCTGTTATTTAACCAAGGTCTAACCCACCACTTACGTTTATTTTGTTTTTTCTTTTGTTTCTCAATTAGGGCATAACCAATTAAACTTATTGTAAGCCCTGTCAAAAGTTTCTTTCTATATACACTTAACTTTTTCATTGCAATAAGGAATGCTACGGTATAATAAAAGGCTTGCCAAAGAGGCGGCTATTTAAGTCAAAACACTACAGTTTAACCTCACTTTTCAGTGTTTCTTCAAACAGCTGTTCTGGTTTTTATAAAGACTGTGGACCAAATATTGACAGTGGGACATGGCTTAAAACTATTTGATGGGGCGTGACGTCACCACGTTTTTATAAAAAAAAAAACCAATTTATACAAATTTTTACAGTGGGACAAGGGCTTTTTACCAAATGGGCTCAATCATACGTCAGAAAATATTGCGGAAACTTTAAAGGCCATTTTTGATAAATGGCAGATAAGTGACAAAGATACTAGCATAGCAACAGACAACGCAGCCAACATGATAAAAGCCTGTAGCCTACTCAAAATAAAACATTTTTTCTACGATCGTGTCAAAATGATAACTTTTTGCACAGTTTCTAGTGTCAAAAGTGATAATAATTTATTAAAACACGCCTTGCCGTAAGTTTGAATGTCAACATAACCTAGAATATCTAACACAATGTGACGGAAAAAGTGTCACCGAACTAAATTTCTATATCTCGGTTACGATCGTAGAAAAAATAGCGTATGATACACGTGTATAAGAGCCATTAAAGCACTAGTGACGTTAAAAGCACTCCGGTAGCGCGTCGTGCTTTTAACCCACATATTACTGGCGTCCTTTTTCAAGGACGGTAAACAGAGCTCTGTAACATTGAGTACAGCTTCCGTCCACGAGGTGAAACTACTAATCCAGAAAATCGGTATCAGGAAAGGGTATTTTGAAGAAAAAATCCCGGGCTCAGGTTTTATGACTGATCTTTATGTTTTCAGCTGTGCTGAATCCGAATATCAACTTTGCGCGCGCTATCGTGGTCGCTTGTAGCCGAAATTTGACAATTTATTTAAATTTAATGGTTTGTTATTGTTTATTTAATTTAAATCGTACTAAATTTTATTAAATATTGTTCGAGGTAGTACTTTATGTTTTCAGGTGTGCAAATAAAAAGTGCACCTGAACTAGGTACTTTTTTTTTCTTTAGAATGAAAATTGTGACGAAATTGTTCCTAAGCATGTGCTTGGATGTTGGCACTACCTAGCAAGCAGAATATTTTTATCGAGAAAGTTTGAATGTTAAAAAAAATCAAAAAAGAGTTTTACAGGCCCTTGTAAAATGTGTAGAGTCTGCATTTCTATTTGAGACTAAACAATTATTAATATTTTTTTAAGATATATTTATAAAAATTTTAAAAAAATAATCAATTGTGTATTACAAATACCTAGAATACATACAAATATACCACACATTTAAATGCGCGTATATCACACCTGAATATCTATTTAGCATGACGAAATTCGTTTTCTCGCTTATGTGTGGTGCGGACTTGATGCGCTCCCACTCTTCTCCAAACTGCCCGTAGCGATGTTATGTTATATTACCTAATACCAAAGTTTTAATACCTTCAGTGTTCATTGCGTAGTGTTTCAATCCTGCTCGGAGTCTTTTAAGTGCGTGTTCTGTGTTTACATGTTATTTGAACGTATCATGGTCTTATAAATGAGTGAAAAATGTCCGATCGCGAGTGTCTTTTGTGTGATAAAACTTTGAACGACGGTTCTGCAACCAGTGTTGTGAAGGAAAAGCAGTTGGCATCATTTGTTGTGGCCAGTAGAAGAATAAAAGATGGTAAGGCAGACATTTTCAAGAGAAAAACTTCGCTGGAAGTTCATGAAAAATGTCGCAAACATTATGCGACTGACCGAAGCATAGAAGCCCATTTCAAGAAGGTCCAACTACAAGGAGGTAGCGTCGCAACCTGCTCGGATGTAGAAGCATTTAATTTTAATACCTACTGCTTTCTGTGTGGGAAAGAAGTAGACGAAGGTTATGCCAGGCAACAGTCGAAAGCAAAAATAAAACATAGAGATCCAGTTAATGTTGTGACGTATTTGGAAATGAAGGATAAAATTTTGGATTGTTTGAGCGGCTATGACACTGAGTTTGCTAACAACATATTCAGATGTATTCTGCCTGTGCATGACTTACCTGCAGCTAACGCCAAGTATCATAGATCTTGCTTGAAAAAGGTATACCACTTGAATACCTTAAATCCATCACAACCGGCTGGCAGACCCCGAAGCGATGTGGATGATGTAATGACATCAATTTGCACATTTCTTGAAAGCAGTGATGAAGAGTGTCAATTTTCCATGGACGAGCTCATCAGCAAAGTTGAAGGTGATACCATACCACATCCCAAGACCATAAGAGCCCGACTGATTGAAAAATATGGAAATGCCATATTTGTATCATCAAGTACCCCCTACGTTGTTTGCTTCAAAAACACCGGCCACAAGATCATTACAGATGCATGGTACCGGCAAAAGAGAGCATCTGAACAAGAAGAAAGACTTCGGATTTTGGAAACAGCAGCTGCTATAATTGCAGAAGATATACGTGGGGAACTTCACAACAGCACTCGGTATCCCTCCCCACCTGATATTTTGGAAGGAGCAAAAGACAATTCCAGAGACTCTCTGAGTGTTTACTGAGGCTGTTGTTCTACACAAAAAACGGAGTGATTTTGATAAGTGGTCGAGGAAAGCGACAGCAATTGCACATTGTTTAATGACTGCAGTTAGGCCACATTCGTTTTTGTCTTCGCTTCAGGTCGGTTTGGCTGTATTTCTATACAAGAAGTATGGGTCGCGGTTATTGATAGATGTGCTGTCAACGTTGGGCTTCTGTGCGTCATACCATGAAGCCAAGAATAATTGTAATAATTTCAGCTCTCCATCGTTCCTTTTCTAGACGATGATGCCACTGATTGGCGATTGGTCCGCCATCTCAACCACGACAGTTACCGGTTATATCTACGTTCTGTAAAAATGCAATAATCAAATTCTGTAAATATATGAAGACATTCAAACACATTTGGGAAATACAATCTGTTTTTATATATTGAGTTTTGTTAACTTTCCCAATAATTTCCTGCTTCACATACCAAAACTACCGAGAGTTATGGCAGCACTGGTTTTTAATTTTTAATTTTCTACGAGTAGTAACTACTATACAGTGATCGTAGGGGCTCATGGGAATCAAATTCGGATTCAGCACACCAAAGAACCTATGGAATAGGTACAAACAGCTCAAAAATCGTAGAGGGTCGGGAGGGTTATATTTGCATTTAGCACACGTGAAAACATAAAGTACTACCCCGAACAATATTTAATAAAATTTAGTACGATTTATATTAAATAGACAAGAAAAAACCATGACATTTAAATGAATTGTCAAATTTCGGCTAAAGGCGACCACGATAGCGCGCGGCAAAGTTGAAATTCGGATTCAGCACACCTGAAAACATAAAGATCAGTCATAAAACCTAAGCCCGGGATTTTTTCTCGCCTAAACTACCAATTGCCTGGATTATACTTGTTCTCTTATGGGCATTTGGTACAGACATGTGTAACTGCATTTTGTAAACATTTAGTGCAAGTTTGTTGGAATTTTGTGAAAGGGATCGCTTTTTTGTTAAGTGTTCATTTGCCACTGTGTGTCATGGATAATTGGAGATAAGTAACACAGAACAATATAAATATTTGTTGAAATAAATGTGTTTACGGTTATTACCAATACTTCCTTTGAGGTTATATTTTGCTAGAATGCAAACACAACTTTTACGTACAGTCATATAATGCGATTTAGGTGTCCGTCCTTTTAAAAGGACGATAGTAACTTGGGTGACCAATACATTGAATTTAAAAAAATAGCCTGTGGGTCATATTAGACCCAGAAAGAAATAAACAATATTTAATATTATTTCATTTGTTTTTTTTAAATTTCATTTATTGGAAAAAGCCGCTAAGCTTAGATGAGCTTTTAGCTGAAACTGAGAATTTGGATATTGAGGATGAAGATCACACGTCTATAGATATAGTTATTTTTCCACCTGAAACTGCTAATGAAGACGGCACTGATGAAGATTCTGGTGAGGAGGACTTGGTGGATCTAAATAATCTTCCTGCAAGTCAACTGCGAGCACCTGCAGAAATTATTTAATTCAATGATGCCAATGAAAATTCTGATTCAAAAATCGATCCTGATGAGGATATATCACTTTCCATATTGTGTGGAAGATCAACTTACGTGCCAAATCGAAAAGTAGACACAGAAAGTGTAACACCAGCAAAATCTTTTAAACGGAGAAGTAATTCTTCACTTAACAATTTTCCCGAATTTGTGAAACCAGCAGAGCCTCAGAATAATAAATCTCCTCTCGAACTATTCAAGCTTTTTTCTACAAAGATGTACTAAATCTATTACTTCATCACACCAACCTAACAAGTGGATAACTGCTCAAGGAACTACCAAAAAAGGGTATAATGAAGCTTACGCATCTGTTTAATGCATCGTTGCGACTACTATACGTACCGATGCAGTGGAAAGTTGCAGAAGTTATTATGATCCCCAAACCAGGGAAGCCACCCAATGAGAAAGCATCTTACCGTCCGATTTCACTACTACCAACCATATCCAAACTGTTCGAAAAACTGCTCCTGAAAGGCCTCAAGCCAATTATTGAGAAAAAGCAGCTCATTCCAACTCACCAATTTGGATTTCGGAACAAACATTCGACCACTGACCAAGTGCATCGAATCACCGATGTAATTTAAGGAACCCTAGAAGAAAAAGAAATATGCGCAGCGATATTTCTAGACGTGGCCCAAGCTTTTGAAAAAGTATGGCACGAGGGCCTCGAATACAAAATAACTAAAAACCTGCATAGGTAGATGAGCCACATTCTGAAATCTTACATCTCTGGCCGCCAGTTCAGGGTGAGATATGGCGAAGAATACTCCGAACTAAAAGCTATTGCCGCAGGTGTACCGCAAGGAAGCGTCCTTGGGCCAGTTTTATACTTGCTTTACACTAGTGACATTCCCATGAGCGATGGAGTGTCGACAGCCACATTTGCTGACGACACTGCATTACTAGCCACAAGCAGCGAAATAGAAGTAGCTACTAATAAACTACTAACAGCCGTCACCAACGTCACCAGGTTGACAAAGAAATGGCGAATTAAATTAAATGAGGCGAAGTCTACCCATATAAGCTTCACCAATAAAAGAATTGATTACTTGCCTGCAGCGGTCAAGCAGCAAATAATTCCTCATGCTAACACAGCTAACTACCTGGGCATCACACTAGATGCCAAGCTCAGGTGGAAAGAACATATAAAGAAAAAACGCGAAGAACTTTGCATTAGATATAGAAAAATGTGGTGGCTAAGTGGAAGGCATTCTGAGCTATTACTGCATAAAGAAATCTAATGTAAAAATTATTCAAACTTTTCAAAACAAAGTACTGCGCAGCATTGTCAACGCTCCATGGTGGCCAATTAAGAAGGGCACTCGGCTCTATCTCGAAAAGTAATTGTCGTAAAGACTTGGGGTAAAAAAATTTATAACTAAAGCGGCCAAGAGAAAATGCTGGAAATTATTTTGAAGTTTCTAGAACGGCCGCCAGGGGGCGTAATCGCATTCTTGAATTTTAAATCCCGTTTTTTGAAAAATATTCTTATATTAGAGATAGCTAAAATAGACACCGTTTTAAAGCTGAGATAAATTCAATTTTTTTTTGTTAAATGCTTTTTGCTCTATCTCTTAAGGGAAAGTGGTGGGGGGTGTCCGAACATTTTCGGAAATAAATGTCAATAACTTCAAAATGGCTGAACGGATTTTGTCAAACTTAGAGTCGTTGAAAAGGACATTTCTTAGGCTATCAACGTTGTTTTGAGCGGATTGATATAGATTGCTTGTGTGGCCGCTAGAGGGCGTTTTGCGACATCACTACAAATGAAATGGATTTTCTCAAAAAAATTAAATGCAACGATATCACTTTTATTGCAACAAAAGATAGGCAAATAAGGGTCTAACACGCTAGTGAAAACCGCATTTCGATATTTCTTTTCTAACCTAAAATATCAGTAAAAGAAATTAAAACTCGAAATAATGTCGCATCTTTGGGAATATTTGCAGTATACTTGCCATTATTAAATCCTAATTATCGTTCTTTTAGCAAAATATATATAAATTTACTGTCAAAATACCAACATTATATTTAAAAAGTCAATAATAATTAATACTCATTCAATATGATTGAATATTGCCCTTCTGTCCACACGAAATTAGAAATTTTTAAAATCCAAGTGTGCTTTGGAAAATAAAATAGCAAAAATTGTAAGTGTGTTGTTTAAGTGTCAATGATATTAATATTGCAGCTATTTATAGTGTATTTTGGTGGCCTTATTTGTAAAAAATGCCTTTTCCACCTGTAGAAGTGTTTGATATGTTTCGTATTTATTTTCAAAACAATGAAAACGCAACTGTTTCTGTTAGAATCTATGCGATGGAGTATCCTGATAGGCGCCATCCAACTGTCAAAGTTTTTCGTAAAATCATTAATCGCTTCCGAACAACAGGAAGTATTCATCGCCCTATATTAAGAAGAAGGCGAACAGCGCGCACGGAAGAAAATGTTGTAAATGTCTTGGCGTATGTGCAATTTGATCCTTGTATAGGCACCAGGACAATTGCAAGGGACTTGGGAATAACTCGAACTACTGTTCAAAATATTTTGCAGGAACATAAGTAAGTAATTACGGAGCAGATTGCAGAAGCAGCAGAAGTTCTTAGATATGTTCAAAATTACTTCAACAAAATTCCGTTAATTTAAATTTTGTTTTCATTGTAGGTTGCATCCATATCACATTTCGTTGCACCAGGCTTTAACAAATGATGATTTCGACCGTAGATTAGATTACTGCCACTGGCTACGGAATATGATTCAAGAGGATCCCGAGATTCTTTTACGAATTTTATGGACAGATGAGGCTACGTTTCGTAGTGATGGGAGTGTAAACAGGCATAATATGCACTATTGGTCACCCATAAATCCAAACTGGATGCAGCAGATCCAGAACCAAGGTCGTTGGTCGATAAACGTTTGGTGCGGGATTATAGGCGGTAGAATTGTTGGCCCTTGGATTTTTAATGGGCGACTTAATGGGGTAAATTACCTAAACTTTTTGCAAAACGAACTTCCAGTACTTTTGCAAGATGTTCCTCTTGAAACTCGTCGTAACATGTGGTTCCAGCACGATGGGTGCCCAGCTCATTTCACAGCGAGAGTATGCGAATTTTTAAATGGAACTTATCCTGGAAGATGGATAGGAAGAGGAAGTTTATTTCCCTGGCCACCCAGGTCCCCAGACTTAACTTGTTTAGATTTCTATTTATGGGGGCGATTAAAAGATTTAGTTTATATTACTCGACCCACAACAAGGGAAAATATGATTCAGCGGATCACAAATGCCGTTCGTAGCCTTTCAGTGGCTGAAATTGAAACAAGTGTGTTGGCGACAGGACAGAAAATTCAGTCTTGTATTGAACAAGATGGGCATCATTTCGAACATTTAGGCCCACACTAATTGTTATTACCATATTTTTTAATAAATTGGTCTTTTTCAAGACCATACATCTTGCATTAAAACGCAAAAATCTTAGTGTTTTATCTGTGTTATTGTTTCTCGTTATTGTTGTAGCCCGTTGGCTTTAAACACTTCTTGCATTTAAAAGAACTACCCTTAGTGTTTTAATAGTGTTATCGTTTTTCGTTTTGTTCAAGCCCGTTGGCTTTTAAACACACTCCAAATTTCTGCTTTCGATAGTAGTGTTTGGACCAGTCCCAAGTCTGGATAAAGTGCGAGGGAAAGCCAATAATATACTCTAAAAAAATTTCATGTGGACACAAAGGCAATATTCAATCATATTGAACGAGTATTAATTATTATTGACATTTTAAATATAATGTTGGTATTTTAACAGTAAATTTATATATATTTTACTAAAAGAACGATAATTAGGATTTAATAATGGCAAGTATACTGCAAATATTCCCAAAGATGCGACATTATTTCGAGTTTTAATTTATTTTACTGATATTTTAGGTTAGAAAAGAAATATCGAAATGCGGTTTTCACTAGCGTGTTAGACCCTTATTTGCCTATCTTTTGTTGCAATAAAAGTGATATCGTTGCATTTAATTTTTTTGAGAAAATCCATTTCATTTGTAGTGTTGTCGCAAAACGCCCTCTAGCGGCAACACAAGCAATTTATATCAATCCGCTCAGGCAGCGTTGATAGCCTAAGAAAAGCCCTTTTCAATGACTCCAAGTTTGACAAAATCCGTTCAGCCATTTTTAAGTTATTGACATTTCTTTCCGAAAATGTTCGGACACCCCCCACCACTTTTCCTTAAGAGATAGAGCAAAAAGCATTTAACAAAAAAGAATCAAATTTATCTCAACTTTAAAACCGTGTCCATTTTAGCTATCTATAATATAAGAATATTTCTCAAAAAACCTGATTTAAAATTCAAGAATGCGATTACGCCCCCTGGCAGCCATTATAGAAACTTAAAAATAATTTCCAGCATTTTCTCTTGGCCGCTTTAGTTATAAATTTTTTTACCCCAAGTCTTTACGACAATTACTTTTCGAGATAGAGCCGAGTGCCCTTCTTAATTGGCCACCCGGTACATCAGAAATGAAGACATCCACAAGGACCTAAAAGTGCCTATGGTCAGTGAGGAGATTAAACGGTTTGCAAAAAAAGATGAATCAAGATTACATGAAAACGTAATTTTTTGCATACAAAAATGCTCAAAAGCAATTTAATTTTTTTTAATTATTGCTTATGTAGCTTCAAAAAACAAATAAAATAAGCTTTTTATGGTCAAAATTGATCAATAAAAAAAGTTATGGCCAAAAAAAGCTAAAAATAGGCGATTCTTGAATTGTTCTTATCTTTTAAAAATATATATATTGGAATGACAAGAAAGCACCACGTTGGGCGACCATTAATTATGGAATGGTTGCACCTCTCTACATTTAAATCCTACATTTATTTACTTTAATATTACTTAATGCAATGTGAGACTCTTAATAGGGTGTGGGTCATTAATCTAGTTATCTGTTCTTTGATATTCTAATTTTATATGAATTTTTAATTATTGACTGCTACTAAATGTCAGTTTGACTTTTAACAACTATCAAACAATAATCAAATCAAAATTGACAAATATTCCTTCTATTCACAAATCAATGGCTCAAATCACCAATGTAAGTACTACGTTATTTTTATTTCACTCATGTAATTGTTTTTCTTATTCAATATTCTTTTATAGAACTAATTAAGACCAACCTGTTTTCCTCTTATTTCACTGCTATTCACATTTAACACTACTGCTCCCGACGTTCACAGCTAAGCTCATTAACAGCCGAACCTCGATACTCCTCCAACCAACTCGAACACGTCCAAATCCCAAGCTCCTGCACGTTACCGTCAAGCTAACAGCCTCCTGGTAAGTTTCCACTAACAGATAATATCCAAACTAATTTCCCATTGTCCTTAGCTCCTACCTTGTAGTAACCAACCCAAACAGAACAATCCAAATCAATCAGTCACGTCAGCAACCCCAGCAAAACGATTGACCAGTCCTCCGTAGAATCTTCAACTCCAGTAATGAATACCAACTATACCTTGCATGTGACAAACAATCCAAATCCACTCAAATTATGGTTATCTTCTTCTTACTTGTAACTAATTAAACTGTATTCCATAATCTCTTCAATGATTGTATGCTTGTATCAACTCCAAATTTATTTCTTTTAATTTTTATTTAATAAGTGACCAATGTGTATCATAATAATATATAACGTTGAAACTTTCAGAAAATATACTACTCGGTGAGCAGAAAACGTACGTTTTTGAAATTTGCAAAAATGTTGATTATTTTTTGAATAAATAAATGTTTTCGAAAAAAATACGTTTTTGCAGAAATTGATTTACTCAGCTTACAGAAGTCCTACAGCAATCAGAGTAGGATTATTTTTTTGCTTAAGAGTTCTACTACTAGACACAATATGAGTCAAAAATTTTTTGCACTTACAAATATGTGCAAATTCAATTTTAAGAATAACCTTTTCTTTAAACGCACAAAATGTAGAATATTTTTGTCAATTTTAATTATACTGAAATTACATAATCACCACTCGATAGCTGCCAATTTTCTCCGAATTTAAAAAAAGATAACTGTACGACCCATAGAAGCCGAGGTACTTTTTTTTTTAAAAATCGCTGCACATTTTTTTATTAATAATAACGGCTGAAATTTGCACACATTTCGCAATTATTGACCGTGTATTATTTATTGCGAACCGGTTTACATTAGGCGTCGCAAAATGCATGTTTCGTTCAGAGCAGTGCCGGGCGAGTAGCGTTAAGTGTTGTGAGGAGAAATTCGGAGTAGGCCGCTCCATTCGGCGTTTACTCGGCCTGCACAATGTACTCAGAATATCCTTCCTTTTTTAAATTTTTATAGTGATTCTAATAATAATTATAAGAATCATAATATTAATTAGAAGAATAATTATAGCAACTAATTATTTCATTTCTAAACTGTCATTAAACATGAAAATATTTTTATTAACAATAGGATTATAAGAAATATTTTAAAAAAATATTTACAAGAAATTGTTACATAATATAAACATCTATAAAAGTACAAACCCTTGCGTATGAGATAACTATTACTGCAGTTTATTGCCCACCCAGACATAGGCTGACAAAAGACCAACCAAGTATTATTTAACACACTGGGACTGTGATATATAATTACACAAACAGCCAGTCTTTTAAAGACCACTAATCTGAAGTTAAGTGTTTTTTCTTGTTAAAATAAACAAAATCGCATGTAAATTCCTAGAAAGTTGACAGCTATCAAATGGTGCTGATGTAATTTCGGTACAATTCAAATTGACAAAAATATTCAACATTTTGTAAGCGTAAAAATGTCAACCTTCAAATTGAATTTGCATATATTTCCAAGTGCAAAAAAATCGCGCTCATATTGTGTGTGGTAGTATAACCCTTAAGGAAAAAAATAAGGTTACGCTGATTGTTCTAGGACTTCTGCAACCCGAGTAAATCAATTTATGCAAAAACGTATTTTTTTCTAAAAAATTGATTTATGCAAAAAATAATCAACATTTTTTCAAATTTCAAAACCGTGCGTTTTCTGCTCACCGAGTAGGGGAGATCAGTCTGTGTTGGCATACTGGGTATGACGGCACCCTACTAATAACTGTTGAATGCAACCATAATGCGATCTGGCAATGTTGTGGTGCATTGCGCCAAAATTCATTGTACAAGACGACAACGCCGTAGCAAGCAGAAGTATCTAAATAATCAAGTTATAAGAAATTTGTGGGTGGTAATTTATCATTAGTAGGTAAAGTACGTTTTTTTTCTATAATAACTGTCAAAGTGTTACAATGTTGGTAGACATCTGATTAAAACGCTAGGAAATTTTTATACCTCGTGTTCGTAGAACTTTTTCAAAATTATGGTTATGTGTCAATTTTGAATGTCAAAGTTTCTTAATTTGAACTCTTGACAAATTTCTTTTTTGACATGAATCATCATCATCAATAAAATCGGATAAAAAAAGAAAACCAAGAAATATTTTAAATGCAAAAATGAAGCAAGCGGTATTAAATTATGACATATCTGTCAAAATGACATTAATTTTTTTAGTGGAAGAAAAGAACTAAAAATCTATGTACCAACATTATTAAAACTAGGGACCCTGCAGGAATGCAACTTATGCCCTAGAAAGTTGACCTTGAAAATTATTATAGAAAAAAAATGTACTATACGTAATCATTTATTAAAGAATTTTGTTGTATTAATTTACACATTAAGAAGCATGTCTTGTGCACGTGCTATCAAAGTTAGAAACATGTAAGGTTAGAATTTGCTAGTGTAAAACAATTATGTTTGCTTCTTTGCTTATCAGGCAATGATGGCACCTTAAACGTCCGGATATGTTGGCATAGGGTGCCATCATATCCAAATGCAACAATTCAGTATATTTTTATTTTAGAAATGGATAATTCCATAAATAAAAAAAGGCAGTCTTGGAGAGAAGATGACATGAAATCGGCATTGGAAGAAATAAGAAACAAACGGATGGGTTGGAAACTTGCTGCAAAAACTTACAATGTGCCTGCAAGTACATTACGAAGAAGATTTCATGAAAAAAATCGTTATGCTTCAGCTTCCAGTAAAGGTTTTTTGGGAGGGAAACGTCCTACATTTAGCAAGGAGTTTGAAGAATTACTGGTCACTCATTTAAGAGACCTTGAAGTTCGTTTTTTTGGTTTAAACATGGTAGAACTTCGAAGACTGGCGTTCGATCTAGCAGTGTTCAACAATTTAACACATCCTTTTAATAAAACAAAGAAAATGGCAGGATGGGATTGGGTGCACGGATTTTTAAAAAGGAATCCTTCTATAAGTTTGCGATTACCAGAAAAAACTTCACTGGCCAGAGCAGAAGCGTTTAATAAACCGAAAATTAAGGATTTTTTTCAGCGTTGACGAAGGTTATTGATGACAATAATTTGCTACCAAACCAAATCTGGAATGTGGATGAAAGTGGCTTTTCAACTGTACACTCCAAGAGTGCAAAGATATTCGCAACCAAAGGCCGCAAGCAGGTTGGTATATTGTCAAGTGCAGAGAGAGGAAAGCATTTTACGGTGATATGTGCAATGAATGCGATTGGTACATTTGTTCCTCCAACTATTATATATCCCAGACAACAAATGAAACAAGATCTCTTAGATCATGCTTTACCAGGTTCCCTAGGATTGTGCCAGGAAAATGGATGGGTTAATGGAGACTTATTTTTAAAATGGCTCAAACATTTTTCAGATTTTGTGAAACCATCATTGACCTCAAAAGTGCTCTTAATAGTTGATGGGCATGGAAGTCACAAGAACTTATCTGTATTGGAATTTGCTAAAGAAAATGGTATTATTCTATTTTGTCTACCGCCTCATACTACACATCGCTTACAACCTTTGGATGTAAGCGTTTATGGACCTTTGACCATTTATTATGATCAGGAAATTCAAAAATGGTTGCGATCAAATGCAGGACGTGCTGTAAGTCACACTCAGGTAGGGGAGTTATTTAGTAATGCCTACAAAAAAGCAGCTACTATTGAAAATGCTTTGAGTGGCTTTTCCAAAACAGGAATTCAACCATTAAACATGGATGTATTTCCTGATTATGTTTTTGCTGCGGCTGAAACTACTAATATTGTCAATAATAAAGATCCAAATGGTTTAACAAATGAAGTCACTGAACTTGAAGTAGCTTCCTCTTCCTCAAAAGTAGATTCAGAATTATCAGCTTCTTCTACAAAACCTGGAAACGACAAAACTACTAAATTTAAGGAATATCTTGTTCAGTTATCGCCGATGCCTATTGCTCCTGCACCACAGGATGGCCTAAGAAAAAAGAGGAAAAGAGGTGCAACAGGTGTTTTAAACAGCTCACCAGCTATTGTAGCAGCACAACTTGCAGAGGCAGAAAAGAACTTTTCATGTAGTATTTTTGTCAAGTAAATATCTAATTGGACTGGACTACAGGTACAGTAAGGGGGAATATGCTCGGTTCGTGTCCTTTACGTTTAACGAAGATATTGAAGAAGGAGGAAAGAGGTAAATTTGAAACTTCCTACGGGTCGTCTAGTACTACTGAAGTATTTGTAAATAAGTGGAATGACAAAAACGTAGTATCTGTAGCTAGCAACGCATTTTTCTTTGAACCGGTTGGACAAGTACAACGATATTCTCAGAAAGATAAAAGAGCGTTCCCATCAATCAACCACACATGATTAAATGTTATAATTCAAATATGAGTGGAGTTGACCGCTTCGACCAAAACATTATCCTTTATAGGATCTCGATTCGTGGCAAGAAATGGTACTTTACTCTTATTTACCATTAAATTGACATGGTAGTACAGAATGCCTGGCAGTTACACAGACTGCAGGGAGGAAAAATAGATCAATTAACTTTCAGAAGAGCGATTTCGACAAATATATTAGAAACGTATAAAAGACCATCTAGGAAAGGACGCCCCCGATCATCTCATAATGCACATGCTTATTCTAGTTATGATAGGATCGACCATATGATCATATATCAAGAAAAACAGACAAAATGTGCCCATTGCCAGAAAAAAGTGCAGCTTAGGTGTCAAAAATGTGACGTTGGTCTTCATTCCAAAATTTGTTTCAAGGAATACGTTAATTTTGAACATGTTTTTCATAATGTAGCAATAAAACCTAATAAATCTATTTGTAGCCTGTATTACTACCAACCTTTGAAAGGGACCGACGTTTTCCTCAAAATTTCAGAATTTAAGCAATTTAAAAAAATAAAGATGAATAAGTATGGTAAGTATAGGGTAGAATTAATCGTTTTTATAAAAAGTTCTTTTTTTCAAAAATTAAATCCGTTATGTCTGGATTAAACTCGTCGCACGTGGTTTAAAGGCGTACTTATAGAATAGTAACATAATATACTATACCTTGCTGTGCACATATTCTTAAGAGAGGGTTTAGGCAACACACTGCGCTAGGTAAAATTTTCGTAGAAATAAAATCCCAATGTCGGGGATAGCACCTACAAAAATCAATTTGAAGGGACGTTCGCAATTTTATTATAGCGTTGGTAGATATAGAGTCACCGTGCCAACTGTATATTTTTGCAAAAAGATTTAAAACATCTTATAAATCGATATTTGTATAATTTTACTTAATAAAATATAAAGGTGTAACACATAGCGCGCGCGCAGGCAGCACGGATCTACACCGTTCAACAGTTCCAGCAGACGCCAAGCGCACCGCTCGCTAGTCGCATTCCAACGGCGCTCGCATAAAGTCTCCAGCACGGTTCCACACCCCTCAGCAGTTTCAGCCAACATCAAGAGAGGGCGCAAGTGCATCGTTCGTTAACCGAATTCCAACGGCGTTCGCATAAAGTCTCGCGCCCGCAAATCTTCAAGCAAGCTTACAGCGATGGCCTCTTTTTAAAAACAACATTGTATTGTATATGCTAGGCTTCTAATCGAACCTTAATTAATACAAACAATAGTTATTTAACCAACAAGTGTGTTAATGAAGGCGATTAATAATCGAAACTGTTTAAAGCACGAACGAGCGATAGCGAGTGAGTGCCTTTAATAGTTGAAATTATTAATCGCCCATTAACAAACGCGTTGATTAAAAAAAATTTTCGTTGACCGCAAAATCTGTATTTGTGGCGAAAAATTTGATTCATACAACTAACCTCCATGTCATATCATCAAAACGTCAAAATCACAAAAACAGTTAATTAATGAAAAAGAGTGTATTAATCAAAAACAGTGTATTAATAGATCTATCAATCCATCCTTTTTGAAAAAACAGTTAATTATTGAAAAAGAGTGTATTAATTAAAAACAGTGTATTAATGACGTCTATTAATCCATCCTTTTTTAGGAAAAATAATTCATTAATATTGAAATTAACAAGCGGTCAACGAAAACTGTATCTTAAAGGAAGCTTGGGGGATTTTATTTTTTCTCGACCCTCCAACAAGTGGCGCCCAACTAGTGGAGCCATAGTACAAAACAATTCATATCGATTCCTACCTCGGCGGCAAGACGATCACCAGGTCACAGACACGGAAGTTGGCGATGCCTGAAGAACAACCGAGGGCGGCAACAATTACGATGGAGGACATCAGGATGCAGCAAGTTCGAGCTCCGACGTCTGGTTTCTTTTCGCAATGCACAGCCCGGTTCAACGGTAGCACGGATGTACACCCATTTATCGAATCTTGATCGCCATCTACAAAGACTGCGAGGGCATCAGCGAGGCAAACGCACTCCGAGGACTTCCAATGCTCCTGGAGGGGTCTGCAGCTACTTGGTGGATGGGAGTTAAGGATCTAACAAAAACATGGGAGGAAGCACTTGCTTCACTACGTCACACGTATGCACAGACGCAGCCGCCGCACAAAATTCTCCGAGAAATCTTCAGCACCGAGCAGGAGGACACCACACCCACAGAACTCTTTGTATGTACGAAGCGGGCACTAATTGCAAAATTACCGCCCAGTTGCCGGCCTAACGAAGAACTCCAGCTGCATATGATCTATGGACTTTTGAACCAGCGAGTGAGGAAGAGCATCCCTAGGAACTCGTTCAATACATTCGACCAGCTCCAAGACGAACTCCGAAAGGTCGAAGATTACGAGACCCCAGAAATAAAACGAGACACGTCTTCCAGCACAGCCGGACCTAAGAAACAGGTGCACGTACTACAGGTACTTCGGCCACACGAAGGAGGAGTGTCGAAAGTGGAAGAAAGAAGGGGCGAACAATTCAAAACCCCTTGAACGTCCTTCAGCTCCAACACACAGACCACCGATCGCAGCAATAAAATGTTTTGGATGCGGACAGCCAGGGACGATCCGCAGCAACTGCGTACGCTGCAATCCACGAACCGAGGACACCGTTGATATGGGATTTTATCTTGCCTCCGCCAGCTTGGTGCGACCTGAGAGGATCCGACTGATCGTCCCGATCGTGGTCTGCGAAACGCAGGGAGGCGCATATTTGGACACCGGCGCCAAACAAAGCGTAGCCGGCTCCACGCTATACAGTGTGCTAAGGAAACACAACTGCCATTTCATTAAAAAAGAAGCCAACGTAGTCCTAGCGGATGGTGTTAGTAGAAGACAGCGCGTTCTCAGTACAATCATCCCTGTGCGACTTCAGAATAAAACAATCACGACCGAGTTCATCATCCTTCCGGACGCCCAAAATAGGACTCTTCTCGGGATGGACTTCCTGGAAGAAGCCGGGATGATCCTAAACTTATCCAGGAGATGCTATCAGTTTTCCGAGGACATGAACACGGCCTATCCATTCTTGCCTGAGGCACCACCTTCATTTTTCACGAAGTACCATCTGCAAGAATGCCAGCAGGCAGTGCCTTACGCGACAGCATCGACACCTCCTCGGAGTGACCCTCGATGGCTAGCCGTCAAAAACAAGAAGCTCTTTGGACCTGACTCTTCTCCCATCGCACCCAAGTTAAACCACGAGATCAATCCCGATTTATACGCTATATTTGCGGATAGCATCTCCGAGTTTTACCCGCAAATGGACGAAGGAGCAACTTTACCCAGCCCAACCATTTTCCCACACTCACCACAGAGGATTATGGACGACAAAGCCATGGAATTCCTGATGATCCAGGTGGAAGACCTTGTGCTACGCCCCGAAGAAGGACAAGCCCTGGTGCTACACCACCGGAGGATGATCAACAAGATAATAGAAGCCAACTCAATCGTCTTCCAGCCAGGGGGAGAGGCCACATCGTTCGCGCAACACAGAATGGAGACCCTGGACTATCGTCCAGTAGCCGTTCCTCCGTACCGCATGCCACCCCACAAGCAGCAAATACTGAAAGCAGAACTGCAGGACATGCTAGCCCAGGACGTCTAGAAGAGTCCGAGTCTGCATGGCCCGCCCCAGTAGTTCTGGTTCCCAAACCCAAGGGTGGAGTACGAGTGTGCATCGACTACCGAAATTTAAATAAGGTAACCATCAGTGACAACTATCCACTACTAGGAATGGACGACCTACTTCACGCCCCCAAGGCCGCCGTGATAAGCACCTTGGATCTTCGTGCAGGATACTGGCAGATTACAGTTCGGCCAGAGGACCGTGACAAGACGGCCTTCATCACGCCGTTTGGACTCTTTCGTTTCGTTTCGCGTACTTGAACGACATTATTGTGTTATCGGAATCCGCGTCGCAACATCTGGTTGACCTCGAACATGTTTTCATATGCTTAGAACAATTCAAACTACGCGCGCGCCGCGAAAAGTGTTACTTCCCGTGTGCCCAAGTTAAATATCTCGGACATATTATTTCTTCTCAAGGGATCTCCGTCGACTCAGAGAAAACCGCTGCTATCCTAAGGTGGCCACGTCCAAAGAATACGAAGCAGCTAGTCTCCTTCATCCAGACGTGTTCATTAGGGTGGAGCGAAAATATCAACTTTTAAAATCTTAAGCTCCTGTATGCGGAAAAGTGGCGTAGTAACGGGTTAATAACCCCTTTAAATTTTGAACGCGATCGCTTGTTGTTTACCGGTGCCCCCACCACTTTAAAGTCCGCGCTCTCGGACGCACTCATGAAAGGCTCGTCTGGGAATCATTTGGTCAGTTCTACGGCAGGTTTTAGCTTGTACGTATGTGTTTTGTTAGTTTGATTACTATCAGTCGTTTAGAACCATATTTGACAATATCAAAAATAATATTTTATAAGTTGTGTAAGTGGTAATAACATGCCAAAAACGAGAAAAGATGTTTAGTGTCCTGTGTTTGGAGCTCCATCCAAATTTAAAGACAATGTGCTACCGACATACGCGGACGTTATGAAAAACTATCTATTTATACGGCAGTCCTTATTGGATGCTTCGCAAAATAAAGCAGAGCCTACATTGACACATATTTCAACAATTTTACTTGCTGAAATTAAAGTAATATGGGCGAAATCCTCCATACCAATCATTTCGGATCAACGAATTATACATTTAATTAGAAACTATCATGAGAAAGTCCGAAAGATAAAAAAACCTATAAAGTCAAGGAATAGTGAAGTGCTCTTAACCAAAATAGCCGAGTTTAGACAAGCTGCGGAAGGTGGGCTTTTTGACATTTCAACTTGTAAATGTGTTGATTTTTTGTTATGCAAGTGCAAAACAAAAGTACCCTCCAGGGAAAGAGAGTTTTTAACAGATCAAAGAACCGGCAGAAAAATGGTTATTGGTTCGGTTGATGTTACTACAACAACAAAACTTGAACGTTCTCTAGAAAGAAAGCGAAACGAAACAGTAACGAAGTCTGGTATTATCATAACAAAAACTGCGATTTCTGGACCAAATACATTTTTTCACAACCTAGACGATCTAAATAAAACCAAAGATGACCCAGATTTAGTTAATAAAGTTGATAATGTCAGAACCTGTCAGGCAATTCCAGGCACTTCGCAGATGGGATTAACTCTACCGAGTTTAGCCCAAGCCTGTGATCGTACGGGGGTTTCAGACAGGTCAGCTGCGATAATAGCAAACGCCGTCCTAAAAGATGTTGGGCTAATTTCAAAAGAAGAAAAAAGTAAAATAATCGATCGAAGCAAAATTAGACGAGAACGTAAGCGAGCACGAAAAACAATAAAGGAGCAACACAATGTTGATAATAACCCTTTTTATGTCATATATTTCGACGGCAGAAAGGATAAGACTCTAGTTCAAACAAAAGAAGGAGACACTTTCCATCGAAAAACAATTGTCGAAGAGCACATTGCACTCATTTCAGAACCAGGTTCAAAATATTTTGGCCATTTTGAAGTTTCTTCAGGTACAGCTACAAACATTACAACAAATATGCTTCAATTTCTCCAAAAACAAATGGACTTGTCTGACCTAGTCGCATTAGGATGTGATGGAACAGCTGTCAATACGGGAATTCACAACGGCATTAGTCGTAATCTAGAAGTGGAAACCGGAAAATCCTTACAGTGGATAATTTGCTTGCTGCACGGTAATGAATTACCGCTTCGCCACCTAATTAAAAACTTGGATGGAGAAACAACTGGGCCAACTGGATATAATGGAGTAATTGGCAAGCAGTTGCAATCTTGCGAAGAACTACCAATTGTTTCATTTAAAAAGATTAACGTAATAGTTCCAGAAGTAGATCCTAAGATTTTAAGCACTGACCAGAAATATCTTTTAGAGATAAGTGTTGCAATATCAAATGGCGTTATTTCAGAAAGTTTGGCTCAGAAGCAACCTGGAAAGTTGGCACATTCAAGATGGCTGACAACTGCCAACAGGATTCTGCGCTTATATGTTGGAACTATAAATCCATCTGAAGAATTGAAAATTTTAACAACCTATATATTAAAAGTGTATGTAACAACCTGGTTTTCTATTAAGCTAAAACCAGATATGAAGTACGGTTCGCTGCATTTATTTAATTTAATTCAGAGATCTCGATACCTACCCCCAAATTTAAGGCAGATCGTTGACAAAATTATTCAGGTCAACGGCTATTTCGCACACCCAGAAAACATCCTTTTATGTATGCTTGGAGACGAACGTTTGCACATTAGGGAACTAGGCTTGCGACGTATTTTAAAATGTAGAACAAACCATCCTCAAGCTAATGTAAGAAAATTCAAAGTACCCAAAATTAATTTCGAAGCTACAGATTACGTCGAACTAATACATTGGCAAGCAGTAGCTGTAACAGAGCCTCCAATTACACGAAAATTTTCTACAGAAGATCTGAGGGAAATGATTGCTGAAATCCCCGAGGAAATCAATATTTTCAAACTACCATGTCACACCCAAGCTGTCGAACGTTGCGTAAAACTTGTAACGGAAGCGTCGTTAGCAGTTTGTGGTTCCGATGCACGAGATGGTTTTATTAGAAATCGTATTTCTGGGCGTCAAATATTACCTAAATTTGAGAGTAAGAGCGACTATTTCAAGGTCGACCTATGAATTTTTAACTTAAGGAAGTGGGTGGGCGGGTGGAGCTCGACTTGCAGCCACCTCCTCGTGGTGAGCTCTGGGTTGTTTTACCAAAAAACAAGCGAAGAGCTGCAACTTTAGAAATTTATGAGATTACGTTAATATCTGAAACTTTGAGTGTCTAGGGGCACCGGAAAATATTGTCCTAGAAACTTCAGCTTTTGCAAGGTAAATATGCACTACAGTATGCCACTTTTCCCGATACAGGGTTCATCAATTTCTAAAAAAAAAATTTTGCCCATGTTTCGCTCCACCCTAGTGTTCATGGTACCGCCGTTTCATACCTGGATTTGCATCCGTTGCGAAACCGCTGTCGGAATTTTCGGATATCTGTTCACTAAACTAATGCACCCGCCAATGTCAAAATTTAAAAAAATGTTGAGTGTACTCTCAAATTCAACATCTTATTTGGAATGCACTTCAGACCTAGCGAAACGAAAGTTACTAATAAAATGTATAGGTTATGAAATGGCACTTGTAAATTTAGTGAGAAAATATATTTACATTAAAAAAAATCTGTAAAGGCTTTACCCAGAACTTCCTTCGTCGACATTGTGACACTAAATAATTTTAAAAATCAAATTAAGTTAGGAGTAAAAATATCATCACGTTTCTAATAAATTAGATAAATTTTCACACATAATCTCACAAGAGCATTAATTCTTTCCGGAAATTTTTTTGAGTGCATTCCAACAATGTCGTATTAATTTGCCCGAGCGGGACGCGAGGACAAATTAGGACGTTGTTGAAATGCACGAAAAATAATTTCCGGATATGAATTAATGCTCGAATGCAGATTCGGTAAGAAAATCGTAACGACACAAACCCTAAAAATAAGTAATGTCTACCTACAAAAAATTTCCAAGAAATTTTTTAGTTGTCTGGGTTACGGCTCGTGAACTAATTTTTCTATTGGTCATTAATGAGCGTCGTACGATTTTCAAATAAAAAAAACGTTACCGGTGGTCGAATTCGAAGGTCAGCCGGACCGCGTATGCAGTCCCAACGTTTTGTGGGATATTGCAAGGGAACGAGCTATTTCTATATATTGTACATACATTTGGGAACCGTGGGTCCCATGTTACTACGATCTGTAGCATGTAAAAGATCCCTGGCTAAGGTTGGAACTCCTTCTTAGTCTCGGCAAAATTCTAAGTAGGACTCTGCATGCCTAGACCAGCGTACATACATCAAACAAGTATAGACGCTCATGCTAAATGTTGAAACCTGTCTAAGAGTGACTGGGACAGTAACTCGGGGGGTATTTCTAATCTTGACTGTCAGATGGCAGCACAAAACTCTACCAATCAGAGCCAGTTACTAGCTCTGCTACCAATCGTATGTGATAAAGTAGTGGCGCCATCTGTTAGTACCATCCGAAAGTACCCCCCCCCCCCAGGAGCCGTTCAAGGTCATCCAAATCGGAAATTTGACATCAAAGCAACAGACAGTGAGTGTCTCTACTTGTTTGATTTATTTTGTATTCCGTCTCTGTTGAAAACAAAGCACTCTTATTGCGCCCAGATTACGATCTGCTGACAGTTTGTGCTTGGTTTTTGCCATCTTGAATGCTATTTTCTTGAGATTTTTGTATTTTTTTTTGTGTAATTCAAACGTTAAACTGCATAACTATTTAAGTTTAGTGTAATAGTTACTGGTGAATAGCATGATAATACGCCAACCGAAGTAGTAGCTAATTTCTTGTTTGTTATTTACTTGAAAATGTTTATAATTATGCAATTAAACTATAGACCCGTTTAAGTTTCATATAATATTTACTGGGAATAGCATGGCAATGCGCCAACCGCAGTATTAGTTAATTTCTTGTTAATATAAATATTGAGTTGTAGTACTTCTATTTGATCAATTATTAATTAATTTTAATCACTGGAATATTTTATTGTAGGCGAGATTCCATGTTATTCCCTCGTATTTATTTTTATTTATATTTGTTTTCTTATATAATTATATATATATATTTCAATTGCCATGGGCAGTAGCACCTTTTGTGCGTGTAGGTAGAGTACTACCGCCAATTTAATTTTCTACCCATCGTTTTGAAGCAAATCTAGTATCGCATTGTGTTTCTTGTTCAGATTTAATTATTTGCATATATCTGAATTATGAGTCTGCAGTTAAACTGTGCACACATAAATGTTCGCTCGCTCGTCACTAATTTTACTGCTTTTAGAGATCTCGTACTTCAGTCTTCATTCGATCTGTTGTCTAACTCCATTACAAATAATGACGTTTTCATTGAAGGTTACACTGTAATACGAAGAGATAGAGAATCCAGAGGTGGAGGAGTTGCTTTTTATATTCGTTCAACATTTTCCTTTACAATTTTTGATGCAACGAAAGATATTGAACAACTGTGGTTAAGTATTACATTTAAAAATCGTAAGTACGCATTTGGAGTGTTGTATAACCCTCACCAGAGATATTACTTAGAGTTTATTAATAATCTAGAATCAACCTTATCCGAAATATTACCCATTACCAGCGACATCGTTTGCCTTGGAGATCTTAATATAGATATACTTAATACAACAAATACAGCCACGGCCCACCTATTGGACTTTTTTGAAGCCTTTGGTCTCGTGCAGGTAGTGAACGAACCAACTCGTGTAACAGCGTTATCCGCTACTCTTATAGACCATATCATAACAACAAATAAAGATTTACTAACTTCGGTCTCTGTAACCCCTCTGCACGACCACTTTGATCATTATTTAATACATTGCACTTTAAATTTGTTACATTCGAAGTCGCCATCAGTTATTCATACCTACAGAGATTTTAAAAAGTTTGATCACAAACAATTTGATTCTGCTTTACGATCACTTCATTGGAAAAACATTTACGACTCTGATAATATTGATGATAAAGTCGCATTATTTTATAGTAACATTATCACTCTACTCAGTATATTTGCTCCCATTCGAACATCCAGGATAACTAAACCTTATGCTCCATGGCTAACACCTGTTATTAAAAATATGATGCTCCTTCGAGACAAAGCCCTATTACGTTATAAAAAAAGTAAAAACCCGATTCATTACGATTATTATAAACAACTTAGAAATTATGTAGTAGCCGCTGTCAGAAGGGAAAAGCGTTCATATTATAATAAATTATTCTCTAATAACTCAAAGATGTTTTGGAAAGAATTACAAACCTTAAATGTCTCAAAAAATCCACTCGCACTGGACTTCCTTCTAATTTGACAGATTGTGATAAAATTAATAATTTTTTTATTCAGTCTGTTCCTAAAACCGACGTGAATACTGATACCGTAACATCATATTACAATAATAATGTGAAAGAAACTGTTAGATCATTTTTTAAATTCACAACAGTTGGAGAAATTGAAGTGCTTAAAATTATCTCATCCATTACAAGCACTGCTACTGCATATGATGGTATTAGTATTCAAATCATTAAACTGTGCGTTCCATTTCTTTTGCCAGTTATATCACACTTAATCAATTTCTGTCTAATTAATTCAGTTTTTCCTAATATATGGAAACGTGCTGTTGTTACACCTGTGCCAAAAGTAAATCCTCCAGTAGAGTTGAAAGATTTAAGACCGATCAGTATTTTACCTGTATTATCCAAAGTACTGGAAAAAGTCATGGAGCAGCAGCTACGCCAACACTTGAATTTGAATAACATTTTGCCTGTTACACAATCTGGCTTCAGAAAGGGACATAGCTGTGCTACAGCGCTGTTACATATAACTGATGACATTATCTCAGCTACGGATATAGGTAAAGTAACTGCTCTTATCTTGTTGGATTACTCCAAGGCATTTGATACAATTAATCATAATATTCTGTTGTCTATCTGCCATTACATAGGTTGTTTGCCAAATGCAATTTCTTTACTAAGTAACTATTTATCAAATCGCTCGCAAGCCGTTAAAGTGGCTATGAAGTTATCAAAATTTTCCAGCAATACAACAGGCGTTCCACAAGGATCTATTCTTGGGCCTCTTCTATTTACAATCTATATCTCACACTTCCCATCTACGTTAAACTTTTGTGCATCTCATTTTTACGCTGATGACTCGCAGATCTATTTTTCTTTTAATATTCAAGACATTATTACTGCAAATAAGCGTATAAATGAAGATCTGGAAAAGCTAGCTGCCATTTCGCATCAACATGCACTTAAGCTTAACGGGGACAAATCGGCGGTCATATTTTTTGGTAAAAAGGCTCACATCGAAATAGCAAAAAACCAAATGATTTTTAAAATAAATAATAATCCAATACCTGTAGTTGACAGTGTTAAAAACTTAGGTGTAATTCTTGACTCGACATTACGTTTCAAAAAACATATATCAAAATGTATTCAAAAAGCATATTGTAATTTAAAATCAATTTTTGTAAATCGTCACCTATTTAACACACAAGTCAAAACCATTTTATGTAATAATCTAGTTCTATCTCAGGTTGATTATGGCGATGTAGTGTATGGACCATGTCTTGATGCACAGGACAAAGCCAGGTTACAAAAACTACAAAATGCGTGCTTACGTCTTATCTTTGGTATAAGAAAATATAATAAAATTTCGTATAAATTAAAAGACGTTAAATGGTTAAATATGTTCAATAGGAGATCATTCCATTGTGCATGTCTATATCGTAAAATTATTTTGTATAAAACTCCTCCATATCTGTATAATAAGATATCATTTCGTACAGATGTACATAACTTGAATTTGAGGTTTAGGGGCAATGTCAGTATTCCATTATGCTGCTCTGAGTTTGGAAAACGCCGTTTTGTATATAATTTTGCAAAATGGTATAATGGCTTACCCCGAGACCTCAAATTAACTCCGACTTCTTGTTTTCGGTCACGGGTCAATAATCTTCTACGTAGTGATAAAAAATAACTAATATACTATCTTTATTTGTTTTATAAACTTTACTAAATTTTGAATATGAACAAGGAACACAATGTAAAGCTGGATTTAAATACTTCAAAATAGGGTTAAGTGGTAGAGCAACTGCAGAATTTCTTTCTGCATTCTGCAGCTGAACTTTGCCCTACTCACTATTTATTCTTTTTTTTTTTGTTAACGTATGTATTCTCTTTTTTTAATTAATAAAGGCATATTATTATTATTATTATTATTATTATTATATGGGAGGTCAAGGCTGGTAAGGTCTCGGAGGAAGTACTGATGTCGAATAAGTACTTCTAACAAATGCCGAGAAATGCCACTGCACAATATTCTTAGCAGCTCTGCCAGCAACCCTATCCCCACGTTCTCGACGTGCCTCCTGACTGTAGTCGTAATAGACTGTAGCTAACGGGGAAGGGTGAAAGGCGAATTTCCGGCGCCTTAAAACTGGAACACTTCGGCTAAGGGAATAAACCCCAACAGCAAATTCTGGCCCTCCAGGTTGGGGGTTGGCGGCGGGCCAGCTCCTCGTTCGTCGTAAAAAATATAAAATGCTAAAAAACCTAACGCCAAGCCTCGGATGCAGGATGGAACCAAACGAAGACGTCTTACGCAAAGTAAATGGACATGGAAAATAGGTACATGGAATGTACAAGGAATATCTTACAAACAACAAGAAATATGGAATGAAATAGATAAACTAAATATGGATATAGTATGCCTAACTGAAACCAAATGGAAAGGCCAAGGAAAAAAGACCGAAAAAGATTATGAAATCTACTGGTCGGGTGTCTCCGAATCGGAACGAGCCAGTGCAGGAGTTGCAGTTATGGTTAAGAAAAAACATAGCAAAAAAATTATAGACTTTGAAGCGGTGTCAGAAAGATGCATAAGATTAACCATGAAAATATACAACAAAGAGATAGTTATACTCGCACTGTATTCCCCGACAGATGATGCACCGAGGCACCTGAAGGACGAGTTCTATCAGACCGTAACTGACGAACTAGACAGAGTCAATAAGAAACAACAACTGATTGTCGCTGGAGATATTAACGCCCGCGTGGGAAGTAGAAAAAATGACGAAGTAGTGGGCCAATTCGGAGAAATGACGGTCAACGACAATGGAGACCGACTGATTAATACATGTATACAATACAATTTAAAGATTTGGAACACCTTTGTTAATCATAAACCTATACACAAGTATACTTGGGAAAGACCATCTAGAGGTCAGAAATCTATTTTAGATTATATAATATCTAGGAAGCAACAAGACATCACCATAACCGATGTGAGAGTAAAAAGGGGCGCCAATTGTGGCTCCGACCACTATTTGGTGATAGCGAAAATAGTTATACCACCCTATCTGACAAAGGTAAAAGCTCTACACTCAAAGGAGTCCGAAACCAAACCACCCTTAAAATATAAGCTCCAACTACTAAAAGAGGACAGTGTACAGCAGCTATATAAAAACCGATTAAGACTACAACTAGGAAAAAGCAACAATAGTAAAGATATAGAAATAGAACATACCAACCTAACTCATGCTATCCACCAAGCGGCCAAAGAAGCATTAGGGGAAGCTAATCAGAAAAAAGGAAAACGAACACCATACTGGTGGAATGACGAACTCCAGAAACATATCGAAGAGAAGAACAAAGCGTATCATAAGTGGCTTAATATTAGAACAGGGGAAACACTACAAGAATACAAACGATTAAATCGAGAAGTTAAGAAAAAAATAGCTAACTCAAAAAATGCCGCATGGGAGCGCAAATGCCAGGAAATAGATAGTATGGTAGGCGGGTCACAATCCTCTGAAGTATGGCGATGCCTCAAATCCATGAAGAAAGATAGTAATGACAATGGAACTCTAATCCCTATATCGAGTTGGATTAACCACTACAAAGAATTACTAATAGAAGACAGACCGCAGTACTCTGCTGTAGACAATGCTACGTCGATTACAAACACAAACATCAGTGTTACGGAAGAAGAAATGGAATCAGCCCTAAAATCAATGAAAAATGGAAGAGCGCCGGGCCCTGGATCTATACCAGCCGAATTACTTAAATACGGAGGTCAGGCCTTAAACAGAAGACTGACAGCTCACTTTAATAACTGCCTACAACAAAATAAAATACCCACCCAGTGGAAAGAATCGCACATTATATCTATTCACAAAAAAGGACCAAGAAAGAACCCCAGTAATTATAGAGGACTGAGTATAAACAGCACATTCGGCAGACTATTCGGTAAAATTTTAAACAGAAAACTACAAGCAAATCTCCAAAATAAGATCAGTGACGATCAAAGTGGGTTTACTAAAGGAAAATCTTGCGTTGACAATATCTTCGTGCTACAACAACTGACAGAGAAAAGAACTGCAGTAGGAGAAGAAACGCACCTAGCTTTCATTGACCTAAAAAAGGCTTACGATTCGGTCCCCCAAAACAAACTATGGGAAGCACTAAATCTTATGAATATAGACCAAGAACTCTTAAATATTATAAAAGAAATGTACCGAGACAATAAAGCGTACGTTAAAAATGGTAACGAACTGTCGGAACCTTTCACTCCAACCAAAGGTCTGAGACAAGGATGTAGCCTTTCTCCACTGCTTTTCAACTTATACCTGGAAGTAGTCTTACAAGCATGGAAGAAGAAAGTAAGTGGTATGGGAGTACCTGTAAATGATAAACAGCTATTTACATTAAGTTTTGCGGACGATCAAGTCGTAATCGCTCAGGACACTTACGACTTAGAATATATGGTCAAAAAACTCCATGAAGAATATAATAAATGGGGCCTAACCATAAACATAGATAAAACGGTGTATTTGCCATTAAATACAGATGGCCAATTTCAAATACTCATCAGTGACAACCAAGAACTAAAGCAAGTAGGAAAATTCAAATATCTAGGGACAACAATAACCAGAAACGGTATAGGCCAAGATGAAATAAAATCCAGGATCGAAAGTAGCCGGAAAATAATAGGAAGTCTGAACTCAATCTGGTGGGACCGACATATTTCAAACAAAGTTAAGAAACAAATTGGAAAAGCAATGGTGGAGTCGGTTCTATGCTACGGCTGTGAGACATGGACCATCAAACAAGAATTCCTATACAAGTTACAAGCAGTGGAAATGGACTACCTCAGAAGAAGCCTCAGGCTCTCAAGATTAGAACATGTCACAAATGAGGAAATTCGAAACAGAATGGAGGCCCACGACAAAGTTACAGATAGAATCGATAGAAGGGGACTGAAGTGGTTTGGACATCTGTTAAGGATGGATGATCAGAGATGGCCGAAAAGAATCTTTAATTGGACACCTGCGGGGAAACGTAAACGAGGCAGACCACGAAGATCTTGGAACAACCAAATTAGAGAAGCAATGACTACCTACGAACTAGAAGATGGAGATGCCCACGATCGGAAGCTATGGCGTTTGAGAACCGGAAAGCCGCGACCGGCGGTATAAACCCGGATATATATATATATTATTATTATATACGCTGCCTAGACCTTGTCCACGGGGTGGGCAAAAAGGGCCTATGAAGGCCTACTTGCTAGACATGAGTCTCCCCGAAAATACTACTACTACTACTACTACATTTGGCAAATAGATAAATAAATAAATAAAAAATACCTGCTGAAGAAATCTCGGAAAGTGATTTTTTCGTGACAATACTTCCTTCGTCTTTCAGACGAGGGAAGTAAAAATTAAGAAGTGTATTAAATTGTAATTGTAAACGTCACTTTGACTAGTAACCACAAATTTTCAAATTTGAAGTTCTTAAGTGTTGCCGAATTAAAAACTGAAAGTTGCCAAAAACAGACATATTTGTAAGTGGTGCCAACTTTAGGGCATTTTAGTGAACAGATAGTACTTATTTATATGATTTTTTTTTCTTAAAATCGGCAAAGGATTTATTTTAACGTCCTGTATAAATATTTATATTTTATTTATGTTTGTATTAATATTACAATTGATTAAATTGATAATTTGTGAAAGAAAGTAATTTATTCAGTTTGCCATATCATTATACTTTAATATTTTGAATTCAATTCTTAACATCATCGTGGTGATGTAATGATATAATGATACTTACGCTCACCGGTTATACAGTCACTAAATAATCGAGAGTTGTATCCAATTTTGTTGTTTTCCCGCAGATCTTCAGCGAGTCACAACTAGTACCATGAACATAGCTACTTCTGATAGTGACATCATGGATGTAGAAAACCCCTACGAAAACCTTTCGGATGACGATCCCGCGTATGTTCCTGGCCAAGAATGCGACGAAAATAGTTCAATTCGAAAGAAGAGAAAACTAACATACTATTTCCAAATACTTCCGAGGAAGGAAGATTCAACACCTGTACCTACAGTTGAAGCACCTTCATCCAGTTTGTGCCACAATAGGCATTCACTTAGAAAAATACCATCAGGCTAAATTTGCTAAAAGTGCAATGTTAGATGGAAAATTCTTCACAGTCATTAAGTGTGATGGAAAAGACCACGTAGAAGCGTTATGCCAATTATGTCTTCATACGAAAAAGGTGATTAAAGGGTATGTAGAGACCACTACCAATTACGTTCAACACTTAAAGCGAGTTCACTCGGCTGAATTCCCTGCTTATACCAAGTACAAAGCACAGAAGCAAAAGAAAAGGCAGTCCTTAGATATCGCACCATCATCAAGTAAACTACGACAAACCATATTAACATCCGCATCTCACAACAATACCATAAGTCAAACAGAATTCAATAAAAGGATAATCCATTTCATAGTAAACACAATTTCTGCTATATCCATCATTCACCATCCAAGTTTCAAAGCTATGTTTGACGGATTTAATGTTAAAGTTATGGGCCGTAAATCTGCAATGAATACGATTCAGAATATATTCAAGTTACACCAAGACGATTTGAGGTGCAGATAAGCAAACAAACATTTTTATGTTCTACTGCCGACATATGGTCATCAAAACAACGCAGTTTCATGGGAGTGACACTACATTGGTTAGACGACAAGTTTCAAAGAGTGTCTGATGCTCTCACCTGTCAAAGATTTCGTGGAGTTCACAATTACAACAGCATTGCAGAAATGTTAGACTATATCTATGTCAAATATGGCATAAAAACGAATCAAATTACAACCGTTACGGATAATGGAAGCAATTTCGTTAAGGCTTTTAAAGAGTTTATACTACAAGAAGATTCTGCAACAGCATCCGCTCAATCCAACAACAAAGCTGATCTCAGGTCCCTTGGTGAGAGCGACGAAGAGATGCTGCCGATGACGATGTTGAACTCATGACTACTCCTGATTTTGATGATCTGGAGACAGGATCTGCAATCAAGTTACCAACACATTTTCGTTGCGCAAGTCACACCTTAAATTTAATTGCAACCTCTGACTGTAGTAAGTGCCGCAAGCTTTGGGCGAAGGCGGGAAGGCCGGGAACTGCAGAAATTATCATAGACGTTTTGGGTCACACCTTGAGCCCTCCTGGTGAAACACGTTGGAACTCATATTATGAGTCCATTTCAAGAATGCTGCAGGATGATACAAAACAAAAATTGGCTACTCTCCATCTAAAGCTGGGGCTTCCTTATTTCAAGCAAACTGAGATACAATTTTTAGAAGATTATTGTCGAGTAATGAAGCCATTGGCAACAGCTGTGGATATACTGCAGGGTGAAGCAAACACTTATTAAGGCTACTTACTTCCGACTTTGATCTCTTTGGCTAATAAGTAGGAAAAAAATGAAGGCTGATTTCCAAGATCCTAGACACTTCAGTGCAAACCTCATTTTAAATGCATGCTTAAAAGCACTGCAAACGAGGTTTTCCAGTGTGTTTCAATTAGAATCAGAAGGAGCCGTTTTAGCTGCGGTAACATTTCCGAAGTTTAAGCTTCGTTGGTTCAACGGTTTGAGGAACCAAACTAGTACGACAACTGATTCCATAAAGCAAATGATCATTTTATCAGCTAAACAGCTGCTGGAAATATATTCTGAAAATTCCGATGGATGTGACAGCGACGCCAAAGATCGGGATCTAGAATATGATGGATATTTTGATTTTGATGAATATAATAATGATGTACCCGGACCTTCATCTCTTCATATTATCCAAACCCAAAAATCGAAAGAATCACATATTCTAGATAAAAAGAAGTCCAAAATTGAACTTGAACTTCTACATTACCTTGAAGATAAACGAACCAATCTGTCAATGCTGGATGATTACCCGAATATGAAAAAACTTTTCATGCGCTATAATACATGCTTGCCATCATCGGCCGCAGTAGAACGATTATTTTCATTCGCGACACTGGTAAACAGACCACGTCGGCATGCCCTGACAGATGAAAATTTTGAAAAGCTTATTATTTTGAAAGCTAATAAAATAGGACTTTAAAGAATGTTGTTTTGTTTTTACCATTGTTCAGCCATTGCATTCCTCTGTACTCGGTACTCTGTACTTGTATAGGTATTCGAATACTTTCATTGTGTACTTGTACTCGGTACTCGATTACATTTTAAGTAAAGTATTTGTACTCGGTACTCGAATAGTTTTTGTCTGTACTCGGAACAGCTCTGCCCCTTTGTAATCACTTTGCAACCACCTCTGGTCGTCAGTGTTTGATTTTCCAAGAAATTCTAAATATTTTTTTTCTTTTGATGGCAGCTTGTTGGCGATCACTTTGATTTGATTATTTGTTTATAATAATTATCTTACGTAGTGCACACTATAGTTTACGAATTTAAATTCAGCGCCGAGTTGGCTGGCGCCGAGATGGCTCCGCGCCGACTTGTCCCGGCGCCGAGCTGACCCCGCGCCGAAATGGCTTCGATCATTTATCTATGAGTACGCTTGTAAAACTGACAGTTAACTTGTAAAGATTTTACAAATTAGTTTCTGGTTGAAATAAACTTTCTTGATTAATACAGTGACTTGATAAATTGATGCTTACAAGTAAGGAACAAATAAAATGCTATTACCTTGCTATACAATATGCTTAATCTGGCAATGCAGGACAACCTCAAGTTGGTTGAAGAGATTTAAAAAAAAGCGAAAGATATAATAACGTTTTTTAAAAGCGGCCCGTTGGCAAGGGACACATTTAAAAAATGAGCAGAATGTCACAGAATCCCTCAAGCTTATTCAAGAGGTCCCGACCGGTTGGAATAGCGCATTCTACATGATTTAAAAAAACCAATAGTGCTGTTGGTTGTGATTTATTGAAATTGCGGGGGGCTCCTCAACCTCTTACAGTCGATGACATGGCAATTTTGGCAACTATTGAGAGAGTTCTAAGTTGTTTTGAAGCGGCGACAAGAAAGATTTCAGGTATTGTTTTATATGGAAAGTGTTCATGCTTTTTCTGATTATTTCTAACTTTTATATTTCATGTGCATGTACGTATTTACATTATTTTATTATTGTCGTAGGAAATGGCTATGTGACTATTTCGTTGATAACTTTCAGCATTCAATTTTTTTTTAAATCAGGCTTTGGCTGAATTGTCAACTGAAGAAGGAAAAACGTTTGTAAAAATCTTTTGGCATCTGTGGATAAAAGGTTAGCTCCTTATGAATTAAGGTCAGTACCTAGATTGGGAACAATTTTGGACCCACGCTTCAGAAAAGAAGAATTTCTAACTAAATAAAATGCCTGAGCAACAGCTACACTCCTTGGGAATGATATGTATAGTCTTTCTCAAAAGCTCCAAAGGGATGGAACTTCAACAACTGATTCTCTGGATTTGGGCACTGTGGACAGTCCAACTAGCACTTCAAGTTCAGCCCTTTTTGGATTCTTGCAGCACAGATTAGAGGATAAAGTAAAGTCGGTGATGGCGGATGTGATTATCACAAGACGACAATATTTAGAAAGACAAAATGCTGCGGATAACAGTGATCCACTAGCATTTTGTAAAGTAAACTAAATTATGATTTATTAATTTCTTTTTACTTCCTTTTACGATAAAGGAAGTATTGGATTCACCCCAAAAATTCGAAATTGAGTTTTCAACAGATCTTCACGTTTTAGAGTCCCCTGATCCTTAAAAACATATTTTTTTTCATTGGTCTGTGTGTCTGTCTGTCTGTCTGTCTGTGTGTCTGTCTGTGAACAGAATATCTCAAAAACGAAAAGAGGTATGGCGTTGAAAGTTCATATGTAAGTTTTGTGTACTATGTAGATGAGACAGAAAGCTTTTGAAGAAAATCGCATAACCGGAAGTAAATGTTTACTCTTGTGATTTTTCAGTTTTTTTCGATTTTTGCAAAAACGGCTCTAACGATTTTTTTCAAACTTTACATTTTTATTAAATTTTTAATGTGCATTGACGTGAGATAGGTGATTTTCCAATTGAATACTTCTAAAGTGGGTTTCTTTTGTTTTTTTTTCTATTTTTTTATTAACTCCAAAATTAAATAGAACACCCGGTATATTATTACATTTTTGAATTCTGCTTAAAATTTTGGAGAAAATTTGTCTCTAACTAACGCTCTATTTTGTACCGTTTTTGTAGAATTCGTAATTTTTTGAAATTTTTGACAAATGCTTAAAAATTAAAAATTAAATTTTTTACTAATTATAAGATCACTGTAAAAGGAAGTTGTGTGAGTGTATCACACCAGATTTTTTCTATGTGTGTTTGTAGTCTTATTTGCATCATTGAGGTTAGGATCTTGTATCGTGTTCAGTAGCATTATTCCCCTGTAGTTACTAACGATTTTCAAGTTTCCCTTTTTTAAAATTGGCATTATTAGTTCTGATTTCCATTGTTTAGGGATTTCTTCATTTGTCCATATATTGCACATTAGGTCATACAACCTTTTCTTCATCTCTTCACTTTCATGCTTAATCAGTTCGTTGCAGTATTGTATTCCTCTATAATGGGTAACGTCTTCTTGCTGTGAGTTTCTTCTTTCACTGTCTTTCTCTACTATCAAATGTTTTCTGTCTCTCGTTTGTTTATTTTTTTCTTTGAAGAGTTCGTAAAATTGTTTTCCCATTTGTTTTTTCGATGTTTGGTATTACGTTCTTGTTTATTGTTGGTTGTTTCATGGTGTTAAACAATTTACAGTTGTTTCCACTGCTATCTTCTATTTCTTGTATTATCTCATTCTCCCATTCTTCTTTTTTTCTTGTTTTGTGGCTCTTTGTATCTATTCTGTGCAGATTCTTGCCTGTTTGTATCAATTTTGAAGGCTTCACATTCACGATCAAACTAGCCATTTTTTCTTTCTCATACTCCTTGCAATTATCGCTACATCAGGTGTATGCGATTACTTGTGCTTCCTTGTTTCTTACTGTTCCTTGTACGTCAGCCTGTATTAGCAGTTCTTCCTTCTGCTGCCCTAACTGCTGCAGTTATTGCAGATAGTGTAATTTTTGTAAGTTCTATTATGTTTTACGATATTTTCAACTTCTTCATATCTTGAATTGCCATGTCTCTATTCACATAATCGAATACTTTATAGTCTAACAACTTGGATACACCAACAACTAGTTAAACACTCTGAACAGAGAATAGGTGATTACCAATGCGGATTCCAGCTGAGCAGATCAATGAGTATTAAGAAAATAATAATAAAAAAAATAGGGAGTATAGGAGAAACGCCATTAAGAATGGTATATGGAAGTAGGGAAAAAGGGATGAACAAAAAAAAGAAGAGAATGTTTTTATAACATTCTTCTTCTTTTTGTTAATGCAATAGGCAACCCCAAATGAGTATGGAAATCAATGAACTTAAAGTTATACCCACTTTCATAAGAGGAGTTTTTGGCATCGTTGACGTGTTGAGTTACCTGTTTGTTCTCTTGCAAGAGAGTTTCACTTCTGATTTCGTTTACATGTCGAGTCACCCTGCTCTTGTGCTTTACTCTTGATGAAGCCCCGTATGAAAGTGAGCGAAACATTGAGTTCTTCTAAACTAAATTAAACAAGTAAATTACACCGAGTTCTACTCAAAGCAACTTAGAATAGATTCTACCTGACATTGCATAATGAAACCAGTTAATATCATCTTTTTATCTTGCTACAGCAAATCCTAAAAATTGGGACCTACCAGCTCCACCAAACAGCACCGATGACGCCGGCGGATTCTTTCCGTTTGGCTTCTCTGGAATGATAAAAGGAGCAGCCATGTGTTTCTACGGCTTTGTGGGATTCGACTGCATAGCTACCACTGGCGAGGAAGTTATGAATCCCCAAAGAGCGATACCTTTAGCCATCGTTGCGTCCTTGCTGGTCATTTTCTTGGCGTACTTTGGCACTGCCACGGTCGTTACGCTCATGGTCCCATACTTCCTACAGGTTTGTGTTTTACTGAAGCAAAGCAGCTGTGACAGCCTGTATTTCAGGACGTCAACGCACCCATCCCTCATGCCTTTGATGTAGTGGGGTGGAATGTAGCCAAGTGGATCGTAGCGATCGGGGGTATTTTTGGACTTTGTGCAAGGTATTGCTAAATGTGACTGTAATGATCTTAGTTGATCTTTCGTCTTTCAATCTTTTCGGTGCAATGTTTCCGTTACCAAGGGTAATTTACGCAATGGCCTCCGATGGGATTATTTTTAGATTTTTGGGGAAAGTGCATGCGAGGTTTCACACACCGCTGATTGGAACTTTAGTGGCTGGGCTTCTCACAGGTACTTACCATTTAGTCTCGGAAATTGCATTTATAGGGATTACAGTTGATTTTTTGCAGGTTTAATGTCTGGGTTATTCGAGTTAAAACAGTTGATTAGTATGATGTCCATCGGAACTCTCTTAGCGTATACTATAGTTGCGGCGTGTGTTTTATTATTGAGGTACTTAGTTTGTTATATTTTGAGTTTTGTGTCATTGTTGTTGTGCCGCTGTAACGTTTTTTAAATTAGATATGCAGTCAATGAGGATAGGGAGTATGCTTTAGTACAATCGTCTTCCGAATCTGAAGCTGAAGGGTAAGCTATTGCTCTTGCTGTTTTGCTTGCTGTATGTTAAACTTGTACAATAAAAACGTTGAAGGATTGTTTATTATTGCAGAATTACTGTTGTAGGTATGTTGAAAACGAGAGTCTGAATAACATGGAAAACGTCGACAGTACTGAACTAATCGATCCAAATGAAAGTGTCACCACAGGGGGATTTTTAAAAAAAAAATTTTTAATTTCCAAAGGCTACAAATGCCCACAAAAACGTCACAAACTGTAGTGATCTTCCAAGTTTGTTTCTATGGTAAAATATTTAAGTTACATCCCGTTGCGTCTCTTATTGTTCTTTTGCAGCTCTACTGTGCTTGGCGCTTGGGTTGTGCTTGATGTACCTAGATAATGAAATAAAGCATGCTCGAGGATGGGCAATCGCATTGGTATCATGTATAGGACTAATTATGATCTTAGTAGTAATGTCGATTAGCACGCAACCAAAATCAAAGGCAGAAGTGAGATTTAAGGTAAATTTTTTTTTAAATTTTCTTATACATAATTGTTCTATATTAAAATAAACTAAAAGGTAGAAGAGGATACGATTATCGTGTGTATGTATATTAATATAAGCAGTCCCGGGTATGAAATGTTGGATTTTACATATTAAAATAGGTGGTAAAGTTTCAATTAAAACCCAGTGTCTGTGTTGCAAATTAAAAATTTCAGTGAAAAGTGTCATTCGTAAGTAAAGGGAGAAAAAAAATTTTTTTTGAAAGATCAAGTGCTTTTATTTAAGTGCCGCTGTAGAAGAATCTATGAATAAAAACGAAGTTAAAACTGGAAGACCAAGAGCACATATTAGTGCTAGTGTAAAGAAAATTTCAAAAAGGAAAAGAAACAAAAGGACCCAGAAGAATTTGAAGAGTAGGAAACGGACAGCTAGCATTTTTAAAAAGTGCCATAATAGGAGAAAGACCATCCAAAGAACCCAGAAAGAGAAAATATTCAGTAAGAAGAAGAAGTAGAGGAAATGGAGGATAAAAAAATTAGAATAGATAAAAATTTAATTAAAAGAGGAATAAAAACGTGAGGGTTGAGGGAAGAATTTGCGAAATTACAGGAAAAATTTCAAAAAATAAATGCACAATGGGAGAAGAAAGCAAATGAATGGAGAGTGGAGAAAGTAACATTTGAAAATAGAATAAAGAACTAGAAGATGCAATAGAAAAACAAGGCAATGACCAAATACATGAAGGAAGAAAAATTCAGAATAAATTGGGTAACATATCAAGAGAAGAAAGAATAAAGAGGAGGAAAACTAAAGTTGGGTACCGAGAATAATAATAGAGTGTCTATTTCTTCTTTTATTATTGTATTCCTTATACGATCTCTTTTAGTTCTCTTGTCAGTCTTCTCAAGCATTTCATATCTTCTGCTGTTATTGTATTTCTGGTTTGATCTCTTGTATAAGTGTTAAGGTGTATAGGGGAGACTGGGGTAATGAGGTCCACTTAAGGCATTTTTCTGTCAGTTTTTGAAGAAAACGTGTAATAAAAGTCAACATACATAATGTTAATTCTGCTTTCGTTCGATGCCACTAGGTACGGGGTAAAAAGGACCGATGGTCTTCTATGCCCACAATTAGAAGCAAAGAGGACATTCTTATTTATTAATGGATTCTTCACACAAATTCATCATCCTATTCTTGTACGTCTGCACACGCTGCCTATGTCCGTTTTTTTGCAGTTTTGACACATTATCCATCTTTTTCTTTCCTACTTGCACTATAATTATTAACACAATATAGACATTCGGTATCAGATTAGGAATATGAGATAAGATCACGTTGTTGCATATTTCTCTACTCAGAGGAACTATAATCACTTTCCATATCAAGATTTGATGCTACAACTTCTGGTGCTGGTGAATCAATGTTTCTTGGAATATCGGCTTCTGAGCAGACTTCTAACAATGCTGATGGCATGAAATCTGTTTCATCAAATATGTTACAATTACAGTGCAATCTCCCATAAGCGGACACCGTGGTGTCCTGATTTTTTTTTCCTCTATTGCCCAACAGGAAACCCTATTTACAGGACAAATAACGAAATATAACTATAACTATAATTAATCATTACTTAAAGCGCCCTAATACCACACTTCATATACAGGGTGTAGAAATGCTTTACGCACCATAGGGATTTCAATGGTAATTTTTTCATATGAAAATATTTGCTTCCCTAATTATCTTAGAGCAAACTTGTATGGAAGTTTTTTGTATAGAAAAAAATTCTGTATCCATTTGTGCCAGCATTTGTCATTTTACATTTCGGAAAAACCGAAAATTTAAAGAAATAAAATTGCCATTTTTAGGTGCCTTGAAATTATTGAAGCATATCAAAGCTTCAACAAATTAGTTGGCTATTTATTTATTTGCATCTATCAAATGTAGCTGCAACCATGTCACTTATTGCACCTGATCTGCTTCCAGCATACCACCACTTCACAATTTGCACTGATTTTTGAAAAAATGATAATTCTAGTTTATTTCATTATTCGGTTTTCTGACGTAAAATGAGAAAAATGATGGTGTAAATGGATGCAGAATTATTTGCTCTACAAAAAACCTATTTACAAGTTTGCTCTAAAATAATTAGGGAAGCAAATATTTTTATATGAAAAAATTACCATTGAAATCCCTATGGTGCGTAAAGCATTTCTACACCCTGTATGATTCAGGCCAGAAAAATGTATATCACATACCGAACCAATATGATTACAGTTACAGCACATCGTATAAATTGGTGACTTTATCATTATATTCGTGTTGGGAGTGGAACAATAAAAAAGTGTATGGTGTCTAGATTGGACCCTAGGAACTTGAAAGTGGATTGCCTCCAGCAATGATGGGCAATCAATTCCATTATGTAATAATTTGTACAAAAACACTACTGAAGCAGTTTTCCGTCTGGTATCAAGACTATGAAAATTAAAATTGTTTAACAAATAGTCCTGAGCAATTCCTTGGGGCGGATAATGTCCAATCTCTTGGAAGAAAAGGAACTTTAAAAATATCTGTACTCGTTCTATATCGTGCTATATGGTGCTCATGAACTGCGTAAATGGGATACCAGATTAGCGAACCATACTCAAGCCTTGACCGAACATAGGAACAATAAAGAGTTTTTAGAGCATTGATATTAGTAAATGTTTTACAATTACATATGACAAATCCCAGCATTTTCAAAGCTGAGGCAGCTATATTGTCAATATGACCGATAAAATTGAGACTGGTATCAAAAGATATACCCAAATCTGTGATGCACTGAGATCGGAGAAGAGAAGTGTTGTTAATGGTATAGTTGAATATAATTGGTTCCTTTTTCTTAGTGTATGTCATAACTTTGCATTTTGAACCATTTAGATGGAGTTTGTTAGATATACACCAGTGTTCGACTATGTTTAATTGTTCTTGTAAGTGTAAACAGTCCTCGATACTACTAATCTTCATGAAGATTTTTAAGTCATCGGCAAAGAATAACTTTTAGCTGGAAATTTGAAGAGCAAGATCATTAATATATAAAAGAAAGAGCAACGGTCCTAGATTAGAACCTTGGGGCACTCCAGACGTAGCCAGAAATACATTTGAGTTGTACCCATTGTAGGAGACATATAACTGTCTGTTACATAAATAAGATGCGAATAAGTGTTGTAGTGATATACTGAATCCAAACCAAGAAAGCTTTTACAACAGTGAGTTATGATCAATACGATCGAAGGTCTTTGAAAAAATTTTGTCTGCTTAATGGAGGTGTCCTCTTAATAGAAATGCTTTAATTTAAAAAAAAATTGTTTAATCTTTATTTGAATATAGAACAACAAAGAATACATACATTTTTAAATACATACAGTTCTACGTTTGCTTTTCATTATGACACTACTGTAAAAAACGTAGCTTTAGTACATACATATCAACTGCAGCCTGTAATGAAGAAAACCTACCTGCTTTTAATCAAATGCAGCTATAAACAAAGGGTACTTTGCTATAAATAAATTTAATCGTTTTCGCAGAACACTTCCTTCACTTCCGAAATTCAGATACATAACTGAGGATTAAGGTTGGAAAACATAGGGCGCATATGAAAAGAGGTAATTCCCCTAGTTTCCTAGCTAGCATCTGAACATTCAATTTATAACGCGCCCCATACCATTCATATGAAAACATGTAATTCTCCTAATTCCCTAGCATTTAAGCACATAATAATTAGTAACATGTCCGCTTAAAAGAGGGAAATATTTAAAAATTTCCAGTATTTTCCTGTCCGCGTCCTGTTAACAGAGAGTCTGCTTAATGGAAATGTCCTTGCATTTAGACTATGTTGGTTCCTGACGGTACCAAGGAAAATGTCCTCTTAATAGAGGGGTCCGCTTAATGGAGTGTCCGTTATGAGAGATTTCATTGTATAGGGAAATATGCCATTTGTTTGAGAATCCTTTATACCTTTCTCCACTGTAACCACCTTTTGGAATGCCTTGCAACATAATTCTCCATACTCGATGAAGTGGTCGAGGTATAATAAAAAAATTTCACAGTTCATCCAATCAGGCGAAGTAGCATAGCCAACAGTACCAGCGGTTGTGCCTTGAAGCAATAGCGGTGGTATTCATTTTCTCGGAAAAAAAAATGGAGGAATATACAATCCGGAAGCAGAAACTGCCCAGCCAACTGTAATATTCAATCTGCTTATTGTTCATTGACACAATTGCCAAAAATGTTGCAGTCGCTTCCTTACTTTGTATTGCAGTTTTAACTAGCAACTAACCTTGCATTCGATTGCTCCCACGTGTCCCCGACTGACTCAGCTGGGAATCTGCTGCCTTGCAAAATCACTCCCACACCCGCGACACGTACAGTGTGCTTCAAATTAATTTGCACATAATAAGAAATACAATTCAGTTTTATTTTTATAGCTAGCAGCATATAATAAAAAGATATGAAGTGTATGTATACAGGTAGTACGAATTGGTCCATTACAAATTTCAACCTTATCAAACAAGTTTTGGGAATTTTGTATTTATCAGATGCCTTTCTCCAGCTCATACCATTTTGAACTGCTTGAATTGCTGCTTTAGCTTCCTTGTCAGCCCTTTTGCTTTTATATGTTCTCATCTGCAAAACATTTTTGGTTGCAATAATAATACGGTGTAGAAGGGATTGCGGTTCACTTTGCCCAAATATCGCTACATTGCTAATTATGATATAACCTCACAATGGTGCTTTCTAAGCCGGCTCAATTTTATATGTAAATGAAGCATATTTAATTCACTTCAATTGTAAAAACATTAGTTATGAAATAAACTACCTTGTGATTGAAAATGCAGTTAAAAATGTAGTCAATTTATAAGAACTTACCGTAAAAGTGTAAAATTAACTACAACATGCACAAATGTACTTGTTCAATGATTTTGACGGGCATGGATGTATTACCAAGTGTCGGTCACTACAAAAGTGTTAGAAATTCAACTAGTTTTAAAAATAATTTGATGGTCTTTTTTACGCTCTTGGTCTTCTTTGTCCTGGTCTCCCCTATATATGCACCCCTGTATAGTCTTAGCTTTATTTGTTTGTTTTTTATGTACATTTATGTACATGTTGAGTTACATTTTTGTTATTATTGGTTTATTTCTGTGTTCTGTTTAGGATTCCTTGATCTAATGTTCCATATCTGCTTATCACAGTTCCTAGGTTTTCAAAGTTATTCTATTTCTAATCCTCTGAGAGTTGTTTCAGTATTTTCTTGAGTTTCATTCATTGTTATCTCCATTATTTTGCTTTTCTGTAGTGTATTTTTATTCCCATCTTTCAATAACTCTATTCCATTTATTAATTATTTATTACAGTTTGACGGTTGAATCTGCTAATAAGTACAAGCCAATTTTCCCCCTTGTAACGGACCCATTCGTGCCACCTGAATATATGCATTTCATATATTTTTATTATATGCTCCTAGCACTAAAGCTTAACCGTATGTTTCATTATGTCTTAACCAAGTAGTTAAGCAGTATAAGTAGTTGCGCTGTATTATGTGATTACGCATTATAAGTGCGAGTTCGCGGAGTGTGGAGAAATGTGCAGCAACAGCATGATTCAGCGTGATCCGCGGGGCTCAACGGAATTGTGTGGGGATTCTTTGACCGCGAGGCAGTCGTGCCAAGACAAGCAACCTCATGCGTGTGCGTGCCAATTAACCAAGATACGACGCGTGCTAATAAAGGCACTAAGGTGCAGCGAATTGTGAAGTGTTAGCCTGCAATCATCGCCCCCCACACAAAGAGTTTCCTAAGTAGGAACACCTACTACGAAGGCATAAAATATTTGGGCCGCAGCCAGAAGGAACCCGTTGTGTTAACGCCGCAGAAGCTTCATCCTTTGGAGCAATCGAATGCAAGGTCAGTGCCTATTTGAAATCGTGATACGAAATAAGAAGCGATTGCAACATCTTTGGCAATTGCTTCAGTGAATGAATGCGTATCAAAGGTAACGGGGGTTATCCGCTAACTCAGCGCGTCGTTCGAATTGAACGTGCCCAGGCCATGCTTCCAGCCCAAGCTCAATTTAAGAATAGACAACTTCGCCCAGTTTATTTGTGCACGGAATTCAATTACATCTTGCACTTTTGGTGTTTGATTTTGCGTACACAGTGAACATTAGCGCACTATTTACGGTGTTTTGATACATGTAGCATACATCCTTTTTATTGTGAATTTTTATGCAATAATGCAAGTGGAAACAGCTGCCGCGCGTAGATAATTAAAGCAGTATTAACAGCTTCAGTGTATGATTGGACGTTGTTCAGTCTTGCTGTTTTATGTAAACTGTCGGGTTTTGATTGCTGGCAGTGTTTGCATGCATCATTTCAGCATTCCAGGTGACAACGAGCAACTCCAAAGCAATATTAGCTTGTCCTTAGCCGCACTGACGATCTTAATAGAGTCTTATACCTCTCTGACTGTTTGAGCTAGCGCACCCAAGGCAATATAAATTAATAGTACGATAGAGTATAGGGCTAAGTAAAAAGCCGCATTTTAGTTATGATGCCCACTGTAAAGGCTGTTGAAAAGCACCATTACACACTTTCTAGTCTTTTTTCTATTATTGCTTTTAGAACAAAAGTATGGTCCTGCCTTTTCAGGATTCATTCTTGAATATGTATATCTTACGGATGACATACATATTGCTCCATAGTATAAAAATCATTGTCTGGTATCTTTTCTCCTTTCCATGCTAATTGTCATATAACTATCTTATATATATTTTTCAACTTTTTCACCTCCGTGGTTGATCATTTGTGGGGCTGCTCCATCTCTACCAGCTACTTTTCTCAACTTCATTTGTTTTATGGCTTCTTCCTCCTCTTTAGTTTTGATAGCCCTTGTCCTTCTTTTTAAACTCTCTTGCTTTCTTTGAATTAATGATCAAACTATTCTTCCAAGTTTTCTAGATTCTTTGTACGTTTATTTCAACTCGGCTTTTACTGTTCCTTAAGTCCATTGTTTTCAGTTTTGCTCTCATGAAATATCTCCCGAGCTTTCTTTTTGGTTTTCACCTTTTTCGTGACTGCTTCATTCTACCATAAAGTTCTTTTAAGGTTTTCTTTTACTGTCATGGTTCCATAATACATCCTCCACTTGTTTCAGTATTATTGCCTTAAATTTTATATTCCATGTTTGCTTTCCTCTACCTGCTCTCTCTCTCTCCTACTCTGTTAGGGTTCTGTGTATTCTGGTTTGGTACAATTCAGCTATTTCTTACTCTCAATACATTTTGGTATTCTCTCTGTTATCTGCACTTTCTGCTTTAGAATCTGGTGTCTGGTATTGCCCATCTACGGTCTGTATGGAGTATGCATCACCTCACTATCTTTACATCTAGTATTGCACTGTAATATAATCATTGATACACTTTTCATCTCTTCTAGTAGCCTCAAATGTAATTTTATGTATTTTGTTGTGAATCAAATTACTGTTTCCTACGAATAATAGATTTTGTATGCAGAAATCTGTCATTCTCCTCCCACTGTGGTTTACTATAGTTTCTCTTATGTATTTTCCGTAGCACATGTCTGTTTGATTTCCTGGTTTGCATTCCAATCCCTGTTTATTAGTAACTATGTGTGCATCTTTCTTTTGCCTTACCTGTTTGCACTTGTAGTTCTTCATAAAATGTCTGTCTTCTACTGTCTTCATCTCTAGGTAATAGGGCCCTTATTGCTGGGTTAATCACCCAGGTGAGGTATCAAGATGCAGTCTGTATCAGTTTTTACAGATTCACCAAGTTCATATTTGTTAAGAATATATTTTATTTTCAGGTACCACTGGTTCCTTTAATACCAGCACTGAGTATTTTAGTTAACATTTACTTGATGTTGAAGTTAGATGTCAACACGTGGATACGATTCGGAGTGTGGATGGCAGCTGGTAAGTTTTTTTTAATTAGCTTGCGATGGTGCCAGAGTATGAATCACTTGCAATGATCAGTCTGGCTCCACTGCGCTATTGCATGCTGTATATATTGCGTGGTTGCACACCAAGTATTTTCTTTAGGCTTACCTATATACTTCATTTCTGTAAGATGTGCTGAACCTTCCTTGAATAGCAGTAATTACCCTAAAATGCATGCTAAAGTTAATGGTAATGTTAGCCAGATTAATAAAAGTAACGGACATGCCAATACTAGCTTCGCCGTCGATGATAAAGCCTTTGGGGACATTAACAAGGAAATGCAACCTGTGGAAGAATTCCAATCTTTGTCTCCCAATGCCAAACCTGCTAGCACTAGACGGAAGCCTAGAGCTCCTTCTCCTCCTACTGATCCTAGCACGCCTCCTGCTGTAGATACTCTAGTTGGTTCCTCATCCGATAGCATAAGTGTCAATGGGGCTTTAGCTGCTTTAGACGAGGTCCTTATCAAGGAAGAGCTTGCTCTGGTCTCTAGCTTTACAAACGAAAATCCTTTCAGCAGAAAGGTGTCTATTGACACTGTGTCTAATGCTTCTAACGTGCACTTTGAGGAGTCTGTTGTTGCTCTGATACATCATGAAGATATTCATCCTGATTCTCCCATTCTTGAGGAGCAGCTTGAAATTGATGTACAGTCGGACTCTGTAAGCAACAGCAGTGAAGCAGAGCAACCAAATGATTCTGAAAATCAAGATGAGAACTTGAATAAAAAAATGTCAGAACTACCTGATGACCCAAGTGATGAATATGAAACAAAAGAAATCAATCAGGATGATTTAAGAGTTGTAAATAAAGACCATTTTGCAAACAATCAAAACATTGAAAGTGAACATCTTCAAGAACATTCAAATAAAGACGATTCACTAAACGATCAGAATAATGTAAGTGAACATAATTCATTTTCTTATATGGGTATTTCGCCACTCTGCAAATTAAAATATTAAATAACTTCCAGAAGACATTAGACAGGAATACAGAATTAGAAACAAAATCATACTAGAACGACCTTACACAATCAGACAAAATATATCCAAACAAGAAAAACATTCACTACACACACTAAAAACCGATAACACAATTAAAATTCTACCTGCAGACAAAGGCAACGCCACAGTAGTACTTGACACAACCACATACAACGAAAAACTTTTAACACTAATTAGTGAGGGACAATACACTAAACTAAATAGAGATCCAACACATACAATAGAAACAAAAATATACAGAACACTTTACAAACACAGAGAACAATTTACAGATTTTATAAGACGTACGCTAACACCACACTACAGTAAACCACCACATTTTTATGGATTACCAAAGATACACAAACCAAATGTACCACTTAGGCCAATAGTTAGTTCTATAGGTTCTCCTTGTCACAGTTTAGCTAAATATTTACTTAAGATACTGACTCCTATATCAGGAAATACAGACACGTATATAAAGAACACGCCCCATTTCCTTGAAAAACTTAAAGAAGCAAACATAAACACACAACACTTAATGGTTAGTTTCGATGTAGTTAGTCTCTTCACTAATGTTCCAGTAGACAAAACACTCAACATCATTAAACATAAGCTACAAAACGATAACACATTACATACACGAACAACATTAAACGTTGGTACCATTATGGAACTCTTAACACTATGCATTAAAACGACATATTTTCAACTAAACAATGAATTTTACCAACAAGATTTCGGGATGGCAATGGGTTCACCTTTATCTCCCATTGTTAGTAACATTTTTATGGAAGACTTTAAACAACAACATGTCTACACGTACACCAACAAACCAGTAGTTTGGTGGAGATATGTCGATGATGTTTTTGCAATTTGGCCTCATGATATAGATGAGGTGGACAAATTTCTTGAACATATTAACAGTAAAGAAACCTCCATCAAATTCACATTAGAAACAGAGCAAAACAATCAGTTACCCTTTCTTGATACACTAATCACACGCACAATAAATACTTTTGAAACATCAGTATACCGTAAGAAAACCAATACTAATAGGTACTTACATTTTAATTCTAACCATCACAAAAACATAAAGACAGGCGTTGTAAAAAGTCTTTACGACAGAGCCAAAGTTGTTTGCTCTAATGATACAATTTTCAAAAAAGAGAAAGAATTTATTATTAATGTTTTACAAGATAATGGCTATCCAGAGACTCTTGTTCGGAACATTTTCAATACACGAAGCAATGCCACACACATACAAAGGAATGACACTCAAAAATATAATACTCTTACTATACCATATATTCCAGGCATATCTGACAAAATTAGACGAATTGGAAATAGATTCAATGTTAGGACGGTATTCAAAACGATGAATACTTTACGGTCAGTTCTTACAAAAACTAAACCGTTCAACGAAGAACAGCATTCAAGGAATTGTATATATAGTATTCCCTGTGAATGCGGGAAATATTATATCGGTGAAACATCCAGGCCTTTAGCAGTAAGAGTTAAAGAACATAAAAATATGTTGAAAACGTATCAATTCAATAAGTCTAAGCTGGCAGAACATGCTTGGGATGAACACCATAAAATACAATGGGACAACACAAAGATCTTGTCTAAAGAATCGATGTCAACAAGGCGAAAAATTAAGGAAACGGCATACATTTTACTTAACGAAGAAAAATGCGTGTCGTCTTTCTCAATATTTTTAGACAATAGTTGGCTATCGATTCTTAAAGATGAGATCAAGTAGGTACAGATATCAACAAACGTCAATGTCAGAAAATTCGTTGGAGGTTGGTCGTTTTTTCTTCCAGTGAAAAAAAGATAAGTTCTTGTTAGTTTTAATTGTTATTCGTTGATAACGAGGGCAGATTGTCCCTCGAAACGTTCGTTGTTAATATTTTCGTTATTTAATATTTTAATTTGCAGAGTGGCGAAATACCCATATAAGAAAATGAATTATGAATTCACGCCACAAAGAAGTTTCAGAGATTATCGTAAGTGAACATCTTGTCCAAGAACATCCAAGTATTGAACCGGTTTTTATTCCGCCACCGCCTCCATCAATGGAAAATTTCCGAAAATTCGTGCCTAGAATTCCCAGGGTCAGTCTGTCCAAGGATGATTTCCACACTATTCTAAAGAAACCTAACTTAAAACCTGTTGCGTATGCTCGTTCCAAGAGTGAATCTAATGTTAGCTATCGTCAAGGCAATCCACAGGCCCCTGATACACCCCCTCCCGACTATACGCTTCCCCGAAAGGTCAGTGTTGTGGAAGATGTCGACGACAACATCACGTTTGGCAGCCAGCAGCATGTGAAAGTAACCTCAAAGCTCAACAAGCTCCTGCAGAAGAAGAACTTGGGGCTTCCCACTAACAAACTGACCAAGCCTGAAGCCTCTTCTGAAGAAGAGGAGGTGCGACAGAAACCGATGACTGTGTTGCCAGGCTTAAAGCAGGTTTTAGAAGAGTTGCCCAGAAGTAGCATTATAGGTGATGGTGATGTTGAGAATAGGGAAGAGGCAGAGTCTAAAGGTGTTGTGGTCGAGGAAGTCATGAAGCCAGCTGATATTAAGAAGAAGCTGAATGAAATTTTAAGATCTGATCCAAGGCTAACTATGAGACCCCCAAAGTCAAATGTTGCCGTTAGTAGTGTCGTTGAACAAGCAGAAATCAATAAAGGTGATATTGATAATAATGAAAACCATTCTGAAGCTCAAGATACACAGAAAGAGTCAGATAGGAATGGAATCAGCAATGAAATAGCAGCACAGCTGATGCATAAAAATTTAATGGGCAACACTCTAAGGAGCATAAAACTGCGAAAAGTTGATAGTTTTAAAACAAATTGATAAACTACTTAATATGTTTATTCCATAATGGTTGCTAGTGGAAGTTTAGTGCAAAAGGTTTCTACTCATTTGTTCCTTTTAATACACGAGCAACAGGTTGCGTCTGTACAATACGTTTCTTGCAATAATTATATTAGTGCCATGTTGCTTTAAAGTCTTGAATTTGACTGACTGCTTGCCTATTATTGTGCATGTTTGTGATCCTTAACCTTTTTATTCCTCTAACAATTGCAAAATATGATAGTGTAGTATTTTTTTACATAGTTGTGCTTTGTAATTTTGTTAAATACAGTGAAAAGCGTCTGTGGCAATCTTTGATATACTTAACTTTCCATAAGACCATTTGTCAGAATCGTAAAGATTGTAGCTGTTATAAAGACTGTATAAGGACAATTTATGGTTCAATTCGTTCCAGTAGTCGTCGTTATTACTTAAATGATAATTAGGATGTTCTCAAAACGATATCAAACACGCAGATATTGTAAACAGTCGTCAAACGGTTGTAAAGTTGCTCAATAATTGAGTATTGATTTTTTAAATAATTTCTACTTTCATATTTATTGTTTTTTTCAATATACGTTATGTACATTTTTAATTTTTAAAGAAGTACAATAAACGGTTATGTTCCTAAGGTCTCACAATCTCACGCAATTATGATGCTGATATAATAAATACGTAAATATAATATATTGTGCCATTTTTAATGAAATAAATATTTTGTTATGAAACTCAGTGTACATATTTAAAATTATATTTTATAGAAAACTCATTTTGCCAAAAAATACTTAAAGGTTGTATTTTGTACTGTTTGTTATATAAGCCACGCACTCTTGCCCAACTCGAATTTCGCTGTATTTATGTAAATTGTTACTTAAGATTAGTACAAAATTGTTTGCAGGTTTTACTATATATGGATGTTATGGTCTTCCTAACAGTATAAGAGATTTTAGGGCATATGAGAGATTAGAGTAATAGCAAAAGTATTTTCTAATTGCCAATCTGTACTGCATTATATTTTTTTTAATTGAAGAAGATATATTTTATAATGTATTTTAATTGTATTTCTGTAATGAAACCTAATATTAATGTATATTTTGTAAATAAAATCAAAAAGATGAATTGTTTATTATTTTTAAAAAATTCGTTAGTCTTGAGAGTTGATATAATGCGAAGGTGGTTCATCTATTAATTCCCTAGTGCAGCAGTGTGACATTGGATGCAACAAAACTATATTCATTTTCTTCATGATCATATTAAACTCTTATACACTTCATGTAACATTTATGAAGTTTATTAACATCTTTAAAAATAAACAATTGATAACGGCATTGACTAAACAGTTAGAACAGTTAGCTTTACTATCTAAAAATGTTCCTTTCTCAGTTAACTCACCATTATTTTTGTCATAATTCAGTATAGTATCTACCTAGTACATGATGGTTTCTCCATATAGAAGAAAAAATAGAAGTGATGGTAAGCATTAATTCTGGCAAGGTGATTAATCTGTATGTGGTCATTCTATATTTTGATGTTGAAGGGGACGGTTAAAATTGCTGTCTAGGCAAGTTGAATAACTACAGTAATGTGTCACCAGATCAGACATTTAGTAATAAATTAGCAGACAACTCTAACATAACACAGTAGGTATATCTACCACGCTTAGGTGTTCATATGATAGCAATACAAGGGAACAAATATGAGTAGAATTGCAGCTGTAGAAATTAAGTATTTAAGGAGGAATCTGGGCTCAAACCTCAGTATAAACCAAGAAACTGTATGTATATCTTGACATTCTCCAAATAAAAATTTTGTTTTTCGGTCCTTCAGGGCTCCATTTTGGGACCTATCATTTTAATATTTATATTAATGACCTGAAACATACTATCCATTTTGGTCATATTTTTTTTTGCAGTTGCACAGCTCAATTATATGATAATACTACGAAAACATGTCTAGTAGATGATACGAACAACTCACAACTTACTATTGAGTCGCTTGCTAGCCTTTTACGCGAACGGTTCGTTTATAAGCTGCGTGCAGTCAGTGATAAGTGTATTTTCAAAACGTGCATGATAACGCAAACTCCAACATTCTTAAACCTATATCTGTCAACAAATAAAAAAGACACAAAAGTAAAACCACTGTGGGGCCACTCGGAGGGCCCACATTTATAAAATGAGTTTAACCTACCTGGCTAAAAATAACTCTGATAATTCGCAATCCGATGAAATGGAATGGCAAAAAAGCTCGCAAAAACGCGATAGCTCTGAACTTTCACCACAACCAGCTAATAATAAAAGATATCTGTTTGAACTAAACTCACTTATAACATCTAATAAGTTTACCGTCTCAGCAGTGACAACAGAGATAAACCTGCAATTCAAAATACCACAAATAGCGATAATGATAAAACAAATCAAAGTGAAAACGTCCAAAACGCTGCAACTAAACAGGACACCACAAATCAGCTTCAGATAACTGTAAGTAAAATTAAAATACCACCAATCTTTCTCCCCGAAGCTACACACTATCAAAATATAAAAGATATTAAAGAAATAGTAAAGCATGAATTCACAGTCACTACCAGGGGAAGTTCGATGAAAGTAAACCTAACCAGCATTGAAGATTTTCGCAAATTAACGAAGTACTACACCGACGAAAAACTTAAATTCCACACCTTTCAGGATCAAGCCTCTAACAATTTAAACGTAATAATGCGAAACGTTCCAATATCGATCTCAGAAATTGAAATAACAGGAGAGCTAGTTAAACTTGGATACTGTAACGAGACAGACTTGTGGTGTCGTAAATGCGCACGTCGGTGTCTTCTGATGGCCTCTAGTGATCTATAACCCCCTATGTTGTGTACATCACTTTGTTTTAATTTAACAGATTTTATGAATGCTTTAAACAAGTTCTTGTAACTTGTGTACCCATAGGGTTCTTATAACCCTTGTAACTGCAAATTCTTCATTTAAGTAGGCTCATACACACACTTTGATGAAATAAAACGCCGAAAACGCTTTATACATTTATTAAAGCAATAAACCCTATACTCTCGTATATAAAACTAAATTTAACAACCAAATTGCTCCCTTTACTTTTCTGTAGTGGGCACAGTCTAATGGGAAATGTAATGCTCTTCAATTTTTGGTGTAATAATAGCAATACGGTGACTTAGTCAGTGCAAGGAAGGACTTGAGCCGCCGCCGCTCTCCACCTGCTGTAGCGACAACCGCGTAATTAGGGATAAGGAAAACTACCGTCGTCTGCCCTTAACCTGCAGTAGCGATGATTTCGCCCGCCGATTAAATGTAGCGACAACCGCGGAATTAGGGATAAGGAAAACCACCGTCGTCTGCCCTTAACCTGCAGTAGCGATGATCTCGCCCGCCGATTAAATGTAGCGACAACCGCGGAATTAGGGATAAGGAAAACCACCGTCGTCTGCCTTTAACCTGCAGTAGCGATGATCTCGCCCGCCGAATAAATGTAGCGACAACCGCGGAATTAGGGATCAAGTAAGGTGCCCAAAAACTGTTGTCTTGACTCGGTCGAGTTTCCCTTTAAATAGCAGCTCGCAGTGGGTATCCCCTCTCGGAAATACCAGTGGTGATTCCACCCTATAACCAATCACAGCGCTTCCGCTAGGTTATTATCCAATCATAATGTTTCCATTATGACGCAGTATTTCTACCGCAATTTAAATCGTATTATAATATTTTCGGTGCCCTCGATGTGGGTGACCAACACCCCGAGTCGTAAATTGCCACTTTAATCCCTATTTGGCTTTCGCCGCGTGACGAATTTCCCAATTAGACTATGCCCAAATATCTCCAGTTTTCTGTAAGAAAAGTGTGAATTATGTGGCCACATATTTCACTATTAAGCTGAAAGCAAAAATGGTCCAGGGCCCTGTGTGTGTAACTTAATATGCCCGCAGTCGCAGCTGAGGGTCAAAAGTCAAAACCTTAATCTACCCATTAATATGCTTGCACGTGCAACAATTCCTTATATTGGAAAAACACATTCTGCATCTCGTAATTACCAAATTAAACGAAAAACTTAAGCATCGAATATTAATTGTTCATGTTTGTGTCCATTACTATAACCTATAAATCGCGTTCTCTCACAATACCCAGTCCAAAAAATGGTCAGATTATATAATAAGGACAGAAAACCAATGCCTCTATGTTCTATAGAGTTAACTAATAATGCTAAAGCCAAAGAAATATATGGATTAACAAGATTTTGTCATTGTGTTATTTCAATCGAGCCTAGAAGAAAGTTTAAGGAGACACCTCAATGTGAAAACTGCCAGAGGTACGGACACACACGCAATTATTGCAAATTAGAGCCCCGTTGCGTTAAATGCACAGGCAATCACCCATATACAGAATGTAAGAAAACTAAAGGCAAAGGCAAACCTATATGTGTAAACTGCGGAGGGGAGCACCCTGCTAATTATAAAGGATGCAGTTATTACACTAAATTAACTCGCAATTATACATCAAGTCCGCCTGCAAACTCGAACCCTATACAAGATAACAAGGCACAGCACAACTGTAGATCACATCAAAACACTGCAACTACCGACCTAACATATTCTGACGCAACTAAAAGTGTGCAAAGCCATATTAATAAACAAGAAGACACAGGCACAATTAAACAAATTATTAAAGTCATAATTGAAGCTCTTATACCACATCTAGATATACTTCAACCCATTATTACAACATTAATTCCCACTTAAAATAAAGGCAGGGATAAAATATTACAAAACTTGAAGATACTCAATTGGAATGCAAACGGCATTAAACACCAACGACTGCTTCTTATCTCATTTTTAGCTCGGCATAATGAGGACATCGCCTGCATCACAGAGAAGGTGGGTTTCTGGCTCAGAAGCCAAGAGGAGGTTGACCTGGAAAAGCTGAGGCAGATGCTTTCCATGCAGAACCGCTCACTAAGAGTGGAGCAATGGAGGCATGTTCAGACGACAGGAGGACCAGGAGGGTGGTTCTTGACCTTCATGGTCAGCGGAGATACTGTCCGAACTCTGGAGGAGTCTGGGTGGCAGCTCTACTACCAGTTGGTTACTCTTGCAGTGCGAAGGGTGCCGACGTGGAGTGGAGCAGTCCGCCAGGACTCTTCTGAGGCCGGCGTGTCAAAGCAGGCCAAGAAGGACAACTGAAAGAACCACAGCCCCCGCACCATTAACTCCCCATAATGGATTTACTGCGGGTAAGTCAGATCAATCTTCAGCACAGTAGGGGTGCTACGGCAGAGCTGATGAGCGCCCTAACTGGCAGGAGAGAAATAGTCCTCATTCAAGAACCGTATGTTTACAGGAATAAGGTCAGGGGACTGAGGATGGCCAACTACGATGTAGTGGTTGGCGAGGAAGTAAACGATCGACCCAGGACCTGTATCATGGTGTCCAGGGATCTCAGCATGGTACCACTACCGCAGCTGGGAACCAAGAACCTCACTGCAGCGGTTCTGGAGTATCAGGTAGGTGGTAGAAACCATAAGGTAGTAGTAGGAAGCGCCTATTTTCCCTCGGATGACGCGCGTATACCTACGGAGGAATTCGAACGCTTAATATCGTTTGCGAGAGATAAAGGTCTTCCGGTAATTGTCGGATGTGACGCCAACGCACATCATTCGGTGTGGGGGAGCTCAGACATTAACCCTCGGGGCGAAACCCTACTAGAATATTTGGCGTCCACGGATCTTGAGATAATGAACAAAGGTACAGAGCCCACTTTTGTCAATAGCATCCGAAAGGAGGTAATTGACATTACAGTGGCCTCTAGGTGTTTTTCAATCAATATTGAAAACTGGAAAGTGACGTCGGATATCGTGACATCTGATCATCGTATGATCAGAATGGAAATGAATTCCGACAAGCCTCTGGAAATTCCCTACCGGAACCCCAGGGCAACAGACTGGGAAAGCTATCGTTCCAGTCTCGTTCGCCAAGGAGGCCAACCAGAGGAAGGTATATGCACAAAAGAACAATTAAGTAAAGACGTAGAGCAACTGGCAAGTAAAATTGTCTCAGCTTATGAGGAGGCTTGTCCTCTCAGGGAGGCTCGAGTTCGTAGGGTACCATGGTGGACCGGCACTCTAGCCGATCTGCGCAAGGAATCCAGGCGAATCTTTAATCGAGCTATCAGAGAAGGGACACAGGCCTCATGGGACACTTTCAAAACGGCCAGGAATAGGTTTAAAAATGAGTTAAGGCGCAGCAAAAGATCTAGCTGGCAGAAATACTGTGCAGAGTTAAACTCAGTATCAGACTCTGCTAGACTGATGAAAATCTTAAGCCGCGAAACTAGTCAAACAGTAGGAGCGCTAAAAAAGGCCGATGGGATGTGGACAACATCCAGAGAGGAGTCGTTACAACATCTCCTGGAAATTCACTTTCCAGGAGACGGCGCCATCCAGTTAGCACCCATAGCGGAACAGGAACCAGTTCCTATAGAGAACTGGCAGTTCGCTGAGGGAATTATAACGGAAGGTGCTGTCACATGGGCAGTACAGGAGTTTGATCCCTTTAAGTCGCCGGGGCCAGATGGGATCTTCCCAGCATTGCTTCAGAAAGGCCTGGATATCCTTCTTCCACATATAGTAAGGGTATATAGGGCCAGCGTAGCAATGGGATGGGTCCCAGAACAGTGGAAGGCAGCCAGAGTGGTCTTTATTCCCAAGACGGGAAGGGAGGACTACACAACTGCCAAATCATTTAGGCCCATCAGTCTTACATCCTTTCTTTTAAAGACCTTGGAAAGGATCATTGATAGGCATCTAACGGAAAGGGTAATAAGAACACACCCATTCCACAGGAATCAGCACGCATACAGACGTGGAAGATCGACCGAAACTGCACTCCACGCTGTCGTGCACAAGGTCGAAAGGGCACTACACTATAAGGACGTGGCCCTTGCAGTACTTTTTGACATTGAAGGCGCATTTCACAAGGCAAGAACGGTTACAATATGTCAAGCCTTACAGGCCAGGGAAACCCCTCCCGTTCTGGTCAGTTGGGTGAGAACAGCACTGGAGCAAAGAACCGTGACGGCAAACCTAGGGGACTGTTCAGTGAGGGCCAGGGTGACGGGAGGTTGCCCGCAAGGCAGTTGCCTCTCACCTCACCTGTGGTGTCTTATAATGGACGGTCTACTGGGATGCCTAACGGAAGAGGGCTTCTATGCACAAGCATACGCAGACGATGGACTGGTACTTGTTACTGGCAGGTTCCTAAACGTCGTTTGCGATAGAATGCAGGTAGCTTGCAGGATTATTGAAAGATGGTGTGAAGAGAAAGGTCTGTCGGTAAACCCACTAAAGACTGAGATCATTCTCTTCACAAAAAGACGAAAACTTCAGGGTCTGAGGATACCCATTATGTACGGAAGGCCACTTGCATTAGTGCAAGAGGTCAAGTACGTGGGGGTAATCCTCGACAGCAAATTAAGTTGGAGGTCGCATGTCGACAGGACGGTGAAGAAGTCGACAACGACCTTATGGCAGTTGCGCAGAGTTATAGGCAGGAACTGGGGGATAAACCCCAAGATTCTGCACTGGCTCTACACACTGGTAGTAAGGCCAAGAGTTCAGTACGGCTCAGTGGTCTGGTGTCCTAGTGTAGAGCGCCCCAGTATTTCCGTAAGATTGGCAAATGTCCAACGACTAGCCTGTCTCGGAATTACAGGGGCAATGAGGACAACCCCAACAGCCGCACTGGAGGTAATACTGGGACTCCCGGGCCTCGACACTTGGATAAAGAGAGAGGCCATGGCTACCCACCTCAGAATGCGGGATACGGGGCTATGGAATGACCAGGGAGTTCGCACGGGCCATGCTAGGATCGCCGATATAGCTGCTAGAAAAATACCTCTATCAGCCTACAGGGTAACCGAAGCAGAGGACCGGCTAAGGTTAGAAAAAGGTTTCTCTCTCACTATCCCAACAAGGGAACAGTGGGAGCAAAAAGGGTTAAGCTCCAGTCGAATGCCTTGATATGCTACACGGATGGTTCTCGAGTGGCGGAAAGGCAATCCTCTGGAGCAGGCATTTATATGGAAGGCCGGGGGTGCAAGAAAGCTATGCTTTAGGAAGATTCACCACGGTATTCCAAGCAGAAGTTTATGCCATCCTATCGGTGGCAACAAGGAACGAGGTCAGGATATCCCCAGAGCAAACAATTTATATTTGCTCCGATAGCCAAGCCGCACTAAAAGCAATCTTCTCGGCCAGGACAAGATCAGCTCTTGTCCAGGAATGTGGAGATGCTTTAGCCGAATTGGCAAGGGAAAAGGACGTCGAGCTCATCTGGGTCCCGGGACACACGGGGGTCCAAGGCAACGAGAAGGCGGACGAACTAGCCAAACTCGGAGCCGGGGAAACTTGTTTTGGACCGGAACCTTTTTTGGGTATAACAAGGCAGCAGGTCTCAGCAGCCCTAACCGGGTGGGCCTACAAGACCAGCGAGGAAAGTGGAAAGGTTGCAGGGGCTGTCGTCAGGCAAAGTACCACATAGCGGGATTTGATTCAAAGAAATCGGTCTGGCTAATGGGAAGGAGCCGAAGAACCACAAATATTTTGATAGGGATCTTGACAGGCCACTGTAAACTAAAGAGACACCTAACACTGATAGGAGTAGAGGAAGATCCCATTTGCCCAAGATGTGGGAGGGACGAGGAAACATCCTTTCACTACTTGGGAGAATGTGAAGCGTACCAGCGACTGAGGTATAGAACCTTTGGAGCACCTACGCTTCGAATGGAAGAGTTGAACTCCCTATCCTGGGCCGAAATTCTGATCTTCATTAGAAAATCAGGAAGGTTTAAGCAGGGAGAAGAGCCCATCGAAGAGGACGATAATGAAGGCGGTTGAGGGGATGGCATGGGGTTGGCAAAAAGGGCCTATGGTGGCCTACTTGCTAGACTTCGGTCTCCCCACAACTACTACTACTACTACTACTACTGCATCACAGAGACCCACCTAATCGAGCATGAAAAGTTCTCTATCCCTGATTATCAATCAATTAGGAGAGATAGGCCCCCTCCAATTGCCTCTGGCGGTGTAGCAATCTTCGTTAAGAAGAATATTGACGTACATCCTTACGATATGAATGAACTACTTAACTTAGAAGCAGTAGCAGTACAACTTAAGTTATGCAGTGGAAATGTAGTTAACATCGTAAGTGAATATAAGCAACCCAATCACCGACTGCTAGAAAGAGATATTGTAACTGTGTTTGAAGTTCCCAAACCAACTATAGTTATTGGAGACCTCAATAGTAAAAATCAAATTTGGGGGTGCAGAGTAAATAATCCTGATGGAGTAAAACTTCACTCTTTTTCGTCAACACACGCCATACAAATAGTAGCGCCTAATGATTTTACATACCATCCTTACAGAATGGACCACGGTCCAGATATTCTGGACATAATACTAATCAAAAACTTCAACAAACCTATATGCCAGGAAGTTCTCTCAGAAATGGACTCAGATCACCTGCCCGTTTTAATTACATTTGAAGACAACCCGCAGCCGTTTGCCAAAGTACCTCAACTAATAAATGGTATTGTAGATTGGGAAAAATTTCAGGATAATCAACTTTGTACTAGAGTGCCCAAATAATATGAACACACCTGAGGACATAGATACAGCCGTGGATAAATATACAAAAGGTATTGCAGAATCATTGCAAGGTGCTACTACTCCAAAAATAAAAAGACCTGGTTCTCACGCACATCCCCCTCAATACATACTACAGCTAATAAAAAAGAAGCACAGAACTCGCAGAATGTGGCAGAGAACAAAGGATTCAATTGTAAAACAACGGCTAAATCGTTTGATTCGTAGTGTCAAGGATAAACTAGAAAGTTACAGAATTCGATCTTACCAAACGTATATAGAAGAATTCAAAGCAGAAGATTCTTCTTTATGGAGAGCTACCCGAAGGATATTAGCACAACCAAATTCAGTATTTACATTAAAAGTAGACGACATCAAATACTGTTCTGATAAAGAGAAAGCAAAAGCTTTTGCTGATTACTGGCAAAAAACGTTCACCACCCAACTAAACGATCTGCAGTTAGAGGACGCTCAGCGAGCACAAGAAGCACTAGAGGATTATGTAAGAAGAGAACGTCTGCAAATAAAACCAACCTCTCCAGCAGAACTTAAAAAATACATAAGTAGTTTAAAGCTTGAAAAGTCGTATTGAAAAAACTGACTCGAAAAGCTATGGCTCATCTGGCTACAATATTTAATGTGTGCTTGAGAATAGGTTATTTTCCCATCTCATAGAAAGAAGCTATAATAATCTTAATCCATAAAGCAGGTAAAGATAATAGAAATTCAGCTAAATATAGATTATAAGTCTCCTGCCGACACTTGCAAAGATTCTAGAAAAAGTGATACAAACCAGATTAAGTGAACACCTGATAGCGCAAAACGTGGTCCCACATTACCAGTTTGGTTTTAAAGCCCAGCATTCGACTAACCACCAACTGCTTAGAATTGTAGAAAAAATAGAGCAAGGTTACGAGAATAAAGCACACACTATTATCGCATTCTTAGATATAAGCAAAGCTTTTGACACAGTTTGGATAATAGGGCTTCTTTATAAACTTGTGAAAATCAAACTACCTAAGTGCCTATTACTTATAATACGATCCTTCCTAGAATCACGCACTTTCAAGATACGTGTTGGAACAGAGCACTTTACAGCGAGACCCATAGAAGCAGGAGTACCACAAGGTTCAATATTAGGCCCAACTCTGTTTAACATATACACATCTGACTTCCCAGACATCGGAGATGATTCCATAGCGATGTACGCAGATGACACTGCAGTAATCTCTCAACATCATGATATTAATATAGCCAGAAATAACCTACAAGAAAAAATAAATGTAATCACCTCATGGTACACAAAATGGTGTCTTCAATTAAATGCTAGTAAGTGCGAAGTAAAAATTTTCACTTTGAGGAGACCTAACAATCCTCCAAAAATAGTCATTAATCGCCAAGAAGTGGAATGGTACTCACCTGATCAATCAGTCAAATACTTAGGTGTTCATATGGACCGTAAATTAATGTGGAAAATTCACATTAATAAAAAACTGAATGAGGCTTATGTTCGGTTAACTAAACTATATTCAATTATAAATCGTAAATCAAGACTCAAGATAAAGTGTGGGTGTTTAATATACTCGTCAATACTAAGACCAATACTAACATATGGTGGTGTAGTTTGGGGGGCTACATCAAAAACTAATCTCAAAAAAGTGCAAACTTTCCAAAATAAAGTGTTACGGATAATCACTAGTGCTCCGTGGTTTGTAAGAAATACGCAAATTCATGATGAACTGAATATTCTGACAATCCAAACTTTTCTTAAACATCTTGCGAAAAACTTCTACAGCAAGTTGTCCGAGTGCCCCGGTGCTACACATTATACAATTGGTAGTAAAGCTGTTCATAAAAGACTTAAACGTAAGCTACCTCAAGATGTGGTACTATCTTCATCTGAAACCAGTGATACGGCAACTAGTAAATAATACCTATCTATAAATTAGTTAATATAATAAATAAATGTGATGTCTGTTAATTAACAAGTACGTCGTACAAACTTTAGTTACTGAGGAGCTCTCAAGCCGTCCTCTCTATAAATTGTATTACTGTTAAATCATTCTTGTAACCAAGTTATGTATAGCGTATAACACGCTGATCTAACAAATATTATAAAAAAAAACTTACTATTAATAAGTAATAACTGGATTGTTAACAATAATCTGACCCTCAACGTAAAATTAAACATCTGCATAAATTTAGTCTCAACCAAGAGTTTAGTCTTTATTTATTTTATTTATTTATTTCGCACTCAGCCAACAGCCGTTAGGCCAATTATAAGCGTCGCTGTGCATTTATGGGGACTTCCAACCTCACTTAACGACTGTCATGATGTCATTATGACATCTGGGACCAACTATTTTCGTGGCAGCCGTACCATGAGGTACCGAGAGAAGCAGCCGTGGAACTCCCATCAAAGTTCCGAACAATTTTTCATAACAATTCTGTTTTGATGATATATTTGGGAGTCATGGTTGACGCTAAATTTACCTAGCAGGCAAAATTTTATGGGGATTTTCATCTGACCAAACATGAGTATCGTGGATGTTAAAGATCTTATCACACGTGAACCCAGCTTCCTCAGTAAATAAGAGGTTGTTAAGAAAATCCAGAAGATTTTGAACCTTGTCTCTTAACCAATGACAAAATACCAACCTTTGTGGTAGATCTCCAGGTTCTAAAGCTTGAACACGTTGAATGGGGTAAGGATTGTAAATAAAAATGTTCTTTTGTGCATTATTTTTCTCTCTAGATTTAATAATACTTATTAGAGCTTTTAAATTTGTCACTTCCAAACAGTCTTCTAACCTAACAGTGTTGTTAAATTTTCTTTTCTTTTAATGCTATTGTATGAGGAAACTAGACTGTAAAGAGTTTGTGTTGATGTAATTTTAGAGTTCCCATGCGTTACCGAAGCCTGCTACCTGAAGCTTTAGTGGGAGTTGCGGGATACCCTGTACTAAAACTTTGAGTTGTAGTATTTACCTACAGCCTCCTTTCTCGAGTTACATTGAATTGCTTTAAAGCCTGTTACATCAATGGTTTTTGGGCGATCTCCGAGTGACACTTGTCGTTATTTTACAAACATCGACGGAGTCATACCCCAGATCTCGTATCTGTAACCACGTACCGTACGAAGAAAGGTCCACTGTATTTGACAAATCAATACTGTCCTGGCTGGCGCCCCATTTATTTCTGTTTAGCTATAAGAATTTGTTTTTAAATCCGACTTACAATCACAAATCGCCTCGAGTATCAAGTTAATCTGGGCTGTGATGCTGTCCAAAAAGGTGTAATGAACATGATAACTGCTTTTTTAAATCTCGCACTTGCTTTACATCTGATCTGTTGTTAATTTTTCATAAAAAAATATTTTTAGTCGTTGCTCATAATTCTGTCGGTAGTAATATTGTTGATAACTGAATTCTATTAATGTTAAAAAATAATTTTATTGCATTTCAATGGTACTGAACTATATTTCTATGTTTAAAATCTTTCAGTAAAGTGGTTCTTTACGCCATAGCAACCATTATACGGCCTAGCAACGGTTATTCGTCTTACATTTGGCAATACTGAAGTGTAGGGTTGGTGACACTTTCAATGTAATATTCGAAGTTAGCGGGTTTTGCGTCAGTCTCCATCAAGACTGACACAAAATCTAACTTCCTAACCTCAAATTTGATATGGACCATGAAGTCATATATTTATAACGGGTGTTCATTAGAATTTGTGGTCTAGTCGGCTTTGGAACTGATGAAGTCATGTCGTGCATTAAACCATATGGCTGATAGCTGACACTGGTGACACTGACGGAAAACCCCTAGCAGGTTAAGTTTTCCGTCAGTTTTGACACAAACTGACACCAAACCTAACCTGCTAACATCGAATTTGACATAGACTTACAGTGTCACCAGCGTCAGTTATCAGCCATATGATTTAATGCACGACATACTTCATCAGTTCCAAAGCCGACTAGACCACAAATTCTAATAAACACCCTTTACTACTATATTGCTAGGGGCTATGAGTGGGGAGGTCACGAAGTAACTAATATAGACAACCAACTCTTCAATGTATATGGTGAGCTGTGCGCAAGCGCGTCGGCGTCGTCCACGCGGTGCGGAAGTGGTCAAGTTTAAAATAAAAATTCGCTTCTAAAGGCGGAGTTCGAATTCTCAGGCAAGCGCACAAGACGCCTAATACTCAAAGTGAGACTATGCGGCGCCGTAATATTTTCGGCCGTTTCCAGGCCTTACTAGCAATATACAGGCTGTTTCCTAAAAAACGCCGCAACCCATAACTCCGTTGTTTTAAATTTTAGACCCAACAAACTATATATATTCTCAAATGGCAAGACAAGTGCTGCCTTTTGACATCGCCCGTTCGTAAATATCTTTCAACTGTTTTGAGCAACGATGTTTAACTTTTTTGTTTTAAATGGAGCATCCTGTATATTTTTACATATTTGGATTCAGGATGAAATTCTGCATGCAGTAGTATGCTTCATTTGTTTTTTGGACACTTAGAAATGTTTAAAATAATTTTTTAATATTGCATAGTAGACAGTCGTACAGTATTCATATTCTTATATGGGTATTTCGCCACTCTGCAAATTAAAATATTAAATAACGAAAATATTAACAACGAACGTTTCGAGGGACAATCTGCCCTCGTTATCAACGAATAACAATTAAAACTAACAAGAACTTATCTTTTTTTCACTTGAAGGAAAAACGACCAACCTCCAATGAATTTTCTGACATTGACGTTTGTTGATATCTGTACCTACTTGATCTCATCTTTAAGATGGAGGTTGGTCGTTTTTCCTTCAAGTGAAAAAAAGATAAGTTCTTGTTAGTTTTAATTGTTATTCGTTGATAACGAGGGCAGATTGTCCCTCGAAACGTTCGTTGTTAATATTTTCGTTATTTAATATTTTAATTTGCAGAGTGGCGAAATACCCATATAAGAATATGAATTTTGAATTCACGCCACAAAGAAGTTTCAGAGATTATCTTAGTCGTACAGTACCATAAAATTTTCAAGTGTGCCGTGGAAAACAATCAGAATGTTGAAATATTTTATCTAACACGTCCAGAAAATGAAGAAATTCTGAGGCAGAGGATTATCAATGCTTGTCGTGAAATACCTCCCAATTTGATATTGAATGCGACCAATGGAGTACCTAGAAGATGTCAGTTGTGTGTTCAACAAGGTGGCGGTCAGTTTAAGCAATACTTGTAGATACGTTTTATAGTTTTGCTTAAATTTGTTTCCAATAAAATATTTCAACATTCTGATTGTTTTCCACGGCACACTTGAAAATTTTATGGTACTGTACGGCTGTCTACATGCAATATTAAATTTTTTTTTAAACATTCCTAAGTGTCCAAAAATCAAATGAAGCATACTACTGCATGCAGAATTTCATCCTGAATCCAAATATGTAAAAATATATAGGGTGTTCCATTTAAAATAAAAAAGTTGAACATTGTTGCTCAAAACAGTTGAATGATATTTACGAACGGGCGATGTCAAAAGGTAGCTCTTGTCTTGCCATTTAAGAATATATATTGTTTATTGGGTCTAAAATTTAAAACAACGGAGTTATGGGTTGCGGAGTTTTTTAAGAAACAGCCAGTATGTATATTAGGGTGGAGCGAAAAAAAATTTTTTAGAAATCATGAAACGGCTAGTGCGCAATAACTGTCTATTGTTACTAGAAATGTCATGGCAAAAGATAATTTTTTTCCGATATGTTTTTGAGGTGCCCCAGGTGCTTTAAAATTGGATATGTTTATTCAGCTTTGTAATCAGAATTACGAATAGCTGTGAGTGAAGATGTGCGGTTGATTAGAGCAAATATCGAATTTTAATGGCTCATTGTTAACTAATGAACCAGAACCGCTTCAAGCTGCGATGTTTACATCAAATTCGTCTTCTGATACTGATGATGATGATTATGCAAATCCGCTTGCATCAACATTAAAACAAGGCGAAAACGGTTAACAAATGGGAATTTCTCTTCCAATTTTATCAAAAGTATGCGACCGAGCAGGAGTTTCAAACATATCTGCAGCAGCTATTGCATATGCTGTACTAGAAGATTTAAAAATTATCACCTCTAGCGACACATCAAAAGTCATAGATCGAAGTAACGTGCGACGTGCAAAAAAGCGAAATCGAAGTGATTTGCAAAACATAAGTAAAGAAGTTATGAAGGGCTTGTACTTTGATGGGCAGAAAGATAAGACTTTTGTGCGGGAGTTAGAGGAGGAACATACCATAAGAAAACTGTTAGAGAGGAACATATCGTGTTAGTGGCAGAACCCGGCTCAAAATATATCGGACATGTTACACCAGCTTCAGGATCAGCGTTAAACATTAAAAAACAGATTGTGATATTTTTAAACGAAAAGACTGATTTTTCTAAATTAGTTTTTGTCGGATGTGATGGTAAACACTGAAGCCAAAAATGGGGTAATTAAATTGATCGAAAACTTTGTTGGTCGCCCTCTTCCATGGTTAATCTGCCTGTTTCACGCTAACGAGCTACCACCAAGACATTTATTGCAGCATTTAGAAGGCCACACAACTGGACCTTATGGATTTTCAGGACCTATTGGAAAATCACTAGAAAAATGTGAGCAGTTGCTTCTAGAGAACTTTTCTATAATAGAAAGCGAAAACTTACCTAATATTGACCCTGGAGTTTTAAGTACGGACGTTGGTGTAGGGTATAGGGCAGCGGTGGCGAACCATTGGCACGCGTGCCATTGATGGCAAGCCACAAAATAATTTGGGCACGGCAGTAATTAAGGAATTTAGGTACCTAATCAAAACAATTTATATTTAACAATGGATTGAACATGAAGCTTCATGGCGCAAATAAAACAATTATTGCTATGATAGATCTCATGCATGCTTTCGAAGCTAAACTGCAAGTTTTCAGTAATGATATTGTTACCAAAAACTACAAGTATTTCCCAAACTTGAAAAAAATCTCCAGAGATTTGGATTTACATGAAAAACCAGACCAAGCAAAAGACACTGAAGAGTTTAATTCGGTAATTAATTCTTCAATCAAAGAATTTTCAAGCAGATTTTCTCAGTTCAAAGAATTATCGGAAACACTGAAATTTATTATATATCCTAATGTAACTTCACTTGATAAACTGAACTTGGCCAAATTTGATTGGTTGGAAATTGAAGAAATTTGCATTTCCAGTCTAGTTCAACATGGATTCAAAAATTTTTCGAAACAAGGAAAGAGTTGGAATTAAATAAAATAGAAAGACTAAGTATATGTATCAGGTAATATAAGTAAAAATGCCAATATCAAAATTATGGAAACGTGGAATTCAATTCCAGGCACATTTAGCAGTCTGAAGAAGCTGGCTTTTGCTATATTAACAATATTTTCATCTACCTATGCTTGTGAGTCATTAGTTTCAGAAATGAATAACATTAAAGACTTGCTTAGAAGCCGTTTCTCAGATGAATCCAGTCCAAATTGCATTCTGCCAAAAGTAACAAAGTATGGAGCTAATATAAGTTATTTAGCATCCAATTTGCAACAGCAGAAGTCGCACGAATGTTTTCTTTCATTTAAATAAACATAACGTCACTATTTCTGTACAAAATGTATATTTTTTGTTGCAAGTAAAGAGTTTAAAGTTGATAGTATTTAGTTCTATTTTTTCCCCATTAATCACTAAGTCAAGATTGTTTGTTGGCACGTCATGGCCTCATTAAACATTTCTTTAGAAAAAATGGCATGTAGATGAATAAAGGTTCGCCACCCCTGGTATAGGGGGAGGAAGGGGGAGGGGGGTGGATCTCTAAAAGCAGCCACTTCCACACGGTGAGTTCTGGGTTAGCCCTTTTTTAACAAATGTATAGGGATAAGCGAAGAGCTGCTCTTATATTTTGAATAAATGTAAATATATATTTCAACCCCCCTGGGGCACCTCAAGATGTGATTCTATAAAGTCCACCTTTTGAGAACATTTGAGTAACCATAAAAGGCAACTATTTCTCACTAGCGCGAAGCGATATCAGAAAAATAATATTTTAGCTCTCTTTTCGCTCCACCCTAATGTGTATGTATAATACATATACAGGGTGAGTTTTTTTCATTATCACTATAGGGATCACGGAAACCGTGAAAGATAGAAGGTTGGTTAAATGGGGAAAGAATTGTAGTTTTATGAGCTTATTCGAGATGTGCTTTTGTTTTTTTGAAAAAATCCAAGGCCTACTAAATACAAGCAAAATATTAAAATTACTTAATTTCTTAAAGTCGGTCTAGCGCCGTTATTATTGAAAATAGAAAAAAAATAATAAGAATAAAAGTTTTAGCTATTTTTACGGTGTTTATCTTACACTTATTAGTTTTCTTCGAGCTTTTTGGGTTTTTGAGTTATAACATTAAGTTACATTTTTTACTTCCTTTTACTATAAAGGAAGTATTGGATTCACCCCAAAAATTCGAAATTGAGTTTTCAACGGATCTTCACGTTTTAGAGTCCCCTGATCCCAAAAAACATATTTTTTTTCATTGGTCTGTCTGTGTGTGTGTGTGTCTGTGTGTGTGCGTGTCTGTGTGTGTGTGTGTCTGTCTGTGAACAGAATATCTCAAAAACGAAAAGAGGTATGGCATTGAAACTTCATATATAAGTTTTGTGTACTATGTAGATGAGACAGCAAGCTTTTGAAGAAAATCGCATAACCGGAAGTAGGTGTTTACTTTTGTGATTTTTCAGTTTTTTTCGATTTTTTCAAAAACGGCTCTAACGATTTTTTTTAAATTTTACATTTTTCTTACATTTTTAATGTGTATTGATGTGAGATAGGTGATTTTCCAGTTGAATACTTCTAAAGTGGGTTTCTTTTGTTTTTTTTTCTGTTTTTTTTATTAACTCCTATTTTAAATAAAACACCCGGTATATTATTACATTTTTGAATTCACCTTAAAATTCTAGAGAAAATTTGTCTCTTCAACTAACACTCGATTTTGTACCGTTTTTGTAGAATTTGTAATTTTTGAAAATTTTTAACAAATGGTTAAAAATTAAAAATGAAATTTTTGACTAATTATAAGATCACTGTAAAAGGAAGTTGTGTGAGTGTATCACACCAGATTTTTAGATTACGGAACGAGTTCGTCACCATTAAATTTATTATCAAAAAAATTTTTTTGTGTACCAGCCACCTCAGTGGACATCGAAAGAACTGTTAGTTTACAAAATTGAAGTAATTGTGTTTTTTCTAATATTTGCTTTGAGTATCGAAAACTATCGTAATTATCGATAGTGAAATAGCTCTACCTCTAGCTGAGCAAGAAGCTTATATTCTCAAGTACCTATTTAAAGGCGGAAGTTGTTCAATTAAATGAGGACACTATCAGAACAAATCCGGTGCTACGATATCTTGTTAAACTGATGTTAAATAGTTTTTGGGACAAGTTTGGCCAGCGCGAAAACCTGATGCAGTCCATAAAAACGAGTCCTGAAGAATTTTTTTAATTGTTAATCAGTCCTGATGTAGAAGTTCATTCAATTGTGCTGGTTGATGAGGAGAGTAATTTTAGTGAATTGGGATAAACCTACAGAGGCTGTAAAGCAATTACCGACTGTTAATGTAGCAATTGTGGCATACACAACTGCTCATGCCCGACTCGAATTGTACAAACATCTAGATAGGTTAGGGGAGCATCTTTTTTATTTTGATACTGGCTCGATCATCTTTATATCGAAAGCTGATGATTGGCTGCCTGAAACAGGGGAGTTTTTAGACTTGTTAAGAGAGATGAAGTCGAGCAAAATGGTATAGGTAGCTACATAACCGAATTTGTAAGCGGTGATCCCAAAAATTATAGATAGAAGGTGTCCTCAACGACAAAAACACTGAAATGTAAAGTAAAAGGCATTACATTAAATTTTAAGAATTCAAATATCATTAATTTGACTGTATGAAGTAGATGGTTTGCAATAGCGTTACTAGAGGGGTTGAGGCAAACTCCTACATGTCAGCAAAGATCGAAAAATAGTTCGTACATCAAGCTATGAGGTGTTATCAAAACCCGAACGTAAAATGTACCAATTCAGCTATAATACACGTCGAAGACTTCTTTCCGACATCATTGATACTGTGCCTTATGGGTTTAAGATGCAATAGATAAGTGTGGCGCTATATTTGAATTATTCCGTATGGATATAATGTTTATTATTATTATTATAATTTGGTGTTAATTTTAATTCTAAAACTGTTTTCACGTGATGTTAAAACAACGTGTGCATTAGTAGTTGTTCTTATCAATGTATTAAACTTTTTTAATTACACGTCTCTCTTGCGCGTCAATATGTTTGTGTTGTTATAAAACTGCTGTGTAAATGAATTGTTTAATTTGAAAAATTATTCACTTCAGCTTAATTATAAAAAATGTTTTTCACAGAATTTCTTTATTGTAAAAACTGTCTTGTAAATGAAATGTGATTGTCTGTTTTATTAGTTGCCGCTATCAATGTTTTAAACTTTTGAAATTAATTAACTTCTTAAAGCTGCACTTTGCAATACATGGAATACCACGACTAGTGTATTCAGATAATGGACCCCAGTATGCTTCGTTTGCTTTCAAAAAAGTTTTCACTAGAGTGGAAATTCGATCACAAAACTAGCAGTCCTTACCATCCGCGAGGTAACGGATTAGGCTGTGGCTACAGTGAAGGCGGTTCGGTTCAGACCAGACCAGATTAGACTAGACCCGTATTGTCTGGAGTAATCAAACCTGTTTGTTACTACGTAAGTGGCGACAATTGTCGCTTCCGATCGGTTCCGACCGTTTCAAACCTCGTCCGACGCATTCCGACGGCCTGAAGGGATCAAACTTGTTTGATTTTTAGTCAGACCACGGCTGAAATAGCTGCATAGCAAATAGTGTTTGTTAAAAATTTGGAAGACGTAACAATGGACAAATCAAAATTAATTGACCTAGTGCGTGAAAAACCTGCAATATGGGATCAAAGAGACAAGAGGTATCACAACGGGTCCACGCCAATTGAGCACCAAGCTCTCGATGTAATAAATGTAGACCGGCGAACTGCGCACCAGGCAGATCAGGTATACCTTTTCAAAGCGACCCTTTGAGACAGGCGAATTCAGCACTTTGACCTCTGTCCACTTTGTAATGTTAATCTTTTTATTTCAATTATTTTATTATTAGCACACAATTCAAATTTTAACGATATCATTAAAAACCAATTTGTAACTCGTTTGGTATTGGGAATCCTCATCATCAAAATTATATTTTTCTCCGAAACACATCTATTATTTGCGATAAATGAAATAATATAAATTATGATTTTTCTGAATATACACTGCAATGTAATAACATAATTATTATTGCTAATAAATTTTTTAAATAAAAGAAGGCCTACTATGACTTTTTGATTTTTTTTGGCCGAGAAAGATAACTGTTTGCATTAATTCTGCACCTGATAACTTGTTAGTTTCTTAATGAACAAACTAGTAATACAGTGCGCAATTGGCTAATCTAAAGTGCTCAATTGGTCGGTCTCCGTTTGGTCCTTGGTGCTCAATTGGTGTGTCCGGCAACGGTATACACTATTACCTGGAGTAGTAAAGTGCTCAATTGGTGCCCGTCCATCACAACCGTGAAGTCAGGGCTATGTTACGGATTGGAATTTCCCAGAAAATGCAAATTCCAGGTATGTTTATTGCAACTACATGTTTACAATTACATTATTGCTCATAACAACCGCATATAACAAATACAGGCTACTATAATACTCCTATTAGATTATGCATTCAAACACTTGTTTTGAAATTGAACTGATCCGATTGGTCCGTTGAAGTATGATTTCAGATCTTCTCTAATTCGCATAGCATCATTTGCACTATGGTTGAATGTTCTAGCAAATCTGTTATCTATACCGGTTTCCTGGTTTTTATAAATTTTAAGAGCTTCTCGTACAACTGAAAGATTAGGTGTTCCTTCTAACTCACTAACGATGTTATGTAATAGACAAATAGCCTTTGTTATATTAACAGCTTTCTCAACATCAGTTTCTATAGCTTTATTTAATAGTCGCCATTTTGCACACAAATTTCCAAAAGCACATTCTATGCAACGTCTAGCACGTGACAACCTGTAATTGAAAATTCTTTCCTCGTCAGATAATTGTCTTTAGGTTTCATTAGATGCGTCTTGAGAGGGTAGGCATCGTCTCCCAAAAGAACATATGGCATATCTTCGTCACTGCCATCAAAAGGTGTGGGTGGTGGTAATGTAGTTTTGTAGCTTTCCAAAAAATCGTACAAGTTCGAACAAGCAAATGTGCCACCATCGCTTTGTTTTCCATAGGACCCGACGTCAATAAAAATAAATTTACAGTTGGCGTCGGCTACTCCTTGCAAAACGATGGAAAAAATGTTTGTAATTGTAGTACATAGTATCTGAATTTGGTGGGCATTTTATATGGATGTGTTTGTTTTCCATCTATGCAACCGACGCAGTTCGGAAAATTCCATCTTGCACTAAAGTTTGAGGCAATTTGTAAAAATTCCTTGTGATCTGGGACTGCCAAATGTTTAGGATTAAATTTGGCCCAAATAGGCCCACACACTTCACCTACAATATTCCCAACTGTGTAATGCTCCACTCTAAACGAGAATGCCAGAGACCGAAATGATAAGCCAGTCGAAAAATACCTGAAATAATAATAAAAAATAATAATATGAAATTGATCAGTTTGGTACATTGGCAGCTTTATTTTACAATTTTATTAGCCGGTTATTATATAGGTATTAGATAGTGCATATAGTTATTTATAGAGTAACCTTATGCCCTCTTTGTGTCTGTATTGTTTTCCGTCATAGTGTTCAAAAATGATAGTTTAATTTTCTTTCCCTAGCGGATTAAATAAAGAAATCTTGGGAACTCCTGCGCGACACATTTCGTAGGGAGTTGAGAAAATATAAAGATCCCAAATCTGGCCGAGGAGTTGATGACGACTATATTGAAGCCAATTGCAAATGGCCTTACTTTCAGCCTATGCTTTTTTTAAAAGATATTTTGCAACCCAGAAAAACTGCAACTAATATACCATCTTCTTGCACACAACAAGCACCAGTAGAAACTGACTCAAACAACGACAATGCTTCTTCTTTGGAAAATCCAGAAAATAATTTATCAGATTTGGAGACTACAGAAAATATTCCTGAATTCGTCGACGACAAAAACAATTCTGTACCTAATGAAAAGCCTAAAACCAGTAGCGCCAAGAAAAACAAGTTCCAAGAAGAAGCTCTAATGATTGAGATAAAGAAAATAAAGTTATTTGAGCAGAAATTGAAATTAAAAATCGATATGTCGTCAATAAAAGAACGGAACCAAGACTATCATTTCTTCATGAGCATACTTCCACAAACGGGAAAATTTAGTGAAGTACAAAAGATGAAGGTGAAGATGGAAATTATGGGCATTATAACGAGGGAAATCGAAAAATTTCATGGTCAGTTAGGGACGTACAGCAACGAATCATCAAACTCAAGTTCAAGATGCTCAAGCCGGACTACATTCTCAACACACCATCCAATGGAGAGTTGTCCAAATACCTCACTAGACCAGTTCACAGGGCCAGTGTCTTCACCGCATGCACAAACTACTTCTATGGTTCCTCTGACTCAAGGCGAAAATACAGACTCAGACCATGGCTTAACATCTACATATCAATATGAACCTCAAAATCCAGAAAACTTTTTGACATATTTACAATAATCATTAATCTTTATAACATATATGTATACCTATAGTTATTCATTAATATTGCGTTTTGTTATATTGTGTATCCTTTTCAAGCAAATATGGCGTTATTAACCATTAAATAAAAAATAGGTATGCAAATTTTTGCGATTAGTAAAAAAACATACATGCTTATCTCAAAGTTATAGCAAGTTTTTCACCAGGTTGAATACATACTCTGAAATTTGAGTAACGCTTCAGGTCGTCATAAATAGGTTCCAAAATATAATCAAAGGTAGAAATGGTCATCCTAAAGTATTCTCTGAATTTATTAGGATAATTTCGAAGTTGTACACAGGTTTTTGTGTACTCTCCTTCATCATGTGTTTCCCATAATGAGTGTACCCAATAACGTTTCTTTGGAGCACAATATTTTTCAGCAACATTTTCCATAAGGCACTCATCCCATTCGTCAGATGTATCCGAAGAACTCATTCTTATATGTTAATAAATAAATACACAAGAGTAAATAAAGATTCAAAGTCATGTATTGATCATATATCGAGAGATCCAAAAAAAACTGTTCCTCAGCGGGCTGTGGAAATTCAACGTATGAATAATATGTTGGTGACACTGTACGCTGAGGTACAGTTTTTTTTGGATCTCTCGATATTTTTAAAACAGATTGAAAACAATTCCCATGAGTCATTTGTCCTTAAACTAATATTAGTGATCATTTTTGTATAATTTCACGCTTAAATTTGAAAGCACCGGTTGAAAAACGTAGTAACTTGAGAACTATAACTAAAGTTGATGAATACAAATTACATAATACTTTAAAAGACGAGAATTGGAATCAGATATATGCCACAACTAATGTAGATCAGGCAACTAACATATTAACTAGTAAAATTCAAAATGTTATTAAACTTTGTACTGTAACATATCGCATTAAATCTTCACAAGTTCGGCGTAATCCTTGGATTACGAGCGGTCTTCTAAAATCTGTCAACACAAAAAATATGTTATACAGAAAGCATATGTTACAACCTGATAACTTAGATATTGCACGTGAATATGCAAAATATAAAAATAAGCTAACAGAATTGATTAGGGCTACAAAAAATAAGTATTACCAAAACAAACTTGAACAAAATAAGGGCTCTAGCAAAACATTTGGGCTATGGCAAAACAATTTATAAACAAAGAACACTCAAACTTGGAAATAAAAGAAATAAAGATTAATAAAGTTACCGTTACAAATAAAATTGACATTGCAAATCAATTTAATAAACATTTTGTTACCATTGGTGAAAAAATGGCAAAAACTATACCAAAACCCGCTCAAGAGGTACCTGCTGGACATATAAATATCAACCAAACCCTGTACCTCCATCCAACAGATGCTAATGAAGTTGAGGAGTTAGTAAAGCAACTCAAACCAAAAAATCACCAGGTCAAGATGGTATTACAACAGAAATTCATAAAAGTATCGTAAAACATATAAAACATCCAGTTGTACATATTATGAATAATATGTTGCAGTCAGGAAATTTTCCTTCTGCATTTAAAATTGCAATAGTAAAGCCACTTTTTAAAAAAGGCGATAAAACAGATCTCAACAATTATCGACCGATATCTCTTATCTCAAACCTCGCTAAAATTGCAGAAAAAATTATAAAGAATAGAATTATTAGCTTTACAAATAAATACAACATTATTTCTCATAGACAGTTTGGTTTCAGAGAAGGGATATCGACGGAAAACGCAATATCTTTTCTGACTGACAATATGTATATAAAGCGATTGATAATAATAAAGAGACTTTGTGCATTTTCTTGGATCTTGCCAAGGCGTTTGATACAGTTAATCATAAAATATTATTATGTACTCTAGAAAATATAGGTTTCCGTGGTGTATCATCAAATTTAATAAAAACATATTTAGCGAATAGAATTCAATATGTAAAAATTGACAATTGTATAAGTGAGGCTTGTACTCTAACATGTGGTGTACCCCAAGGTACTGTTTTGGGGCCTATTTTATTTTCATTATATATAAATGACTTGCTTGCACTTAATACAGTTAGTATAACATCTTCTTTTGCAGATGATACAGTATTTTAATATATACGGGTAATACTTGGGACGAAGTAAAAAGTACTGCGGAAGAAGATTTTAAATTAATTAAAAGTTGGTTTAATCAAAATTTCTTATCTATCAATTTCACGAAGACGAAATATATATCGTTCTCTTGTTACTCAAAAAAGACACGAAAACCTACAGATTTAATTATTATGGATGGGCAAAAAGAATATCGTATAGAACCAACTAATAACTTAAATTATCTGCGTATATGCATAGTTTAACATCTTAAATGGGACATACACGTAAACCTACTAATAAAAAAATTAAGATCAATCTTATTCATATTTAAACAACTTAAAAATATATTAGATATTAAAAATCTACAAATACTGTATCTTGCCTTGGTTGAGTCTCATTTACAATATGGTATCGTTGGATGGGGGGGTATTTTGAAAACACACCTTGCAAATTTGACAGTGTTGCAAAAATATTTCATCCAAATTATACTTGGCAAGGACCGCTTGTATCCCAGTGATTTGCTTTTCAAAGAATGTGGCCTGTTCGACTTGCGGCAACTATTCTGTTACAGAATACTCTGTCTTCTGTATAAAACAAAAGGTAATTTAAAAAATATTGAACATGGGCACCTTACCCGTTATAAAGTGCAAAAAGAAATACAGCTTGAAAAAGCTATAAAAACCTTTGGACAACGTTCCCAAAGTTATTTAGCTTCTCGACTGTATTCTTGCCTTTCACAAGAAATTAAAAATTCCCCAAGTATCAATACTTTTAAAAATTAAATTAAAAAGTGGTTAAAGAAAACTCCAATAGTTGATATACACAACCTAGTAGACAAAAAGAATATGTAAATTACTTCACTGCTGATAACTTTATTGGTACAAATTGAATCCTACTTATTTGCTTATTCTATTTTATGCTATTTTATTAATAAAATAATAAAATTTTACAAAAGGAAGCAACATGTTGACATATTCGCCCACGCACAAGTTCTTAACTTCTGTGGGCTAACTCATTTATTTCTGCTTCAACTCCTTTTGGTTTTGTATCTACTTCTGTAAATATTTTGAAATAAATAAATATTATTATTATAATGTCAACAACACGATTTGACACACTAGGTTATACACTCATCAGATTGTGTTGCTGTATGATTACGGTCGGAACGACACGGCCTAACTGGAGCCAACGTATTTGAGTGCATCTGATCGGGTCTGATCTGATCTGATCTGGTCTGAAACGGGTTCAGTGTTGCCTTTGACTTAGCCGAGGGAGCAGTCCAAACTATGAAGAACGTTTTAAAAAAAATTTACATGATAAGACAGATATCAGATTAACATTGCTAAATCACCGAAACTCACCAAGAGGCGAGATGGGATCTCCGGCTCAACGCCTATTTAGTAGAAGCCTAAAAAGAACTATTCCTTCCACAAAAAAGCGTTAAAGCCAAAAATAGTTCAACAAGTCCCGTCAAAACTGAAAAAATGCAAGCTGGATCAAAATAAGCAAGCCAGCAAGCATGCGAAACCAAGCACATCATTTAATATAGAAGATGGATGCCAGCTACAGTTACGTGAATCGTCCATAATAGATCATTAGAAGTAACGGATGGCAAAGGCAAAACCTACCCAACAAATAGCCAGAATCTAAAGAAAACAGAAGCCACTTTCCCAGAAGCAGTAGTAAGAAATCCGTATTATGCCTATATACCGTGTAATACAGGAATAGACGAAAGAGTAATGAATTAAGTCCCCATCAGAGCGTCTCGAGATACAGCTACCACTTCCAGAGCAACCAGAGCCGGAACCTCAGCGGTCATCCTCGGGAGTGGAACTAACATATTCACGAAGTGGACACTTGGACCCCTGTGAAGTTGGCACCCCATTATGAAAAACATGAATTTTTTTTAGAGTTCCGGATTCCTTTCGAAAAGTTCTAGAGTTCCTGATAGTTTTCAAAAATAGTTCTGGACAAATGGAACCGAAAAAACGATTTTCAAAAAATGGGGTGCCAACTTCACGGCGCACCTCATTTTCGAAAAAATCAATTTTTTTTTCGCAGTTCTGAGTAGGCCTCGGTGAGTTCTATAGTTCTCAACCCATATAAGCAATAGTTCCGGCCGCTACCCTCGGAAAAAAAAATATATAAAAAAAAGTAGCACCCCATTTATGAAAAACATGAATTTTTTTTTAGAGTTCCGGATTCCTTTCGAAAAGTTCTAGAGTTCCTGATAGTTTTCAAAAATAGTTCTGGACAAATGAAACCGAAAAAACGATTTTCAAAAAATGGGGTGCCAACTTCACGGCGCACCTCATTTTCGAAAAAATCCATTTTTTTCGCAGTTCTGAGTAGTCCTCGGTGAGTTCTATAGTTCTCAACCCATATAAGCAATAGTTCCGGCCGCTACCTTCGTAAAAAAATTAGCAACCCATTTATTAATTTTTTTTTTAAATTTCTGGTAGATTTTGAAAAGTTCTAGAGTTCCTGCTAATTGAAATTTTTTAATCACCATTCTTTTACGAGATATGGCGTATAGCGTGATTTCAAAAATGCGAAGTTGCAAGTTTTCTGGGAGTTCCAAGAGTTCTGGAATGAGTTCTGGGTAGATGATCGAAAGTTCTGACAATAATTCTAATGACTTTTTCCGATACAACTAAAAACGAGCAATTCTCTAACCAAATTTCTAATGTTTTTCTACAAGGAATCGACCAATACCAATGGGCTTCTATCTTTTAGATACACTCTGTATAAGAAAAATATGATTGATGCTTGTGTTTCTTGTGTTCTTTATTTATCGGTTCTTGCCATGTTTCTCGTGTGGGCTTGTATGTTTAGTACATTTCGATACGAGTGCGAAAGTGAGGCAATTATAGGCGCAGGGCTTACGGCACCGAGCTGTGTCTATGCCTCGGCTACGGTTCGTTCTGAAAGAATCGCACTCGCCCAATCACCTTATTTCGCACTAACATCGAACAGTATTTTTTATAACAAATGCATGAAAAAGTTGCGTTCAAATGGGTGCAGAGGTGAAGCCATGGACGAAACTAAATCCCGCGGAGTGTGGAGCTCTGTAGGATACGATTCATGCTAAAAACATCACGTCTAGGTCATAGGGAGGGGAGCGATTGATACCTATGTTACCACGATACTGAGTTAGTGAGTTCGTCGCACGCGTAAGTTTGTTCTGAGTTTTATAGTGTTCGGAGTTCCAGGCATTTGGATAGTACTGCGTTTCAGAGTAAGCTTACACATACCGCTACAGGATGTACGACAGAGAACAACTTCTGTTAATTCTCACAGACGAGGAATTCAGGGCCGTAGATTCTAAGGGCAGCCCGTTTCCTCCTTCAAATCCTGTGTACAGAATAATTTCAGATAAAATGGCAGAGAAAGGGTTTCATATAACTCCCAAACATGTTTATACTATTCTGAAAAATGACCGTTCACGAATACTTACTAGCGTTCTCGAGGCATGCGCAATCGATGCGTCATTCATAAATGATAACGATACATCGAACAATACCGACAATTCCGACAATAAGAGTACAGAATCTACAGGCGGTCGTAAGGTTCAGAATTTTCGATTGATACTTTCTGCAGATCGGTGGGCCGAGATGAAACCAGAGACAAAACACTATGGTGGCAGAAAATACATTGCTCTGAAGTCAGGTGCATGGTCACACGTCTTCGCTGACAGAATTTGGGACCAGACACGACTGCCTTGCGCTTTTTCATTCAAAACCTGTAGGGTGTATACTCGTTCGGATGCTAGCTGTTTTGCACGGTTTAGCGCATCGTGTAAAGAGTGTGGTGGTTCTTTGAAAGGTTATTTGTATGAAAAACCGCGTAAAAAAAGGGATGCGGTGTTTGAATGTACGACGACGGGCATTGACTCAAAATTCCCGCACAAACGTAAACGCCAATTGAAGGGTTACCTCGGGGAACACGTGGGCGGTACCTTAGTCGATAATAAAAAAACTGCCGCCGTCTGGCGAAATGCAGAGGCAACTCGCCTTATGGAATTTGGCGATAAAATTCCACCTATTTTGTACGATGCAACCGTTTTACGTAAAGCGAAACAGCAGGAACTAGAGCAGCGCTTGAGATTATGCAATACCGATCCGATTAATAATTTAATGCTAGCAAAATATGATCAGCATGTCGCTAGCATTCGTTATATAGGCGCAGACCCTTTTTATTGCAAGTACTGGAGTGAAGAGCAAATGGAAATGTGTAAGCTAGATAGGAAAGTAGATGGAAAAAATAGATGGTACATGACTATAGATGCAACTGGCAATGGGGAGAAGTCGCCACACATATTCCTGTACCAGTGCTTGTCAGTTACTTCTGAAAGGAGTATTCCCGTTTTTCAAATGGTTTCGACAAGGCAGGACTCTGCATTCATTATGTCTTTCTTAACAGACATACGTTTGAATGGTGCTCCTGTACCTCGTATGGTTGTCACTGATTTCGGTAGTGCAATTTTATTAGCTTTGGCGGGAACATTTTGCGGTTGTCAAGATTTGAAGCATTACATGCAAGTTTGCTATGATTTAATCGTCAGGCAGACTCCGACTATTGCAGTAAAATGCTTCCTGCGACTTGATGTCAGCCACTTCATCGCAATGATTTCCAGGTGGGACTGTCTTCGAAAAAAACACAGCAAAATTCGCCAATTTTATATGAGGAGTATGGCCCATGCGTACAAAATGCAGGATTTCGAAGAACTTGCCAGATTTTTGCAATCTGTCCTCACCGTGGCTCTGAGCGAAGAAGTGGGTCGAGACCAAAGCGGCTTGCACGTTCCATCTGAGCTTTGCTTGCAGGATGCGAATAACATCATAAAGGGTGTAGTAATCGATGAGAATGCTGACGATATCGATGAATATGAAAGTGAGGAAGTTCAAACGTCTCAATCGTGGAAAGAATGGAGCGCCTGTATTTTGAGTCAAGCAAAAGCAGCTGCTTAAGGTTCCCTAGGTGGTGATGTCGTCAACGCATTCTATAATCCTGCTGCTGCTGATAAAATCAGTAAACTGATGAACTATCTGCCTCTCTGGTCCGGCATTATGAGGCAATATTTTAAAATTGGTGGTGACATTGCCACGTCATCCTCAGCCGAAGCAGAATTCTCAGATTTGAAGGTTCGAGCATTTTCTAATAGTTTACCAATGAGAATTGATAAATTTGTAATGCAACATCTTGGTTATTTGAGAGGCAAAATGCTATTAGCATGTGGACAAACGGATACAGCAAAACCTCCAAGTAAGAAATATGAATCGGAAACACCCTTTGAAAATGATATGGGATTCAAAGAAACGGATGGTGAGGCTTCGGTAACAGAGGCTGTAGCTAAAGCGTACGACAATACACACTCATTGTTAAATATACCATAAAACTCTAAAACGAATACGTTAACTGAGCAAGATGAGGAGACTACTGGAATTCCCGATGAAATGACCTCTGAAGATAGTGATCATGATAATAGCGATGGTGGTGAAGAAACAAATTCATTGAATTTAAAGGAAAATTGGCGTGGTCTTGGAAGTAAAAAGATAAATCGTAAGACTGATCTTGTTGAAATAGTAAAACCGGTGAAATCGTACAACAAGAGAACTTATTTAGACGATTGCCCAGACTGGGACTCATTTCACATGAAAAACGCAGCAGGTATACCAATCCTGCGAAATGGCCACTTATGCAGTGCTGTGACAGTAAATGGCATACGAATGGTTGTGCGAAGAACTTGTGCCTTTGATTCGCTTTGGCAGATTGTAGCTCAAGCAGCGGTGATGCATGATTCCTATAGAACTATTGTAGCCGAAGCTGAGAATCCAACTATGCGATTGGCGCAGATTATCCTGTCGCGTGGCAAAATATACCAGCAAGATTACGTCGAAAGAGCAGATATCCTCATTAACCTCGGAATGTTTGAAATTACAACATTTACCCGAAATTTTCGTTCCATGGATGCGCAATGTAATGCTGCTGGCCTCGCTGAAAAACTTTTTGTCAATCCACCGAGTCTGTCCAGACGCAAATATTGCACTACATGTAAGTCGGAAAATATTCGTCCATGTTCAACAATTAGCGTCAACGTTGACATACTCTTTAAGAGTGGTCTTGGGTTTGTTCAAAATGCGATCGATGACGTGTTAAGTGGGTCACGTACAGCATGCAAAGGTTGTAAATCCGCGCATGTTATAACCGAGTCTTACGGACCACATCTCATTATAGACACCAGTGTCCTGACTGATCCAAATTACCTCCATAGCATGAACATCGATACAAAGATGTATAAGTTGAGCTCTATTGCTAAGCAGATAAGTGTAGGCGCAAAAAATTACGAATTGGCCGGGGCAGCATCGTATCAGAAAGATGCTGAACACTACGTAGCTATATAGTGAATGCTAATCCACATTGGTATCAGTATAATGATTTGACAGCGAAACGGACCGAATTAGAGACAAGTACTGAAATCGTACCGCATGTGTTAATGTACGTGTTGAAATAAATCATACTATAATGTCTTTGTAAACATATTACACGTAAATATATTCTATGTCATAATCTCTTTTTCAATTAGGTTACGTTGCTGTAGATTTCAGCTCTTATTGGATTCAAATGCAACTCATTCTACTAGAGTAGTGCAATTCCAATACCTTCGTATGGATATTTCTTCCATAGTCTATGATCCGATTTTATTCTTATAAACCATAAGAAATGAAAAAGTAGAATGGAAAGATTTAATAATAAATTGAAAAAAATATCAACAAAAAAATTAAAAATGAAAAAAAAACTAAAAGCAATTTAAAAAAAGAATTGTTTTTTAAATTAAAAAAAAATAAAAAATTAAAAAATTAAAACAAAAACTAAAAACAGAAAAGTTAAAAAACGGGATGCAAAATCGGACTAAAGAGCATCCTCGTGGCGCATCCTGGGTGTACAGCATACTCTTTCGTCCAGCTGATTCTAGCCGTCATTTGCGTGCGATGTAGTTTCGAGTACTACATTCTGTAGTTTAGAGACGCCATATTTGATTCAGAAGTAGTTTCCGAATTGATAAAATTTGATCCGAATTACAAACCAAGACACTGAAAAACCAATGAACCGAGTGCACTACTAATTACTATTTCCAATTATGGGTTTATCATACCGTACTCATTGACAATTCCAGTAATTTTCAATAGTAGTATAACAAGGGCGAAACATACTTACCGACAATTTGGCACACGCCAAGGGTCGAGTGCTGGTTACAATGAAAACTGTCCCGAGGGCTTGGCCGAGGGCAGTTTTCTAAGGGCAACCACCACGATAACTCTTGGCACGAGCAAAATTATATGTAAGTGTGTCGCCCGCTTTCATATTTTGAAGATTATTATACAAAACCGTATACGAATTATGATTTAAAATAGATCTAATAATGCCGAAAAACTCAAATTGCTTGTTTCTTGCATTTCTACTTCTAAATATGACACCATCTACGGGGTCGATAATTAGCACTAGGGAGCTTATCGGTTGATAAGTTTCCCTAGGGAGCTTATCAGGTAATCAGTTCGGGATTGGTCGATTTTCAAAAAATGCATGGTTCTCATTGGATGTTATCAGTTGTGTGCAATAATCAGTGAAATTTTCTCAATAGTATGTAATCACTATTGAGGTTCATGGATCTTTATGGTTGGAATAGAAACCACAAAAATTATAGAAATGTTCAACTGGAGATGACAAATTTTTTTTATAATGCATGCATGAAAAGGTTGCTTTATTCGGGCTGTGGGGCTCCCATAATCTGGTACTTTTCTGACGTTGCAGTAGGCAGTGTGAACATGAAACATTATTGCACGCATTACGAGTCTACTGTCCTACCAAAGCTGACGTGATGTTTTTAGCATGAATCGTATCCTACAGAGCTCCACACTCCGCGGGATTTAGTTTCGTCCATGGCTTCACCTCTGCACCCATTTGAACGCAACTTTTTCATGCATTTGTTATAAAAAATACTGTTCGATGTTAGTACGAAATAAGGTGATTGGGCGAGTGCGATTCTTTCAGAACGAACCGTAGCCGAGGCATAGACACAGCTCGGTGCCGTAGGCCCTGCGCCTATAATTGCCTCACTTTCGCACTCGTATCGAAATGTACTAAACATACAAGCCCACACGAGAAACATGGCAAGAACCGATAAATAAAGAACACAAGAAACACAAGCATCAATCATATTTTTCTTATACAGAGTGTATCTAAAAGATAAAAGCCCATTGGTATTGGTCGATTCCTTGTAGAAAAACATTAGAAATTTGGTTAGAGAATTGCTCGTTTTTAGTTGTATCGGAAAAAGTCATTAGAATTATCGTCAGAACTTTCGATCACCTACCCAGAACTCATTCCAGAACTCTTGGAACTCCCAGAAAACTTGCAACTTCGCATTTTTGAAATCACGCTATACGCCATATCTCGTAAAAGAATGGTGATTAAAAAATTTCAATTAGCAGGAACTCGAGAACTTTTCAAAATCTACCAGAAATTAAAATTTTTTTTTTAATAAATGGGTTGCTAATTTTTTTGCGAAGGTAGCGGCCGGAACTATTGCTTATATGGGTTGAGAACTATAGAACTCACCGAGGACTACTCAGAACTGCAAAAAAAAATGGATTTTTTCGAAAATGAGGTGCGCCGTGAAGTTGGCACCCCATTTTTTGAAAATCGTTTTTTCGGTTCCATTTGTCCAGAACTATTTTTGAAAACTATCAGGAACTCTAGAACTTTTCGAAAGGAATCCGGAACTCTAAAAAAAATTCATGTTTTTCATAAATGGGGTGCTACTTTTTTATATATATTTTTTTTTCCGAGGGTAGCGGCCGGAACTATTGCTTATATGGGTTGAGAACTATAGAACTCACCGAGGACTACTCAGAACTGCAAAAAAAAATGGATTTTTTCGAAAATGAGGTGCGCCGTGAAGTTGGCACCCCATTTTTTGAAAATCGTTTTTTCGGTTCCATTTGTCCAGAACTATTTTTGAAAACTATCAGGAACTCTAGAACTTTTCGAAATGAATCCGGAACTCTAAAAAAAATTCATTTTTTCGATAATGGGGTGCCAACTTCACAGGGGTGACACTTGGTCAAACCGCCAGCTCGCTTAAACTTATAAAAGAGAGGATGTCAGGAGCGTGGAGTGTGAACAGACCCTTAAGGTGCAGCCGCAGTGCAAGTTGTTTACCTGGAGGGTAGTGGGTGCCGACTCGCCAAGCAACCCACCGAGTAACCCTCGAGGTTCCTTTGCGTCACGTGCTGCCGGATTGGCGCAAGCCGCATTGCTCCCTTCAACCTACCCAGCTAGCCTAGTGAGTCGCCACGCGAGTAGCAAGTGAATCAGTTGTGTTCGATAATAATTGCATCTACTCACCACCCGTTCAGTCAAGGAAGAAATGCTAATCTCGGCCGTTTACAAGCGGAAAGCGATATGGGACCCGGCAGACGAATTGAGGAAGAATTCTAAAATCCTTCAATCGTTGTGGGCAGAAGTTGCCAAGGAAGTTGGCGTTGATGCTAGGTAAAATTTTGTGTTTATTGTCTTAATGTATCAGGTTTTTGCTCGACTTCAGAAGGTGCAAGGCACATTAAGCCAGAAAGTGCTGGGTGTTCATATACAAATACTACGCGGTCTAAGCCGAAATTCCATGTTAAGAAGAATCATTCGAGTAACCACGAAAGCCTCAAACAGTATTTAATGTATCTTTATTTTCGTAAGTAAATACATTTAGTAAAAAATAATAAAATACACCAAATATGCCACATTATTTGGGTTTCCGTTGTGTCGACGAATTATGTTTTCTGGAAGAGCATAGTCTGCTTGTCATGGAACTGCACCAACACCATTGAAGTAGGCCTTGAATATTTCCCTGGTTCTGAGGGCAACTGTTGGAAAGCGATGGTTTACAAGTGCCATGCCTTCATCTCTTCTGTCTGTTGGATGGCCCTGTTGTGTAGTATTATAGATCTCAAACCCAGCATGTGTCTGAACGTAGTTGTGCAAAATGCAAATTTCCGTTACCATTTCAACAGCGTGCTGTACACTGCTCGTCTCAATTGACTTGTTCAAGAGTCTCCATTGCGCCGCTATCAAGCCAAAAGCACATTCAACACTGTTCCTTGCACAACTCAATCGATAGTTAAAAATTCTCTTTTGATCATCCAACTCCCTGCCAGGATAAGGTTGCATCAAGTAAGGGAGTAAAGGGTAGCCTTCATCACCAAAGAGTACAAATGGTGCTTCTGTATCTGTAAAAGGGAGATGTCTGTTTTCTGGAGCATCTAGTTTATTTGCCTCTAGCCGACGAAAGAGAGAGGACGTCCGAAAATTCCCACCATCACTTTGTCTCCCTGGAGTACCTATGTCAATAGCAATTAGTTTGCAGTTGGCATCCACAACTGCTTGAAGAAGAATGGAGAAAAATTGCTTATAGTTGTAATATGTTGATCCACTCCTAGAAGGGGCTCTCATTCTTATATGCTTTCCATCAATGTACCCAATACAATAGAACAATACAACCTATCTGCAACTGAATACCACATGTCTGTTGTGGGAGTTGGCGTGTAGTCATCTTTCAACTCATTCCATAAAACCATATATGTGTCAATAATGATTTCCGATACTGTTGTCCCATTTTGAAACGCCCAGCCAGTGAAGTAAATGAGTCCCCAGTTGCCAGGAATCTGGAAGGAAAATAACAATAATAATTATAATTTAACACAGAATTTCATTGAAAAATAAAACTTTTGTTCTTTACATTCGTAACTACACTATAGTTTATGTTCTGTTTCAGTGAATGCTGCCAAAAACAGATGAAGAATCTCCGCGCTTACTTTATATCACAGCTGGTGAGTTGGATAAACCAAGAACTGGAAGTGGTGGATACACCAAAAGCACAAGCACATGGGCATTTTACAATCAGCTTTTGTTCCTTAGGGATGTTTTAATGCATTTAGAGAATGCAAGGGAGGGCAGTCTAGTTTCGACACAAACCTCAGAATTGTCCGATCAAACTCTGGCCGATAATGATGATTTTGATGCAAAAAAATTTCAGGATTCGTCTGTATCAGAAGTAATAGTACTATCAGAGAACGACACTGGCACTAATATAATGTCTGTTTTGGCAATGGCAGACAAACCAGTTGCTTCGACAGATCAGCCAGGAACTTCAAAGGCAAAACCGACCCTTAACAAAGACTAAGGCAACTCGCAAGCTGGAAAAAAGGTTGATTTTCGTACCAGAAGAGCTAATATCAATAAACGAAAACTGAACGCCGGAACCGAAGGATCCATACAAAGTAGAAGCGGGGAAATACTCGATATTGAGAGACGGAAGGTAGAGCTACTCGAGAGAGGAATTAGTGAAGACGACAACCCAGATCCTATTTTTCAAAAGTCTGCTTCCATATATGCAGGAATTTACCCCTATGCAAAAATTCCGGCTTCGGTCAAAAATTCAGGCTTCGGTCAAAAATTCAAATTTTGATTTTGGAAGAGCTTGAGCAAATGCAGCCAGGTTCAGGAGGAATCAGGGACTGCATCAGTAATGAAACAGGAATGATGACACCGTATCATCAGTCATCACAGTACTATCGTCCACCCTCTGCATCATCTATATCTGCTGACACTGTTCAGTATCAAACTTCATCCACTCCATCTTCTGTACCACAACCGATGTACACTATTTATTTATTTATTTAGCGTACGGAATGTATACAATACGATCACAGTAAAAAGATTACAAAAAAACAAAGCACAATACAATACAATATAGATCTATATGTCAATGTCTAAATTACTTAGCCATTCAATTGCGATGAAATTATTTCAAAAAAACCAGAGACTTTCACTGCAGCGTACGAAATCGCACACTCCCTGGAGGCGACGCGTAACACGGCCGTGGCAGTAAAGACATCGGCTTCACTACTAGTTCCTGAGACTACAAATAAACTGGGCTATGCGCAACCATATGTTAAAAGGGGACAGGTCAGCCCACGACAACGTCAGGAAATAAACCAGTGAGAAACATCTAATTGCAATGGCTGCGGTGGTCGTCACCTTCGAAGACAGTGCAAGTTTCTAGATGCGGAATGCCACATATGTGGTAAAAGAGGCCACATTTCAAAGGTGTGCAGATCCAAGACTTTGCAAATCATGGAAACACTCACACCTACACCACCGCCAGTGGATACTGTCGATTACACACAATATTTACGGAAAGTAAACGAGGGAAAAGCTATGACACTTCTTGACCGAAAGATGATCTCGGTGCAGATTGATGGGCGAAACCTGGAGATGGAATTAGACACCGGCGCTCCATGTGGTATCATCAGCGAAAAAACTTTGCGCAATATTAAGCCAAATTTTCAATTGCAGAAAACGGATAGACAATTTGCAAGTTACACACGACACAAAATCAGTTGTATCGGGCGCATACCTGTCAACGTCACCATCGGAAAAACTTCCCGTAAGTTGAACCTCTACGTCGTCGAAGGTGACTTTGACACTCTCTTCGGCAGAGAATGGATTAATCAGTTTACCCACGAAATTAATTTCGTCGCACTCTTCTCCTCATCAAATCAGGTCAATCTACTGACAACAGCAACTCCAAATCTGACCTTCAGGCAACAAGAACATCTTAACCAACTCCTCTTGCGGTACGAAGACGTGTTTGGCGAGATTGCAGGTAAACTCACCGGCCCACCTGCTACATCGCATCTAAAACCAGGCGCAGCACCCGTCTTTGCAAAGGCCAGGGAAATTCCTCTGGCCCTGCGGGACGTTTACGCTAAAGAAATTGATGCTAAAATCGCGTCGGGTTTTTATAAACGGGTAGATTACTCTGAATGGGCATCAACCACCCATGTCGTGGCAAAGAAAAATGGGAAAATTCGAATAACCGGAAACTACGAGCCAACACTTAACCCAAGAATAATCATCGATGAACACCCTATTCCGAGAGCTGAGCACCTATTCAACCAAATGAAGGGTGCCACAATTTTTTGTCATCTCGACATTAGGGACGCTTACACACACTTGACGGTCGATGATGAATTCAGCGAAGCCTTAACATTAAATACGCCGACACACGGCCTCATCAGACCAACCAGAGCGGTATACGGCGCCGGCGCAGCAAATATTCCTGCTATCTGGCAACGCCGCATGGAAACCGTCTTGCAAGATATTCCAAATGTGCTAAATTTCTTCGATGACATCCTGATACATGCGGACAACTTTGACAACCTATTGACGACTCTCAAAACAACCTTGGAAAAGTTGCGATCACATGGCCTTCGCTTAAATCGCTCCAAGTGTGTCTTTGCTTCTCCTGCCGTAGAATTTTTGGGCCACAAAATAGACGCACAAGGAGTGCAAAGTCTGATAAACACATCAAAGCAGTAAGAGATGCTCCAAAGCCCACAACACCAGAAGAACTGCAACTTTTCTTAGGTAAAGCAACGTATTACAGTGCTTTTATTCCTGATCTATCCACCAAAGACAGGCCTCTGCGAGACATGCTGTTGAGGGAGTCTTTCACCTGGACGGCTGATGCCGAGAAAGCGTATGAAGATATTAAAAGCACACTGACCTCACCTCAGGTCTTAATGTCATACGACCCATCGCTACCACTTCTGTTGGCTACTGACGCTAGCAAAACGGGACTGGGCGCAGTTCTTTCGCATCGCTTGAATAACGGCAATGAGCGTCCAATTGCCTAAGCAAGTCGAACGATGAGTGCAACGGAACAACGCTACCCACAGATCGACAAAGAAGCCTTAGCCATCGTCTGGGCCGTTCAAAAGTTCTTTTTGTACCTATACGCCCGTCACTGAACGCTAATAACGGACCACAAGCCACTCTATTTATTTTGGTTCGGCTTTAACTTTGCACAAACCTCTTATTTTTGGCTAATTTAGAATTATCGATTCCAATCTATGAGAAACGAGCTCTGCCCTTTGATTGAAATTTACGTTCAAACTTGCAGTTGCATTAACTACCCCAACTCTGTGCTATCTGACTTGCTTTACTTATTTGTTGTGCTGCAAGCAGGGTTGAGTAGCGGGCTCAATACCATCTCAATATGAATTTTCAACGAGAGGTATCTCTAGTTACCCCTTTTTACCAATACGATACAACAATTAAACAACTAAACAATGCATTACAACACAATGTCCCTCTGCACTAATACCTGCTTAAAAATCTCTGCCACCAAAAAGGGGTAGCTTGGGAGTGTACGCTCGCGGCCTCTCGGCCGAAGATAGGAGTGGGTTACTAAGAACGAATTACCTGATGTTGCAGGATCCGGAAAGGGCGCCACGCCATTGTCTAGCTTCAGTTTTAATACTCCCAGATGAAACGTAACGGCGAACCTAAATAGCTCATTCAAGAAAACAGAGACTCGATGTAGGAGCAAATAAAAGTCAGAGTACATTATTGCACATATAATAACCACAACGGTTCCAAAATATACGACACGACCTGTACATATGGATAAATAACAAGTATGCGATCCAGATAATTAAAACATACAAGTATGCGATCCAGATAAATGAAACACACAGCCCTATTTAGCATAAATACATGTTAAACAACAATTCAAATTCTTGACCTTAATTAGGACACACACTTTTAATTAATGTAATAAAATTCAGTAATGAGTGATTAGGTAAATTTAGAACAAGTAAAAAAATGGTCCTTAAACGTTGCGTTCTGTACACGCCAAGAGAACGAGCCTTATGCTTTGGTGGCTCTATATTTAACGCGATATACACCTGGTGATTGTACCGTTTAAACAGATCTGTGTAATACGCACTTCTAGAAGCCACATTGGCTTGTAAATTGAGCCGTTCGTGTGACAGTATTACTTCGTTCAAGTCACAGTAATACCATAAATGAGGATTTTAAATGTTAAATATCAATTAGCAAAATTAACTAACAAGGACGGATCCTTCCATAAAGTCAATTACAGTTTTACCAGAAATCGTGAACTTTAAATGTTTAACTATTACGAACAGGTCAGCTCGAGCAAAATTTAATATAGAATCAATCCCTAACGATTTAAAACTCATCGAGCTTGGCCGTAGCAATAAGATATAATTACGCAATACTACCAAATACAGGCCCGGATTAAAGGGGGGGCCCAAGGGGCCCGGGCCCTGGGCCACCCACCAAGAGCGGGCCTCCCACCAATATAGGGGTAAATATCACATAACAGGAAAAATACATGTCTCTTTGCTGTGAACTGTTTATAATGATAGGGAACATTTAACAAAAATTTCCATACATTCTATCTTACTTCTCTAGCTTGATATGAAATGTAATAATCAAACTTTATATTTTAAATAAGTTAAAATTATTTAAAGTTAAAAAGTTATTGTTCTGGTGAACTGGCCTGTTCTTCCAACAACATAGTAATGCACATCAAATTTAGTTACAATGGCTGATAATTTACTAATTTACACCAGTTATAATTATTCAGTAATAATGTATTAAGGGCCAAAGATTTTGCCAGTAAAAATGTTTTACGAAAGTGTTTTGTTTTGGCAATGGCACAAGACATACTAACTTGATCAAATTTGTCATAGTTTGTCGAGGGGCATTGCCAAAAAACAACAAATCTTGAGTAAAACATTTTCCAAGCAAAATCATGAGCCCGAAATACATTTTGTGGACTATTTCCCAAGTATAGGTTCATTTTGACATTTATACTAATGCACAATGACAGTTTTAAATGACGTTTTTGAAATGTCACCTTGATTAAAACAACATATTTAGTGGTTGTCATGGATATAAGTGGTAAAAGAAACTGATAAAATCCCAAGGAAAAATTTTGATTTTTTGCCACTATAAAAGCACGTGATTGGCAGAATTTCGAAAAATCATGGCATTTGATTGGCTATTAAGAGATGCGGGAAATAGACACTAAAAATGACGTTTTATAATTCAGCGTGTTAAAAGTTAAATCAGCTGATTACTTTTAGCACATGTGTTATAAAGTAAACAGCTGGTGTTGAATTTCGAATTTCGAACTGGAAGTGAGGTTGTAAAGTTATTCTAGTTACTTCTTCCGTTAGAGGTAAATTGTTTTTAAATAATTAAAGCATTATGTAATGAATAAAGTAAAATGTGTACATTTATAATTACCTTTGATAACTAACTTTGACAGGTACTCGCTGCAGAAACAGTCATCTGCCCGTCAAGGCCATCTCTTTACTATGACATAAATTATAACTGTCATAAGTGCAAACCTTTGTTAAATAGACATTTATGGATTAATAACAGTAAATTTAAGGCCGTAGAAAAAATATTGTATGCAAACTCGTGCTAAAAGTGTTTTTCTTCAAACGGCAGTAAAATATGGCATTATACTGCTGTCACTTTATTGCCAAGCGGCAGATAATATTATCTGCCGCTGACGAGATCAAGTAATTTTCTTCGGAGTTTGTTCACAAAGTTGTAAATAATTTGTTATAAAAACGTTTGAAAAAAAAATACTATATGTTATTCGGAGCAAAAGTATCTTTATGTGGCTCGGCTGTACTTATCTGCCTCGCAAGCTCGGCAGGTAACCCGTCTAGCCTCGCCACATAAAATATAACTTTTGCTCCTAATAACATAATATACTATTATGCACGCGACATGTTATGAAACAAAGCCGAAGGCATAAACATCCACGTTTAGCACTTGTTGCACAAATAGCTATTTTAATAAAAAAATTGAATAATCTTAACTGAATTTATCTGCCTAAATAAATTTTGTAAATAAACCTTTGTTCGTTTCATTTCGTGTTTTTGCATTACATATTGCAACACCTCAAAACAATGGGCCTCCCACCAAAATGGGCCCCGGGCCACCCACATCTTAAATTCGGCCCTGACCAAATAGATTAATTGAAATGCAACAAGTTGCAAACGGTTGCGCTGGTCGCTATTAATTAAATTAAATCAATAACGGAGCAATTCTCAAATAAATTCCATAAACATTACAGCATTAAAACAAACAAATCAGCTGCATTACTAAACTCGGCAGCAACGGCGCAAATTAAGCACATTAATAACAAATTAATAACATGTTCTACAGCAAGTGAGGCGGTAATCAAACTTCAACGAAGTAGGGAGTCCTTTCCACAGCGAACTCCTGCAGGTGAAATTTCAGCATAACCCCCAAATTTTGGCACGGGGAAATTAACTCGTGGTCCACTTTAGCATCGCGAAGTCAGCGAATGGGACATGCGAATCGGCCCCTTGAAAGCGGAGCTTGCAAGTAAATTTGAGCCGCCAAGGAAATTTGCCGCCAAGGTAGGTTTTGCTGTATAAGAAGCTTCCAATTAGGAATTTGCACTTAAACGAACAATGCTACGTACCCAGGGTCACGTGGAATTCTTGCATAGCGAAACTCATCCATTGAGACTCCTGGCACAAAGAAGCACTACGATGTCATACAAAATGAACGAAAGCGGCAAGACGAAGCCCAACACTTGGCACAAAACGAAACGTCTTACGATGTCATCCAAAATGGACGCTTACGGCAAGAAAAGCTCATCACACCAAGTCAATTCGCTTGTTTGCAAAAATCGATAAAATGAGCATGCCCTTTTTACCACCTGACCAGTGGGAGAATTTATCACGTCAAAATCGACCAATAATACGATCGATTCAAAATCGTTACAACGCGCGTCAGATGGATGCGCCACCTATCTCAGGATGAGATACTTGAAGAATTGTGCGCTGCAATTGCCGGTAAAGAGCTAAACTCAAAATGCACGTTGGATGGCCTAACTCTAGGCGCTAAAAGTTGCCAAAATTAAAATGTAACACTCTCTTCCTTTTTGAGATATTCTGTGCACAGGCAGACACACAGACAGACAGACATACAGACAGACAGAAACACAGACAGATTAATAAACAAAAACACGTTTTTTGGGTTCAGGGGACTCGAAAACGTGACGATCTGTTGAGAACTCAATTTCGAATTTTGGAGGTGAATCCAATACTTCCTTTATCGTAAAAGGAAGTAAAAACAAGAAAAAGGTCGGAGCTACAGATTTTATAAATGTTTTGTTTGTTTGTTTGCTATGGACAAGGTGTAGGCATGTGAAGTACCAGGTACGTTAGACAACGACTGCTGTGGTCTGTGGCCACATATGGTCAAAGTCCTACATAGAATTTTGCAGAGACTAAGGAGTTCCAACCCTATAGATCGTTTCATACTTCAAATTTAGTATGTAAAGGTAAATCTTATGGAAATTTTCTGGGCGACGTTGCCACTTCTCGGCAGCGACCGACGGTCTAAATTTGCTTAAAGTAGTGCCAAATGCAGATTAGATGAAGCAAGCTATTAATAGTTGTTAAGTGTCCCGAAATACAAAATCGGGATTTATTTATAATTCACAGGTGCGTATTTACTTTCAAGGAGATTTGTGCCGGAATGTGGCAACGTCGTTCTGCACAAAACACTATACTGAATTTGAAATAACGATCTATAGCAAGGGATGGCTTTACATCACTCCCGAATGATGGCATTCTGTAGAGGTACTCATCAGCATTTTTTACCGAGCTACCGAGCCCAGCTGCGTACCTATTGGCATTGTTTACAATTGTACAGTGCATAGTACATCGGTGTTCTGAAACGCAGTAAAAACTGCACGACACATATTTCTCAAAATTCACTTACATTTTTTACTACGATTCAGAACACGGACCTTATTCATGCTCTGAAACGCAGTAAGCAATGGACCGCATATGGTGTCAAATGAAATGGCCAATGTTTACTTCCATTGAGAGTCATATATTGCTATGGAAATAAATCAGATTGGGAAGCTAATAGTGATAAATAAGCAATAAATACATTGTACCTAATAAGAGATCATGATTGGGTAGAATGATACATTTCAATTAGTGAATACTTTATAATACTACTTTCTCATATATTATATATTAATGTTTATTTATCTACTTTGCGTTTGCGTATCGTAATAGACACAAAGCGATGCTATAATAAAAATACTAAAAATTTTCATTTTTTTGCTTAAAAAAGTGCCAAAGTAGATAAAATACTGTTGATACCTTGTTGTGCTTCGCTCGTCGTACCCTAAATCCGTGCGTGCTACAAAATGTTTCTTATAGAACTCGTATCATAATATACTATTATGCCGGTACAATAAGGGGCAAATATTAATTAAGTAGAATCAAAGAGGATTTGTGATTATTAGTGAATCGTATGAGGATTGGTAATTATCCATAGCGGTGATTAAACAAATAACGGCATGGTAAATGTAAATCCTGTTTATTTTCAAATAACTGTAATATAAGTGAGGATAATAGTACTTAAGTAAATGTATTTATTCTGCAACTGTTGATTATTAAAAGTCGACATCAATTAAGGTGAAATGTGTTCAAACTAGTTAGAAAGAACAAAGCGCTAAAAGGAGGAAAAGCTAGTGACAGTACGTTTACTTAGCCCTATACTCTACTGTACTATTAATTTATATTGCCCAGGGTTCGCTAGCTTAAACAATCGTAGAGACATAAAACTCAATTTAAATCTTCAGTGCGGCTAAGGCAAAGCCAATATGCTCACTGTCACCTTGAATGCTGACATTATGCATGACAACACTGCCAGCAATAGAAACCCAACAGTTTACATAAAAATATATATAATCTGTAAGAAAAACATAAATACAGTAAAATACGTGTACATAAAACACCAAGAATAAGCGGTGCCAGAACATATAGTGAAGCTGTCAACAGTACAACAGTAATTATCTACAGGCAAAATCTGTTTTTACTCGCGTTGATACCTATTGATTTAGAATATATTTAATGCATCACACAAATGTACAACATAAAAAATACAGGTTCGCACCTAAGTCGCGCCTCGGTGCTGACGGGTACAAGAACGAAAGCCTTGCGCTGCTCTCGCTTAACGTGCGTTTCTAACCCTCTGGTACAAAACTACTTAAGTCAACTGCCGCTTTTTCCGCCAAGGGCGTGGCGCCAAATTTGAATTTATGCATAGGCATAAACATACACTCCCCCCCCCCCCCCGTTGCAAGAATTACTTTCAACGTAAAACACATACGAATAGGTAATAATCAGTTAATATTACAATAAAAATGGACATCTTAATCTAGCTACTTACAACAACTTAATCAATACTAATCTGCCTTATGCTAAAGTAACACTAAACACCACTGACCTGAAATGCGCAAGTTTTTGAAACGGTACGTTTTATGCTGCGCTTGGCAGTTCTTATTGTTACAACGCGCACAACACCATCTGTCCCTGCGTGAACTGCCACTACACGTCCCAAGACCCGGTTTAGAGGGGATGTGTTGTCGTCTTTGACGACCACCGATGCTCCTGGCTGAAGATCGGGTGCTCGAAGCCTCCACTTAGAGCGTTGCTGCAGCTCCGATATATATTATTTGCACCATCGTGTCCAAAAGTTTTGAACGATTTGTTGAAGCCTTTGGAAGAGCGAAAGGCGATTCTCAGGCTGCTGCCTTACATCGTTGTCCGGCATGGCTTCAAGCGACCTTCCAACCTAAAAGTGAACCGGAGTAAGCGGAAGGAGATCGTCAGGATCGGAACTTAAAGGGGACATTGGTCGGGGAATTCAATATGGCTTCTATTTGAACAAGCACAGTAGTCATCTGTTCATAAATTAACAAAGCATTGCCCACCACTATCTTTAAATACTGCTTAGTTGGCTTAGTACTCGCTTCCCAAAAACCGCCAAAGTGGGGAGAACTAGCTGGAATAAAGTGCCAGCGCAGCCCTTCGTTCCGAATTGACGCAAACCGGTCTCCTTCATTATCTTTAAGAAATGCCCCTAGAGGCTTCAACTCGTTATTGTCACCGACAAAATTAGTACTGTTATCCGAATAAATATGCGTTGGTTTACCACGTCGTGATCCAAATCGCTTTAATGCCATAATGAAACAGTTCTTTATCAAATCGGTTACGAATTCTATATGAACGGCCTTAGTAGCAAAGCAGACCAAAAGCGCAATGTAACCTTTGTTAGTTTTACAGCCAAGACCAGCTCTATTTTTTATTAAAATCGGACCGCCGTAATCAACACCCACGCATGCAAAGGAAAAAGTTGCTTCAACCCTTGGTAATTCTCCCATAAGGGGATTAGCTGATTTTGGACTTGCATGAAAACAACGAAAGCACCCGCGAACAATACCTCTGGTCGCATTGCGACCTGAAATAGGCCAAAATGTCTCGCGAATAGTGGCTAATAGAAGTTGAGGTCCCCCGTGACCTAATTTAATGCTCTCTCTTTTCAATATTAATTTCGTTAAACGATCATGACCGCGTAAAATTATTGGGTGTCTTTTATCATATGAAATTCCAAATTTCGCAGGTGACCTCCTACACGTAAAATGCCCGTATCATCAATGAATGGATTTAATTTTAAAATTGCATTCTTGGAATGTAACGCTCTAACTTATCTTGATCTGAATATTTAGAAATATCAGTTGGGGCGAATTAATCAATACGGCTAATGATTGGACGGATGTACGCATCTCTGGTAAATTTTCTGATTTCAAAGCGAGCGTTTCAATTTTTATTGGTTTTCTACAAATAACGTGACGAGGTATAGGAACTTCCTTTAAATGTAAAAACTCGTCTTTTAACTTCATCCATTTTATGTGAATGTGTGGTGGCACAGATTCGTCCCATGATATTTTCCTGCCAAAGTTGCTGAATAATAATTTTAGCAATAACTACACATAGACTAACCAAACCTAGGGAATCAAATATCTGCGCCACTGCTGATAAAATATTACGTTTCGTAACTGCTTATCGCTTATCGTGTTGTCGCTTAAACACATCTAAAATTGGGTTAGATGAAGTAGCATCACCGCGAGACTTCAGTATTTCCGTTGAGAGAGACACCCACTTGCGCAGTTGGAAGCGACCGCTCTTCAATACGTTGGAGATCTGTTCGCACGTGTGAATACGAGAATCTATGGAATCCTCACTTGATATATAATCGACATAAAAATCATTTTTATACCCCTTGCTGCATAAGATAGCTCGGCTTCACATTCTTTCGCCAATAAACAACGTATGGCCAAAAACGATGCCAATGCTGTACCATAGGTAACAGTGTTTAAATGCGATTCAGCACTTGATCTCCACAGAATGCGTTGTAGTGGCCTTTGAGAAGGTTCAATCAAAATTTGCCTATACATTTTCTCAATATTGGCCGAAACAACAAATGAATATTTCCTAAATCGCAAAATTATCGAAAGAAGATCTGTATCACCGGCCCCACCATCTGAAGATTATTAATTGAATAGCCGGTATTCGTTAATGCAAAACCGTCAAACACAACGCGCAATTTTGTAGTTACGCTGTCCTCTCGCAAAACTTCGCGGTGACGCATAAAATATGACGCGCAATTAATGTCTATACTGTTAAATACTTTTGACATATGCCCTAATTCCTGGTGTTCTGACATAAAGTGAACGTACCTTTCCTTTAAGGAAAGACCATAATGCAGACGCGGATCCTTAAAATCAATTAAATTTGATCTTCAATCTAACGGATACAGATAATTAATTATTACGATTTATTTTAAAACATAAAGTTTTTTCTTTTATTTTACATGCCAGTCAAATTCTATATTTATTATTGAACAAACAGTTTATCGAGAGATACTGTAACTCTTTGTTAGACCTCAAAATCTTATTTAAAATGTATTTTAGCTTATTTCATTTAACCATTCTACGGGATGCATCGTTGTCGGTTAAACAACTCATAACAAGCGGCCGTAAAACTTTATACCCGCAGATGGATTACGGGCTGACAATTGACATAATTTGTTAAAGTGAGACTTATCTTGTAGTGTTGTTATTTTTTAAAGTAAATGTTTCATTTTGTTTGAAATATAAAAATAGATTCATGGGGTAAATGGCCCATTGGTTTAGTAGGTTTGCTCTAAAAGCCGCAGCTAGTAACAGAACTGTTGTTGGTGATTACTTTCCAAAAAATACTTGGCAAGAAAGGTTAATTCTGCACATATTTAGACTGACAATAAATATCGATAAACACTTTAAATCTTTGTTATCACCTACACCTCTGTGCATGTTAAAGCCAGCGCGCAGAGCGGCGAAGAGCGGATTGGTGTTAACTTAATATTTTGTTGAATTGTTTGTGTTCGGTAGGCAGTAATCAATATAATTAATAAATAAAATGGATAGCTCAGACGAAGATACTTTAATTATCTCGTCGCTGTGTGTAAAACTGAAAAAAAGAAAAAATCTGTGGGTTCATCCCATTTGTAAAAAAATGAAAGGCAGAGGGCAAGTATCAGAGTTAATTAATGATGAATGAAAATTTCGTCAATATTTTCGAATGAGCCACGAACAGTTTTTAGAACTTTTGGAAAAAGTAAAACCAGAAAAAAGTAAACAGAATACGTCAAACTATAGGAGGAGAACAGCAATTGGCTGTCTGTAGTTCAGCATTTACGCGAATACCGGCCCTGTGTCATATAAAATATTTTTGTATACTGAACAAGAACAAGAACCATTTTGATTTATCAAAGTATTATCCCAAACTATTTGCTTGTAGTCCTGTATCAGGACGAACTTTTCTGTGTTAGCTGTCATCTTCACGTTTCAAGCTTCAACGAAAGACAAGCAAAAATCAACTCTTGCGTTTAGTGTCTGTAGGAATACATTAGTCTAGTTCCAACTGCTTTCGCAAAACTTCCTAAAGCCTATTTCGGTCACTTGAGTAGGAAAGTATTGCGCACTTGGACGAAGCGCCGCCCAAACCGGCGCGGCGCAGCGAAGAATATTCTTTCGAAATAATTCCGCTATGGTAGCGTCGCTGCGCCGCTCTGCTCTTCCGTCAAGTGAGCGTTATTAGGGAGAAATACATTGAACATACAACTGCTCTTCCCCGCTCTTCCCAGCGCGTCGCGTAAGTGTGCGTTGGCTTTTAATGATGATGTAATGGAAGTCATTAATACAGAGGCAAACCACATCGTGAGAGAAACTTATAAGTCGCTTTCTCTTTCTGGTTCCTAGAAAACGAC